>NW_021024935.1:335957-356189 GCF_004153795.1 Camellia sinensis | reverse complement strand
CAAGGTTGATGATATCAAACCCTAGTGCGGTCAATCTCTTCTGCAATTGCTTTCTTGCGATCTCTTCGCCAGTGGAGAAAGAAAGAGGCAGCCTTTTGTGATAATTCGGCGTTGTTCTTTCAACGGCTCTCTCTCTCTCTCTCTCTGTGGATCAATCTTAAACCCTAGCGCCGGTTCGTCACCGTTGTGCCGCCAGAAGCTAAGGGTTTTTCAATTTTTTTTTTTTATTTTTTATGTGGGAGGTTTTCAGTGTTTTTAATAAAAAAATAATAATTTGATGCTAATTAAGCCATTAAATTGACACTAATTAATTTATAATGAAAAAAATTATACTAGATTGATACTATTAATAATTTTAGTATTAATTACTGCTAATTAAGCCATTAATTGACACTAATTTCAGTTTATAATGAAAAAATGAAAAAAAATTATACTAATTGATACTATGATAATTTTAGTAGTAATTGATGCTTATTAGGCCATTAATTGCCACTAATTAAATTTTATAATGAAAAAATGAAAAAAATTTATACTAATTGATACTATTAATAATTTTAGTGTTAATTGATGCTTATTAGGCCATTAATTGCCACTAATTAATTTATAATAAAAAAATGAAATAATTTTATATAATTAATACTATTAATGAAATGATAATTTTTGTAATACTAATTATATTAACTTTTATTAATGAATATTTTTTTTTTGAATTAAAACTGAAAAAAAATACAAAATAATCCTTTTTATATCATATAAGGGTAAAAGGACAATTATATAGTAAAAAGTTATTTTACAACTTATTAAACACTACTCTACTGCTTAAATCTATAATTCACATCCGCACAGCTTATGTTTCACAGCTATAAGCCATAATCTGTTAAGTTATAATTTATAATCACTTTTCCACAGCTCTACCAAATGAGGCTATAGTGTCTTGGTTAGTTTTCCTTTCATTTCTCTTTATTTCTTCTATAGATTGTTGGAAAAATAAAAATAAAATAAATAAATTTTTTAAAAAATCAAGTGCAAATTTAATCAAATGGATTTTGTAATTTTAATTGCATTAATTTTACCCTTAAAATTTGATCTCGTATCAATTTTTTCTTTTAATAGCCCATGTGAACCTCTCTTTATTTTATTAATTAAAAGAGTATAATTTTTTTCCCAATTGATAGAGATTATATATTAAAATATGAGAATAATAATTAGGGCAAAATTACAATAACAGCCATTGTATTTTATCTCTTATGCCATTTTTGTCTCTATATTTTCAATTTACTCGATTTTTAACCATTCATTTTTAATTTCGTTTCCATTTTGGTCCAATCAATAACTTCTGTTAAAAAATTTAACAAGAAAAATAATCATGTGCACAATATGTGATCAATTTTCAAGGGGCAAAATGGACATTTTCAATCCTAACCCTTCCCCATTCCATCTCTACAAGACCCATCAACAAATCGTCCCTCCCTCACTGATCCACCGTGTATCGTGTCAACCCCACTCCACCACTACAACTGCCAAACACCACCACCACCACCAACCACCATCTGCCAACCAAACAACACCACCACCACACATCAAAATCAAAAGTGAAAATCAAGATAAAAAGAAACAAAGATGAGGGTTTGTTAGTTCGACGACGTCGGTTGATTTCAATGTTTTTTCATTCGACGTTCCTTGGACAATAGCGATCACGATAGCAATCTACAGAAGTTCACACGGTATGGGTTTCTCCGTTGCTTGATCTGTACACCTTCTCCTTCCAATGGGGATAACATCGAGTCAGCCATTTCCAATGGATAGCATTAGTCCAGTAGCTGCTTGGCTGGCCCACCAAACTCAAAGCCTTCGAAGCCTCATCTACAACCAAGCTCAATTTCCCAACAAGTCCTTTCATTCCCGGTCTCTCACCATAACCCAATCACCATCTGACATTACTAGACCAAATTTGAAAAAAACCCAAAGACAGAAAAGAGTAAAGAAAATGGGAAATAGGAAGTAAAACATGATGAGAAGCTGAGGGAAAGAGTAAGGAAGGTGGATGAGAGATGAAGAGATGATAGTAAAGAAGTAGGCACTGCCATCGATGGCTATAAATTCATGGAGAGGTGAGGGAGGCATGGGCATGGCACAACAGTAATCAGAAAATGAGGACCCCACACGTTCAATCTGGCTCCGTTGCTCTCACGGTGTGGGTTTCTTCATTGCTAGATATCTGTGCACCTTCTTCAACCCCCAGCAAACTCTCTACTTCCTTCCTCAATAGTAGTAGCAGCAGCGACGACAACCCTCATATGCCTCTTCCTTCTCTCTCTCTTCCTTTGGTCAAATGGGTGGATTGGGGAGATAGAGAAAAAAATTAGGAACTGAACGAGGACGATCTATTCAACAGATTGGTAGTCTGGTGGCGGACGGTACTAGGTTTGGTGTGGTGGAGGTGGATGGTGCTGATGTTGCGATTGGCTATGGATGATTCCGGTGGTGGAGGAAGGCAACGGTGGTAGGTAATTGTGTTGCAAAGAGCCTAAGAGAAAGAAGATGGTGAAACAAGAAAAGGGTAGTGAAATGTTTATATTGCCCTTGAAAAAGGATAATGTGCATTTCACCTGTTTATTTTCCGTCAACAATTTTAACCAGTGTTAACAATTGAATTAAAATGATACAAAATTAAAAATTAAGAGTTCAAATAAAGTAAATTAAAAATATAGAAACCAAAATAATACAAACGATAAAATACACTATTAGTATAATTTGCCTAATAATTGTATCAAACTCATCTCTATAAAATTTGAACTTATAATTTGCCTAATAATTATATCAAACTCATCTCCATAAGATTTGAAATTATAACCTCTACGTAACCACTAAAGTCAAAGATCATAATTTCTTAATTAAAAAAAAGTATGATTATTCATTTTAATTAAGAGTCTATTACATTTTAAATGAGATGCATCAGACATACACGCATAGAGATGTTCCTATGGACCTTGGGTACGCCACTAGTAGTTTGTATATTATAGCATGGGCCTGAGGCCTGCACATTGAATTGCTAGAGTTGCTAAAGGGCCTTCCCACTAGGTTGCAAAGGGAACCAAAAATAAAACAGTAATGATGAAAAAATTAATGATTCAAAAATATTTTAAATAAATTTACAAAAAAATAATTATTGAAAATTTGAAGGAGAGATGATTTTTATTCTTTATATTTTTGTGTGATTTAAATTTGCATATAGTAAATTTCTCTTAAGTCACATTTGGTTAAAAGATATAATAAGAGAAGGATAGGACTATCATTGGAATAAGTGATAGGATAATGAACTTCACATAATAAAAAGAAATTGTATAAATGAAAGTGCATATTGCCCTATCCTATGTTAAAAGATATAATAAGAGAAGGATAGGACTATCATTGGAATAAGTGATAGGATAATGAACTTCACATAATAAAAAGAAATTGTATAAATGAAAGTGCATATTGCCCTATCCTATGTTTGAGAGTGACAAGGTTGAATGACATTATTACATGCATGTTTATTTTTTTCATAATTTTTTTATCCTATTATCTCCCTTCCTTTATTCCTTGGGTTTTAGGTTTTCCTATTCCTGGAATGAGATATAATGTCTTATTTGATACACTATCCTATGGTCAAATTATACAATCAAATGTGGGCTAAATGGATGCCACCAATAACTAATTCAATTCCTCTCTTTTATCTGGCAAACAATTGTGCCACAATCAAATGTGGGTTAAATGGATCTCACTGATAGCTAATTCAATCCTTCTCTTTCATCCGGCAGGCAATTGAGCCATAGTCTACAATTCAAACCCTCTCACTGGCCAAACCTTGTGTACTTTTTAAAAATCTCGTATTCATTACAAAATCAAATTAGAGACAATGAAAACCTTGTCTTGAATATTGTCACCAACGTCTCATTTTGTTTGGTTTTAAAAAATTGAGCCAATTTTTCAGAAAATTGAATTTTATAATTTTTTGTATTTTTTATTTTTAGTCAAAAGTTTTAAAGTTTTAAAATTTTTAGAATTTTTATTTTTATTTTTTAGATACACCTAAGCTAGATACACTTAAAAAGTATAATATTTATGAAAAAAAATCTTTAAAATATTCATCAAATATAAAAATATAAAAATTCAGTAAATTTTCGTATACTTGTGTATTTATTAAACATTTTAAAATATATTTTTTTTACAAATATTTAACTTTATAAGTGCATCTAAGTTATGTGCATCTAGAAAGTAAAAAAGTTTACTTAAAACATTTAAAAAAAAAAAAAAAACAGAAAATTTATCTATAAATTCCATATTAATGAATGGTGATCCATTTAGTCCTAAGAATTTTTTTATAAACTAATTGATCTCATTGATTTTGAAAATGTAGATTTAATATATTATTTGAAGCTAGATTTACGGTTATATCCTTATTTTTGTTATGTTTCATTCTCTTTTTTTCTTTTGTACTAGAAAGGTAAAATACACAATTTATAAAAATCAAATTTGGGATGAATTTTTATATGAGAATCTATTTTATTTGAAAAATATTTCAAAAGGAGTACAAAAATGACTTAAAATATGAGATTTTTAAAACATTTTAAAAGGACGTGGGATTTTTTAAACATTTCAAAAGGAGTATAAAAACTCCTTAGTAAGTCTCAGACAAATGTATAATTTCAAACTGTAACAATCAAATGTAACACTCTAAAAAAAAAAAAAAAATTTGTGTATTTTTCCTAAACGTAACACTTCAAAAAAAACTCTTTAGTGTAATACTCTAATATAACACACAAAATCCTTTGTGTACTTTTTTCAAACGTAACACTCAAATATATATATATATATATATATAGTATTCTTCAAACCATTCCAAAAGAATGTTGGATTCTTCAAATCATTCCAAAAGGAGTACAAAAAATTTTCAGTAACTTTTGGAAAAATATATAATTTCAAACTATGAGTATTACGTTTATAAAAAGTACACTAAGAGTTTTTTAGTGTGTTACATTGAAGTATGTTACTTTGGAGCATTACGTTTGGGATTATATTGATTGGAGTGTTTACATTTGGAAAAAATACACTAATTTTTTTTGTGTGTGTGTTACATTAGAGTGTTACGTTTTGGAAAAGTACACTAAGGAGTTTTTTTTTCAGTAACTTTTGAAAAAATGTATAATTTCAAACTATGAGTATTACGTTTCTAAAAAGTACACTAAGAGTTTTTAGTGTGTTACATTGAAGCATGTTACTTTGGAATATTACGTTTGGGATTATATTGATTGGAGTGTTTACGTTTGAAAAAATACACTAAGGAGTTTTTTTGTGTGTTACATTAGAGTGTTACGTTTTGAAAAAGTATTAGAGTGTTACATTGTTACGTTTGAAAAAATACACTAGGAAATTTTTTAATGTATTACACTGAAGTGTTACGTTATTAGAGTGTCACATTTTTATTCGTAATATGGGATTTATTCCAGAATGAGGAAAAATTCAAAACCTCTATAGTGCGGATTGTCTAAATGTGTAATTTTACATTTGAAGAAATCCATTTTTATTCCTAAAAAATTAAATCCAAACATGTAAGTGATTATAATTTTGTATAATTTTTATTTTAATGAGATCTTTGGATTCATAAGAAAAAAAGAGAGAGGATTAAACAATTCATAAGATCACATTTCAAGATTTATTCTATTTGTTTGGTTCTGGTTTTTTGAAAACAGTTTTCAGAAAATTCTACATTTTTATTTTCTGCATTTTAATGTTTCCAATGAATTTTTTTAATATTTTGAGCAATTTTTTTTAATTGTTAGACACACCTAAAATAAATACATTTAAAAGGTATAATATTTATGAAAAAAATCTTTAAAAAATATACTAAATATCAAAAAATACAAAAAAAAAAAATGAAAATTTAGTATATTTTTCGTATTTTTGTGTATTTGTTAATTTTTTAAAATATTTTTTTACAGATATTTTACTATTTAGGTGCATCTAAAAAAGTAAAAAAAATTACTTAAAATTTAAAAAATATTTACTAAAAACAAAAACAAATATGAAAAACAGAAAACTCAGTTTTCAAAAAACTAAAACCAAGCACACTAAATTGGTGTTTAACCTTAAAAAAAATCACTAAAAAAAAAAAAACACAAAAAAAAAATTTAATTTTCAGAATATTAATCAAATCCAAACTCAAATTTTCTTTTTTTGAAGTGAGGTGGCCCCCACTCAACTTGTATTTTGGTTTCAATTTACGTGGTCTATTTTTACAAGTGTTAGTTTCATTTCTTTCAAATTATCCATCTCAACTTGAAAGAGAATTTGAGTTTAGTAGGCTCGTTTTGAGATTAATTTCAATGATTCGAGCCGTTTACTTTTTAAAATTCGTTGGGTAGAATATTCATATAATAAATCAAGATGATAAAATATCGATACCTATATGTTTAAATTATATTTATATTACAAAAAAATGAATAATTATTTTTAAAATTGTAACACGTGAAAAAAAAATGTATTAATTAATTAATTTGTTTTAGGTTTTACCGGATACGGTGTGAATGAAAAATGAATTCTTCATTGATGCACCTGACAATAAAAATGCTCCAATATTATTCAACGGCTTACAAGCATTAGCGAGACATGCCATACTCAATGTAAATTAAAGTTGTTTTATTTTTTTTCAACACTGAAATGAAAGATGAGTTACTACTAATAACCACTTAAATATATTGATAATATGAATGTAATTTCAACCAATCAACCCAACATTTTATACTGAAAATCCTAATTTTCACTCACAGAATTGTTGAGAATGAAAAGAAAAAAGTTATTAAAAAGTAATTACGTGGAGTAGTTTACGGATTTTTGTTGTCACAAAGCCTTGTGTGTAACAAAAATAAAAATCAATTGTTTTAAAGAAACATCCTTGATAAATTTACATTCCCACCTGTATAAGAGCTAAATCTAACTATATTTTTTTATTTTGTACTGGCTACAAATACAAAAAAGGTGTACTCTTTGTTTTGTCTAATTCCTTTTTAATGTATGCACTCTAATACTATTTTTTTATTTTACATATTTATGCACAGCGTAACATTTCATCATCGAGTATTCAGAGAGAAGCACCCAAGTCTTAAGGGCGGTCAAAATGGGGTATCTACACGTGCACCACTCCTCATACGCACCTCACCATTGATTTCTCCTGCTCGATTATAATCACCAAAGTCACTTCTCCTCCGTCATTGCAGTCACTTGCATCGCTTCTCACTACAACAAAAAGTATTTTTGGCGACGTTTTTTAATAACCAAATTGAAATTAGTCGCCAATTGTATATAATTGGCGACAATATACTAGTTGGTTGCCAAAAAATAAACTATTGGTGACAAGTTGAGATTATTGGTCGCCAAAACATTTGGCGCCAACATAAATTTCTACGTGGGAGTGTTAAAAATGTTTTCGCGACCAAATTAATATATGACGATGAAAATTTTGGTCGCCGATTGAAACTTTTTGGCGACAGAAATAAATTAGTCGCGGAAAGGCGAATAATATTTATGGCAACCTAATGATTTTCGTTGCCAATAAATTAACAGGTCAAAACCACATCGTTTTGAATCTGTCCTTTTTTTTTTAAATTTTTATTTTAACAGTAGATTGATCCTTTTAGGTGAATAAACAAAGAATTGACCTAAATTGTTCATCTCTCTCTCCCTTCACAACCTCAAGCGGCACGGCAGAACACACAGAGACACTAGGTATTATAGACACCCCATTTTTGACCGCCTTTATGATGTGGGCACCACTGATGGTTTACTTGGTAGAGAAAGGTGTGCAAGACAAAGACTCAGTTTCTTCGGCAAGGAGAGAGACAAATCTCAACTTCACACCCCATTTTGGACCAAAGTTATTTTGGATGGTTTTTAGACCTTAAAACCCTCTCTTTCAAAACATTTTTGAAATAAAGTTTCTACAATGTTCCGAGGCTCACATTTTGTCAAATGATACGCTTTTCGATAAACCGAGCAAGGACAAAGTGGAAATGAATGAAAGAGAGATGAAATCTTTGAAAAATCTTTCAAAACACCTTGTTTAGGGGTTTAGAGTTGAAAAAAAGAGGAGAAGAGAGAAGAAACCTAGCTGAGGAGGAAGTTGGGTATGAATCGCTAAGGGAGAGTCGAGCGGTCCTTGCCAAATTAGGTTTATCTGTCTGTGCACTTGGAGTTAAGATATGAGGCCACCATCGTTAGAAATAAGACTTCGGGGGCTTCATTTTTCACTCAAGAATCTCCTCAGGCCGAGTCTGGATGGAGGAGGTATGATTGGTTGAAGTTGGGCATCATCCCGGTTGGACCGAAACTGAGCAACCTTCACCAAAACAAGCATAACTTTTTGAATAGTTGGAATTTTGATGCAAGGTTGGTTCCATTGGAAAGCTTACTTCTGGGGCTTCAATTTTGACACAATAATGACCTAAAAAGGGGTCCATATTAAGAAGTTATGCCCATTTGAAGTTGGACCTGCAGAGTAGATTTTTCCTGCCGACCGACCAGAACAGATGGCCGACCGACCAAATAGATGGCCGACCAACCAGTTAAAGTAGCCGGCCAACCAATTAACTGGTCGGTGGCCTTCCTGCATGTTCTACAGGCTGAGTGGATGCCAGCTATGCCAGCTGGTGAGCACAGATTCTGCCCTCCATACACGTGTATGGAGGGATTCGTTCCTTGTGTTAGCTTCCCTTGGAAGCTTTGCATTGCACTTTTCTATAAAGAAGAGCCTCCCTCTCATTTACACAGGTTCTGAAAATTCCAGAGGCTTACAACTCTCTCTCTCTCTCTCTCTCTCTATATATATCTCTATATCTCTACACTTGAGCCTCCAAACCCTAGTTTTCTTGGACCATTTGCACTACAACCCTTAGCACCACACCTCCACCATCCATTCCAGCACTTTGGGACTGATTTGCAAGGGTTGAAGGTTCACCAACTTGGTCCAAAAGCTCCAGCTTTGTTGCTCTCCAAGGGTAAGCACCTATTTTCCTTAAACTTGCATTTTTTTGATCTATTGATTAGCCTTACTTGCAAGCATTTCTGGGCTTCAACATAAACTGTAAAGTGTCTTATTTTGAGCTCCTCTTGAAGTTTTATTAAGGACACTTTTCCGTTTGAGGTCATCTACCTCCTTGTATCTTCCATCTCTCTTTTAGGGTTAATTTTGCATCCTAGCTTAGCCTTACTTGCAAGAATTTTCGAGATTTTCCATGAACTAAAAAAAGTCTTATTTTGAACCCCTCTTAAAGTTTTATTAAGGGAATTTTTCTGTTTGGGGTCATCTTCCCCTTTGCATGCTTCATTTCCTCATGATTAGGGCTATGCATTAGAGCATTTACGTTGGCCTTAGTTTGGCCTCTTAGCCACTGAAATCCAATGGATTTTTAGTGGCTTAGGTGTGTTCTTAAGCCTTAAAATCAGAGGGGGGTGACCCCCCCTCTCCTTGTCTTGTTTGGTGGTCTTTTGGGCCTTCCAAAGGACCCCCTATTTGCAAGCTTCCAAGCTTTATTTCTATCATTTTTCAGTAGGTTTTAGGACTCCCATAACTCATTTTTAGAGTTGGTTTTGCTATGCTAAGTATCCTTGATGCATGTGTAGAGTAACCCCTCTTGTAGCTTATCAAAGGAGCTCATCGTTCTTGCATGTGTAGACCTCATTTTAGTGGGTATTTGGGCACATTTTGACATGTTTTGTTCACTATTTTTGGCTGGTTTGGTGAGATTTCATATGCTTCATATAGGTGTGGTATAAACCATGCTTACTAGCCAACCTTGCATATTGTTTTAGCCCTACATGTTAGCACTTTTTGGCCATGCTTTAAACTAGTATTGTGCATATTTTGGGACTGCATTGGCTCTGTCTTTGTGCTTCATGGTCAAATAATGCTTGCTTTGCATAGTTATAGTTCAATACATATGCCTAGTTTTGAGTTCCAGGGGCTATTTCATGCATTGGGTGGCATATTTGCATGTTTCGAGACCATTGAGCATCATACTTCAGTGCTGGAACATATGCCATTATATGCCATAATTCATCCTTTCAATGCCTTTGTGGAGTTGTGTTTTGTGCCTTAGACTCGGGGCCATTGCATTGTGCATGTTTGCATGCATCTTAGTTGCCTCATTTTCATCACATGGCCATTGATTTTGGCATGTTTGCGAGCTATCCATGTTAGTTTAAGCCCATCATCGCATGATGTTGCATGCCATGTTTGCTTACATGTTTAGGTTGCGTACCTAGTATACATTGCTCATTTGCATGTTCATGTTGCATACTTAGCCTCCATGCCTAGGTTGCATTTCATTGAGCATGCATCCCTTGCCTCTTGATGAATCATGATAGGGGTTGGGGCCCTTTGATGTGTTTTGTGCTTGCATTTCATTTGATATCGAAGTTGCACACTTGGCTTTTGGGCCATCATGCATTGAAATGCGTGATTGATGGCCTGAGGGTCGAGGGTCATGCTCCCTTGAGTCCATTGCATGATAGGGAGTGTGGCCATGCTCACATTTGCTTGAAAATTCCATGCCATACACTGCTTGCCCTCTGCTGCTGTCAACTGCTGGATTCTGCAGGAAGAAATGGCCAACCGGCCACCTACAGTGCCAACCGACCATTGGTGGCTGGCCGGTGGTACAACAGTTAGCCGATAAGCCCATCTCCATGGCCGGTGGTGCTTTGAATTGGCCGGTGATATTCCAGAGTGATCAGGAATCAGTTCAGAGGTGTCCTAAGAATTTTCACAGTCCTCAGAGGAGCAGGGCAGCGTTAACAGAGGCAACAATGCTATGGCAGCGAGTTTCCGGGCGAGACGAGTCAAGCATGCATCATTCACGCATCCCGAGACGGAGCTGTGGCCACCTTCTTTTTGCATTTAATTTTTTTAATTAATTAGAAATTCTGTAATAATTAATTTAGTATTATTTATTCGGACTGTAATATTTATTCGGACCCTCTGAGTGAGGGCAATTGTGTAATAAGTGTGCGTGAGTGTGTGTATGTCTCCCAACTCCACGTCTTTCTTCCCTTTTATTTACTAGCTTTCGATGTTTAGTCTAGGGCATGTTTCAATTAGCATACAGTATGATAGCATGTTTGCATCCATTCATTCGTTTTGTATGCATCGGGCTCGGCGCATCATTCTAACTGCGTTTGTATTTCAATTCCAAATTAAATACGTGTTAGTTGTAGCATTTCACATGTCATTGTAGATTAGCCCAGCCTATCTTAATTGCATTCTGCATGTGTTACATTAGCCATTTTAACCTGAACTAGGATCATGCATATAATTACTAACTAGTTTCTGTTTTGGCTTGGAGTACACTGTAAGTCTTTTCGTTTTAGCATCCCCGCACGAGTGTAAATGTTAAACATGACAACATGCTTACCATGTGGCTAGATGCTTATGTGATATAACTACTTGAATGCCTGTGGATGAAAATTTGAATTACCTAAGTTGGAATAATGCATTAAAACTGTGAGCTTTAAGCCTACTAGATAGTGGCAAAACCATGTTTTCGAAGCCCACTTGAGGGTGGCAAAACCTACATTTTAGCCTACTTGCGAGTAGCAAACCATTTCCAAAACAAACAGGCAATGTTTTGTTCCAATTTAGGCGATTTGGTCTATACTTGTTTGCTGTGTGCATAACATAGTAATTCTAGGCTAATAACCGGAATAAGAGCATATAATGTTTTCAAAACCAGATATCATGGTTAGTAGAGGCCGATCTTTGATCGGGCGAACGGGGGTGCTCATAGCTGACCTTCCCCAATCGTATCCAAGTTCCCGAGCCGAGGTAACTTTGGTGATGACGGACATGTGGCCTTTGGCACCGAGTCAGGGTTTCCTAAATTTCCTAAAATAAAATATTTAGGTGGCAACTCTATATCTGGCAAAGCAGTCCATGTTTGACATTTCTTTTCTAAAAATCTGTTTTCTCAAAACGATTTGTCGAATTTGGACTCTTTGGTTCAGATTAAGAACCGTGACAATTCGAGTCCGAACTATAGCATGGGGCCCACGGGCGCATCTATAGGTATGTCTTATCTTATTCTTCTTTGTCTCTCTCTCTCTCTCTCTCTCCCTCTCCCTCTCTCTCTCACTCTCTCACACCGCTTCCGCCTCCTCTTTTTCTTCTTTGTCTTCAATTTCATTCTCTTGTTTAGCATGGCAGAGCACAGCACAGAGCTTGCCGCTTTTTCTTCTTCTTCTCTCTTCCTCTCACTCTCTCGCACCGCTGACTGAACGCCACCGACGACATTCCCTCAAACAGTGCTTCCCTTTCATCTCTCTTTCTCATAGCGTTGATTGCGACCACCTCTTTGGTCGCTTCTATCTTCTCTTCTCTCTCTAAAATTCTGATTTTGGGACTGCGATCCATATAGAAGACTGATTTTGGGACTGATTTTGGGACCACAATCTTTCTCTTCAATTTTTTTTTTTTTTTTTCATTTGTTGTTTGCTTGCTTGCCTCATGCATTTGGGGACTGATTTTTGGGACTAATTTTGGGACTGCAGTCTTTGTCTTTAATTTTCTTTTCAACTGCTGTTTGCTTGTTTGCCTCATGCATTTTTCTCTCTGACTTAGAATTGTTATATACCTTTCGTTTGGTCATAGTTCTACTTGTTTTCTCTCGAGTCCCGATCATATAACTGCTGAAATTGTATTTATTGTCTTATTTAGAAGTTAACACAATGCCTATGGTTCTTGAAGCAATTTTATGAGTTGCTGGAATCATCAATTAGAAGCTGAATTTGTTATTCGAAAGTTGCAAAATTGATATTTGTTAAATTTAACATTTAAAGACCCGAATTTTATTTGGAGGCTAAAACTATGTATTTAAGTGTTAAATGTACATGCTTAGTTATGAATTTTATTGTAATGCTGCAAAGACAAGGAACTTAGGCTAGACAAGTCATTGTTCATGCTTTCCAAGTCATTGTTGTCTTATAAAACCATACATCCAGGTGAGGCACGCACAAGGAATTCACAATGTAGAAGTAGATAAGAACTATGAAGCGTACGTGTCTCTTGAATATTTTGATGCACAACTTACTCCACTTGGCTAGCAGCAAGTGGGAAAATAATCAATGTTATGTTATTATACAAACTCATTTGGATAAAGATAAACTTATAATAAGTATCTTACTGCTTACATATACAGTCCTTAGCAAAATTTTGAGGCTAATGTTGTAGAAAATTTTGTACTACTGTAACAGGTTGATAATTTGTGTAAACATGTCCAATCAAGTGGGCTTTTTAAGGGGATTGATTTAGTCATCACGTCCCCTTTGTTAAGGTATTGATGTTGGTTTTCAGTGCTCCCGTTCCTTCTGTGGATGTATTTTATGCATGATACTCTTCTAATTCTACGCAGTTTTTCATTCAGTTTTCATTAGATTGGACTAAAACCTTCCTTTTTAATTGATGATTAGGATTTAGTAATACTTGCATGAAAATGCAATTTTTTTTAGGAAGGGGGATGTAAAAATAAAAATAAAAACATTTGCATTTTCTTTGCACTTAAGTGCAAGTATTTTGTAGATTTGAGCACTGCATCTTTTTATTATGGATGAGAGTGAAGATTTGCAGTGGCCTTAATTTGTCTAGCCTAAATTTGAAGTTTTCAAATTGTACTCGTGAGTCATGATAATGAATCGGTCTTGGACTCTTGACAATGACAAGGAGTTTGAATGTATGTTTTTGAAGCCTTATATAAATGCCTTGTGAGGGATTCAACAGAGGGGAGGTTTCAGTATTGTGGCTGCTATTTGTTGATATATCAGGGAGAAACAGAAGTGACTACTCCAATAATGCCACACATTTTGTTATAATGTGAATATGTTATAATCAGCATTATGAGAAAATGCTAATAACCTATTCGTTTTCCACCTTATCCCCATTTTTCATTAATTTAGATCTACTAGAGTTTGTTTATTATTATGTGAAAATGTTTACGAGTGTCTATATCTTGTAGTTAATATTTCATGAGTTAATCACTCTCTGTAATATTGGTTTTAGATATAATCCGTATGTTCAAGCTAGAAGTAGGACAAATCAACTCAAAAGGTTAGGCCACAGTGTTATTAAGGTTTGTCATCTTCCATGTTTTTCAGTGTTTACTTTCAATTGTACAAAATGAGATGATATATATTTAAAAATCCTTGTTCATTAGTTGTAAATAACTGTTCATTTTGCAAGTTAAATTCATCTTGATGGGAGGTACTTTCATGTCATTGCCATCAGATTACCGTGATTACTTTATAAGGAATCTTCATGATGCTTTATTGGGACACACTTCTGTTAATGTTGAGGAGGCTGTTTCCTACTCTAAGTGTGCTGTGAAGTGTATTGGGATGACTATAAAAACACAGTAAATTTTCAGAATATAAAAACTTACTGTTCTTTCTTCCCTCATTATTCTAATTACTGCTAAGTATTATTATAGGGGAATGGTGATTGGGAATTAATATCCACTCCATTAACCCCCATTGCCATCCCGAGTTGTGGGCCATTGTTTGTCCCATTGTCATATGTAGTAATGGTTCTATAGAGAACAAGAGAATTTTTAAGGAAATGAATTAGAAATACATATTAATAGACTAATGTTAAGTAAAAATTTGTTATATGGCTGAGATGTGATTGATTTTGTTTGATTATTTTAATGAATGGAATTAAACGAAAAGATTGTTAAATAAAAGGTCTAATAATAAAGAATTAGTGAGAGGTTTTAGTGCTATTATTCAAAGAGTTTAAAATTAATATTTAAATTCATAAAAGTACTGCTTTTTATATACAAACAGAGTTTGTCATTTTTTCTTGTAGTTTTTGACTTGTATGATGCCATGCCATGCCACTGCTTTAATTGATATTTATTTTTGCTTCAATCCAAGTTTCCACTCTAGGTTGTGTATCTGTCCTTTTCGGTAGTGAATTGTACATTTTTCAAATCTGTGATTTATTCTTTTTTGCAAGAATACAATTTTAGTCTAGATTATAAGTATAAGCATTTATTTAAATGTGTACATCACATTTTGGTTCGATAGATAGTAATATAATCGAATCGTTTATTGTTCACATATCCATGGCGAGTAAGTATGACAAAATGGTAGAAATTTTAAAAAAAAAAAAAAAAAAAGTAGACAGGACATGAGTATCCTTATATGTTATTTGATATTTATTTCATGCCCATAACCTCCATTAATTTTATGTATTGTGCGATTTTAATTTAAACTTCAATTTACAATTGCGAATGTTATAGGTTATTAGCTAAGGCAAAGAGATAAAAAAAAAAAACCTCCAATCATTCATTGGGGGCAATTACTACATCGAGTAAGTTTTGACTATTTGTTAGGGCATTTTTAATTTACTTATAGAATTTTGGCACTTCTTTTTTATTAAATTTGTGGTTAGAGGATTCACATTTTTTTCCTAAGTTTTGAGCATTCATGATATGACAAACACTTAGATGACCCAAGGACCTATTTGACATATAAATAAGATAAGACCAAATGAGCTAAATAGACTTGTAGGAACAAATGGGACCTCGATTGGATTTTTGGTTAGAAAATTAGAATGAAAATTGTAAAACACAAGACTTAAAAGGCCTGTTCGGGAGGTGAAATTGCGAAATGACCACCAAAACCACCGAAACTTGGCACGAACAGCTTGTTCAAGCCTAAATAGATTTGTAGGAACAAACGAGACCTCGATTGGATCTCCGGTTAGAAAATTAGAAGGAAAATTGTAAAACACAAGACTTAAAAGGCCCGTTCGGGGGCCGAAATTGCGAAATGACCATCGAAACCATCGAAACTTGGCGCAGACAGCTTGTTCAAGCTTAAATAGACTTGTAGGAACAAACAGGACCTCGATTGGATCTCTGGTTAAAAAATTAGAAGGAAAAATGTAAAACACAAGACTTAAAAGGCCCATTCAAGGGCCGAAATTTCGAAATGACCACCGAAACCACTGAAACTTGGCACAGACAGCCTTTTCAAGCCTAAATAGACTTGTACGAACAAACGGGACCTCTATTGGATCTCCGGTTAGAAAATTAGAAGGAAAATTGTAAAACACAAGACTTAAAAGGCCCGTTCGAGGGTCGAAATTGCGAAATGACCACCGAAACCACCGAAACCACCAAAACTCGGCACGGATAGCTTGTTCAAACGTAAATAGACTTGTAGGAACAAACGGGACCTCAATTGAATTTCCAGTTAGAAAATTACAAGAAAAAATGTAAAACACAAGACTTAAAGGGCCCATTCGGGGGCCGAAATTGAAAAATGACCACTGAAACCACCGAAACTTGGCACGGGCAACCTGTTCAAGCTTAAATAGACTTGTATGAGCAAATAGCACCCGATTGGACTTCCCGTTTCATATCGAGGTTTTTTTTTTTTTTTTTTTTTTTTCAAATTAATATTTTTTTTTTTTTTTTTTTTTTTTGTTAATCTAATATTGTTTTTTTTTTTTTTTGTATGACAGATTGGTAATGGTGGAAACAGCTCGGGCTGCATCAGAAGATTTGATTTTGTATTTTTGGAAATATTTTGACATAGGATTTTCGTATATGATTAATGGATTAAATGTTTATCATCAAAATATTTGGTTTTGTGTTTTTGAAAATATTTTGACATAGGATTTGGTAATGTATTTATGGGTTTGATGTTAGTAGTTTGCAAGTACTTTGGTATGCATGTTTTAGATTGTCAGAAAAATGTAATTATGTTTTTTGGGATTTTTCATAGCTATTAATTTTGAATTAGTATGAATGTCTTGCACATGTGTATTATTATTTACATTACATTTGTGTAAAAAAGGTGTTTTGGATTATTTTGAACAGAAAAATTATTAAAATCAAAATTTGTGTAGTGAATTTTTAGTGACAGGTGGTATTTTGGTCGCTGTTAATATATTTGGTGACAACATATTATTTTTGTCGCTAAAAGTTAGTGGTTATTCCAAGAACTTTTAGCAACCAAAACTTACTCGTCGCTAAAAACGTGATTTTTAGCGACCAAATTAATTTTGTTGTTAAATAGTACTTTTGGCGATGCATTTATTTGCCGCTAAATCTACATAGCCTATCTAAATTTTAACTTTTTAGCGACAAATTGTAATTTTATAGCCACAAAATATATGATTTTTGGTGACCAATTTTGCTTGTCGCTAAATGTCTATATACGGTGACAATTTCTGATTTCGTCACCAATACTTTTAGTGAGAGGCCTTTGGTGACCAAATGTAAACTTGTTGCCGATTCTTTTGGCGATGAAATTTGTACTTTTGGCGACCAATTTTTGGGTCGCCAAATGTGTTTTTTGTTGTAGTGTCTTCGATCAAGTATCAGTGGCACTTTGAGAAGTCGAACGACCTCTATTGTTACGTACGTATTCTCTCTCTCTCTCTCTCTCTCTCTCTCTCTCTCTCTCTCGTTATATTTGTTTTCCATTGCTCCTCTTACCCATATGGTTGCTCTCTATTTTCGCATCTAACAGCACCACCATCGCCATTTTTCTGCTACCAGTTCGCTTATATTTGAGCAGCCCCGAGATCAGGTATGGGTTCTCTCTCTCTCTCTCTCTCTTGCTCAATTTCTCTATTTTCTTTTGTTTTCCCCAATTTTCAAAATCAATTTGTTTATATTCCTTAATTTTTGAAACCCTAATGAGTGGATGTTTGAAAGGATGGCCTCAAATCTTACTCTCGAGACAATGCAAAAAATGAAAAATGATATATATACGCACACACATATCTATATATATTCTTGGGTGGTTTTGGATTGAGATTTGGGTTACACCAAGGATCTACCTTAAGTCCTTATCTTTTTGCTTTAGTTATGGATGAGTTGACGAGAAATATTCAAGATGACGTGCCATGGTGTATGCTTCTTGCAGACGATATTATTCTAGTGGATGAGACTAGAGAAGGAGTTAACACAAAGTTGGAGATTTGGAAAAAAGCTCTTGAATCTAAAGAATTCTGGATAAGCAGAATTAAGACAAAGTATATGTAGTGTAAATTTAGTAACAGTAGTAATGAAAGCAAAAGAGAAGTGAAGATTGAGAACCAAGAACTACCTAAGAGTGAGCATTTTCGTTATTTAGGGTCGATTATCATAACAATAAAGGAGCTTGATACGGATGTGGCCCATAGGATTAAGGTAGGATGATGTAAGTGGAGAAGTGCGTCTGGAGTACTGTGCAATAAACGAATACTCACTAGATTAAAAGGTAAGTTCCATAGAACAACTATTAGACCAGCGATGTTGTATGAGACTAAGTGTTGGGCAACAAAGAAACAACATGTAGATAAGATGAGTATGACTGAGATGAGGATGGTAAGGTAGATGTATAGCAAGACTAGATAAGACATAATTAGCAATGAGTGTATTCGAGAATGGGTAGGAGTAGCACTGATAGAAGGTAAGTTGAGAGAGAATCGAATGAGATGATGTGGTCACATTCAACGGAGACCAACAGAGTTAGTAGTGAAAAGATGTGATACTGTAACAGTAGATAGGAGTGTTAGGGGACGGGATAGACCTAGATTAACGTTGGCTAACATTGTAAATAGGGATATGGATCTACTTAATTTAACTAACGAAATAGCCTTTGATAGAGCCGCGTAGAGAAGAAGGATTCATGTAACTAACCCCATTTGATAGGACTTAAGGCTTGGTTTGGTTTGGTTTGGTGTTGTTCTAGTGTAGACACCCCATTTTTGACCGTCCTCAAGACTTGGACGTCATCGTTTGAATACTCGATGATCATCCCTGTTCGTGTTCGTCTTGAGTTCTCGGAGGTTTCGGCTACGCGCCTTGCCTCAAGACCTCTCGACTTGTTTGTTTTGTGTTTGGTTTTACATCAAACAGTTACTGTTTTGCTTCTGAGGGTGGGAAATAGCTTGTAGGCCATCCTCACACCTCATCGGCCATGGCTTGAGGCCACCGACCTTGTTTCCTTGCCACCGGCCACTGGTGATTGCCGGTCGACACTGCTGATGGTCGGTCGGCACATTTTGTGGTCGTTCGGCCAACTTTGTTGGCCGATTAGCCACTTTTTCTGGCCAAGACCTTTTCTTGAGGGGGGTTTGAACCTTTTGAACCCCCTGTTTTAGCTTCTTGAGGAAGCTTGATCATTTTTTAGCTTCTCCAAGAAGCTGAACCTTTTGACCCTTTTTAGCTTCTCCAAGAAGCTTGACCCTTTTTTAGCTTCTCCAAGAAGCTTGATCCTATTTTAGCTTCTTGAAAAAGCTTGAACCTCTTGACCCCTTTGCCTAGCTTCTCCAAGAAGCTTGGCCCTTTTGCTCCAAGCTTCTAAGAGAAGCTTGACCTTTTTGCTCAAAGCTTCTAAGAGAAGCTTTGCCCCATTGGTTTCTCTATAAAAAGAGGGCCTCTCCTCCTCTTTAGAGGGTTAGAAAATATGATATATATCATATATATATATCACTCTCTCTCTATATATCTCTCTCTCTCTCTCTACATTTGTGTGGGTTAGAGGGTGCAAAAGGGTCTAGTTCTTGGCCATTTGAACTACACCTCCTAGCACAACACCTCCATCATCAACCTAAGGAGCTTGGAGGTCATTTTCAGAGGCTAAGGGACTATTTTTTTGGACCAAGAGGCTGCTGTCCCCTTTTAGCTACAAAGGTAACTCATTTTTCCTCTTTATTCCCCGTTTTTGCACACACTTTTAGCCTTACTTGAAAGAATATTTGGGCTTTGTCATAAACTGAAAAAAGTCTTATTTTGAGCTCCTTTTGAAGTTTGTTTAAGGTCACGTTTGTGTTTGGGGTCGTTTACCCCCTCTTAGGCCTTGTTTGGCTCCATTTTGTGCTATATTTGGTGAGCTTCGGGACCACCTTGTTTGGGCCTCCTCACCACTGAAATCTTGAGCGATTTTCAGTGGTGAGGATGGTGGTTTAAGGTCCTAAGAAGGAGAGGGCCATCCCCTCTCCTTATTGTCTTGATTACTTGCATTTTTAGCCTTAGAAAGGAGCTCCTATTTTTAAGCTTCCAAGGTTTATTTCCAGTATTTTTCAGTGGGTTTTAGGACCCCCATAGGTCATTTCCAGATCTGGTTTTGCCATGCTAAGTGTCCTTGTTGCATGTGTAGAGTAACCTTCTTATTGGCCTTTCAAAGGAACACATCTTTCTTGCATGC
>NW_021024935.1:250659-334463 GCF_004153795.1 Camellia sinensis | reverse complement strand
CCAACCTTCACCCACAGGCATTCAGGCAGTTATATCACATAAGCATATTGCCTCATGGTAAGCATGCTATTCATGGCAGCACTCACACGCACGCAAGGATGCTAAAGCATAAAACTCACCAAGTACTCCAAGCCAAAAAAGAGACTACATTAGAAATCATGCATGATCCTAAGTATACAGAAATGCCTAATGCAACACATGCAAGAATGCAAACTATAGCAGGCTCGGCTATTCTAAACATGGCATATGGAATGCGGCAACTAACATGTATTCAATTTGGAATTGAAAGTACAATGCAGTTAGTATGATGCGCCGAGCCCGGTGCATGCAAGACAGATGAATGAATGCAAACATGCTATCATACTGTATGCTAATTGAAACATGCCCTAATCTAACCATCATAAGCGGGTAAATAAAAGGGAGAAAGACGTGGGGTTGGAAGACATACATCACACACACGCACACTTATTACAACATTGCCCTCGCGCAGAGGGTCCGAATAAATGATATACTGTCCCAAATAAATAATACAGTCCAACTAATTACAAAAATCCTAATTAATTACCAAATTAACTAAGAAAACAATAAACTGGCATGCAAGCCAGGGACTGCCTTGACTCTTCTTCAGATGATGAATGATGCATGTCCGGGTTGCCTTGGCACGGAAATCCACTGCGATGCCTCAATTAGCCTCTGTTTGCGATTGATGCCGGAATGCTGTGCAAGGCCTTTGAAAGGCTACTGATTCTTGATTTGCTGTAACAGGGAGCAGGAAAAGGGCATGGCAATGTATTTTCACAAATGTACGCATGCCTCGATCTTCGTGCCACCAATCATGCATATCGATGCATGATGGCCGATGAGTCGAATTGCACGACTTAATATGGAATGAATGCACATATAAACACAACAAGACCTAGACTCCATCATGGATAATCCGGAGTGTCGGCGACTGAGGAATTGAGACATGTTCCATCACTCGAAGTACGAAACGTCCCTCGTTTCCCGTGCTCGGGCTAACTCCTATCCCAAGCACAATGCAATATGCATGAATGCAACTAATATACAACCTAGCATGCACAATGCTATGAGATGAAATGGCATACACAATGCACAAGGGACTTACACCAACATGAGTGGACCTCAGCCACACTCACATCAGAGGCCATACGATGAAAATGAGACACTCGAGATGCGTGCACGCATGCACGCAAACCGAGGACCGACCCTAAGGCACCAAATGCCACTCTAACAAGACATGGCAAGGCATGAAATATGATATGCAAACATGCGAATTTTGAAAGTGAAATATGATGCAAAACAGCCCCGAATCATGGAAACATGGCACCCGATGCATGAAATGGTACCCGAAATGCAAAATTAGGCATACGCAATGACCTATAGCTATACAAAGCATGCATTATTTGAACATGAAATGTGAAGACAGATTTAAGGCAGCCCCAAAATCAGCATGTTTACAGTTTTAAGCAAAGCCAAACAATGAACACAAATGGGGCTAAGCTAGCATGTAAAAATAGCCCTAAATGTGAGATAAAAAAGCAAGTCACAGCTGCTGACCCCAAACAAGAGAGGGCCCTTCAACAATGTTGAAGAGGGACCCAAAACATGGAATTTTACAGTTTATGATCAGACCCAAAACAGTGTACAAGCATGCTCAAAATACTATGCAAAACAAGGCCAAAAAGAGAGCTATAACACAAAGTACAAAAAGGATGCCTCAAATAGTAAAAGACCCTTAATTAAACATGAACAGAGGGTCAAAATAATGTCATTTTTAGTTCGGACAAGAGCCCAAAAACATAAGCACAAGAGGCTAACAAATCATGCAAAAATGGAGCCAAAAGAGAGATACAAAGGCAAGTGGCAAATGGAAGCCTCAAACAGTGATAAGCCCTTCAACAATGTTGAATAAGGGCTCAAAATAAGCAACTTTACAGTTTATGACAGCGCTCAAAACAGTTTACACGTAGGCCAAAAATACTACACAAGAAATAGGCACACAAGAGGGGTAATGAAGCAAGTGGTAGCTAGGGACCTTAAACATGGAAGGACCCTAAAACAAACATGAAAAATACATCAAAAAAATACTATTTTCAGTTAGGGTCGGAGCCCAAATATGCAATCATGTATGGCTTAGAAAGGATACAAAAACAAGCTTAAAAGAGAGAAAATATTGCTCACCCTTGAAGACCAAACTTTAGCAGCCTTTTGGCTTGAGAAATGGTGCCTCCAAAGCTCTGAGAAGGCCCTCCAAGCTGCTAGGATGGAGTGGTGGTGTGGTGTTAGGTGGTGGTGTAGAAAGGAGTGTAGGACTTGAGAGGTTTAGAGCTTGGAAGTATAGAGGGAGAGAGATACAACAAGGGAGCTCAAAGGGAAAAATTTCTAACCCTTATTACAGAGCTAGGAGGCTAGTTATATAGGCAAAAGAGGGGGAGAAAAGGGGGGAAAATGGGGGGGAAAACAATTCAAGTTTTCCCCCAAAAAGTTGGCCCCCCGGATACAAAATCTGGGAGGAAAAGAGATACATATTTGAACTGTATCAGTGGAGGGGGTCATGGCCGGCAGGTTATTGGAGTTGCAGGTGGCCGGCTGGCTCTTTCCATGGCCGGCCGGCGAAGGGTCAAAAGGTTCAATGAGGATTAGTGGCCGGCCATACCAAAAAAGGAGCCTCTCATGTGTGCACAACACAACCATGTAGTCAAAAACTGGAGAAAGTGAACCAGGAGAGAGAAATGGCCATTTTTAGGAGGGGTTCAAAAGGGTCAACCAGAATTACTGGCCGGCCATGTGATATTGGTGGCCTCCCAGGTGTGTACAACACTAATATGTGGTTTGGGACAAGAAAAAGTGGCCTTAGGGTGGTCAACATTGGCTTTTAAGTGAAAAAAAACGGGCGACGGAGGGCGATGGAGGAATAAAACTGGTTGTCTGAACAATTGTTGGCCTCCCATTCTTCTACGACCTTCCTACCAATGAAACAGAGGTCCCTGCCAAAAATGAACCCAAACCGATGCAAAGTGAAGGTTCGGGGGCCAAAACGAGCGGCCCGAGGCCCTGAAAACTGACTGTTAGTCACCGGAAGTGGTGTTCGACCACGAAGTTGGTTTCTCGAGCCACAGTGTCCCTCAAAAGGGAGCAAATAAGATGTATGCCAAAAACCGGAGCAAACGGAGGTGGTTAAGCGGTCCCGAACCGAGGCACACGGCCAATGGCTCCGAAAAACTGGAAATCGGGCTCCAAACGGAAAAAATGGCCTACGACCACGAAACGTAGCCTACGGCCACTGAGAGATGATCTACGAGACCTCTCCCTCCCTTCGGAAAGAGAAAACAGAGAAAACGAAGCCTGGTTCACAAACCGAGCATGACACAAAAGAGTCCGGAAGTCTGGAGGCAAGGCTCACAGCCGAGACTCCGCAACCTCTGAATGAGCACAATATGCAATATCACCGAGCGCTCAATCAATGACGTCTGAGTCTTAAGGTCGGTCAAAAATGGGGTGTTTACAGTTGCCCCTCTTTGATAGAACTCGAAAGTCGCACGTGACGGGAGTGAATGTCAAAGCCCAGAGACGACCCATTTTTGACAAGGCCGAAGACTTAGACAAACAGGCAAGATAACAAAGATGTGCCCGCAGGCATGCCCGCAGGCAAGGGGCAAGATGCAAAATGATATGCAGGAAGATTTTGATAATTGGACTTATACGCTACGCGAAGCCGGTTTGAAAATTGGACTTATACGTTATGCGAAGCCGGTTTGAAGATTGGACTTGTACGCATACAAGAGCCGGTTTGATAATTGGACTTATACGCTACGCGAAGCCGGTTTAAAAATTGAGGATTCATGCAATGCACTGTAATGTAATAACTGAAATGCAATGTAACAGCTAGGAAATGAAGTTACCTCACAGGGGCAATTGGCAATGACTTACCTCATGCTGCTGGGGATCTCTCGCTTCTTCTCAGTTGAACCACAGGTACTACTTTTCTCCCTGACTATGGTTGCAGCTTTCCCTATTCTCCAACAGGGTGACAGACTAGGTTGGATCAGTATCCAGAATTGAGGTGCATACAGATGCTATCTCAATCTATGGGGCTGCCATACAGATTTCAAGCCGAGGATACACCCCTGGGTATTTAAACCAGACTTTAGTTTCGGAAATCCCGAACCTTTGCGTTCTAGGCATAACTCATTTGAACTCTAGTTTCCACCGTCTCAGTTGGTCTCCTAGGAACTCACCGCAAACACAGGCAGGTGGCTATACCAGACCACTGGAAGTCGTTCGGGCACGACAAACACCAAAGGTCTCCTTAGACCGGAGGATTTGAGGTCTCCTAGACGAGGTGAGTGCACAGGACAGTGCGATTGAGGTGCGCAAAATAGCGCGATGAGATGTATGCACAATGCAAGACTTAGCACACAGCTTACGATATAGCATTCCATTCAGTTGGCACATAGCTCGCAACACAACACTTTGTTCGTTTGGTCTACCACTCACAACACAATATTCTGTTCATTTGGCATGCAGCTCGAAACACAACACTCTGTTTAATCAGGGCACACAGCTCTTTTAAGCAGACAGTAGATCTCGGGCACACAACACATTCTTCGGGCACGCAGCTCATTTTTGGGCACACAGCTATTTTCGGGCACACAGCTCGTTCTCCGGGCACACAGCTCGTCTTTCGAGTACACAGCTCCTTTTCAGGCACACAGCTCATTTTCCGGGCACACAGCTCATTTCTCGGGCACACAGCTCATTTTCCGGGCACACAGCTCATTTCTTGGGCACACAGCTCGTTTTCGGGCACACAGCTCTTTTTCGGGCACACAGCTCCTTCTTTGGGCACACAGCTCATTTTCGGGCACACAACGCCTTTTCAGGCACACAGCTCCTTTTTCGGGCACACAGCTCCTTCTTTGGGCACACAGCTCCTTCTTTGGGCACACAGCTCATTTCTCGAGCACACAGCTCATTTTTCGGGCACACAGCTCCTTCTCCGAGCACGCAGCTCATTTCTTCGGTTTGCATTTTTGAACACACAGCTCAAGCACTTGAATTTCTGAACACGCAGCTCATACTTTTTGTCGTGAACACGCAGCCCACACTTTTTGAAATCTGAACACACAGCTCAAATTTTTGAATTTCTGAACACGCAGCCCAATTTGATTGTGAACACGCAGCACACCCTGATTGAAAGTTGAACACGCAGCCCAAACACTGATTTTCTGAACACGCAGCCCAATTTGATTGTGAACACGCAGCGCACACTTGTTGAAAGTTGAACACGCAACCCAAACTGTTGAATCTCTGAACATGTAGCCCAAATTTTGAGGTGAACACACAGCACATATGGATTGAAAGTTGAACATAGAGCCCAAACTTTTGAATTTCTGAACACGCAGCCCAATTTGATTGTGAACACGCAGCACACCCTGATTGAAAGTTGAACACGCAGCCCAAACTTTTGAATTTCTGAACACGCAGCCCAATTTGATTATGAACACGCAGCACACACTGATTGATAGTTGAACACGCAGCCCAAACACTGATTTTCTGAACACGCAGCCCAATTTGATTGTGAACACACAGCACACACTGATTGATAGTTGAACACGCAGCCCAAACACTGATTTTCTGAACACGCAGCCCAATTTGATTGTGAACACGTAGCACACACTGATTGATAGTTGAACACGCAGCCCAAACACCGATTTTCTGAACACGCAACCCAATTTGATTGTGAACATGCAGCATATATGGATTGAAAGTTGAACACACAGCCTAAACTTTTGTCGCGAACACGCAGCCCACATTTTCTTGAAATCTGAACACACAGCTCAAACTCTTGCGGTGAACACGCGGCCCATATTTTCTTGAAATCCAAACACACAGCTCAAACTTGTTATCGTGAACACACAGCCCATAGTTTTTTGAAAGTTGAACACGCAGCCCAAACTTTTGAATTTCTGAACACGCAGCCCATTCACTTTACTTTGAACACGCAGCTCATATGCTTCATGTTGAACACGCAGCTCGCACACTTCAATTCTGAACACACAGCTCATATACTTCATGTTGAACACGCAGCTCACACATTCCTCTTCTGAACACGCAGCTCACACACTTCAATTCTGAACACACAGCTCATAAACTTCACGTTGAACACGCAGCTCACACATTCCTCTTCTGAACACGCAGTTCATATACTTCAATTCTGAACACACAACTCATATACTTCATGTTGAACACGCAGCTCACACATTCCTCTTCTGAACACGCAGCTCATGTACTTCATGTTGAACACGCAGTTTATACACTTCAATTCTGAACACACAGCTCATATACTTCATGTTGAACACGTAGCTCACACATTCCTCTTCTGAACACGCAGCTCATATACTTCAATTCTGAACACACAGCTCATATACTTCATGTTGAACACGCAGCTCACACATTCCTCTTCTGAACACGCAGCTCATGTACTTCATGTTGAACACGCAGTTCATACACTTCAATTCTGAACACACAGCTCATATACTTCATGTTGAACACGCAGCTCATAACATAACACTGCTCAATTTGAACACACGGCTCATAACTCAGTAGTCTTTTAATTTTGAATACACAGCTCATTCTGACCATACAGGATGCGATGACGGAACTTGCAAGAGTTGAAACAAACTCAGATATCCGACATCTTCCTTTTTTCCTTTTGTTTCGAAGTTTGGAACCTATATAGCTTCAGATGGGTTCTGGCTTTACTGTTCCCACATGACTCGGGTTGAACCCTGCGGTTTTTTAAAGAACAAAATCTTGTTTTGCACAAATGTGGAGAGCAACACGGCACTCTAAGCGCAAGACAATTTTTTGAAATTAAGAAATGCGTTCTTGACTGGGTATTGAGCTTACGACTGAACACAGCGAAGAAGACTGAACAATGGAAAAGAAAAGGTGAACAACCTAAACGCATCGAGACACACTCAGAACGACTCAAAGCAAGAATCGAGACAAACAAAATAAAAGACACGACACACAGACGTGTTACAAAGACGAGGGATCTCTCAGTACGCGAGGAGCCAGTTTCTTCGGGTATTGTTTCCCACCCTTTCTCATTTGTGATTCTCGCATCACTCGGCCCTCAGGCTCTGTTTTTGCTGAAAAAAAGCCCTTTTCCTCACTTTTTCTCTCAGCGCACATCTCTCTATTCTTTAATCTCTCATTTTTTTATCCCTCCCCTGGGTGGTTGATGGATGAACAGGAAGTTGCGGGCTCACACCCAACATAATCAGCTCGCGGCTATTTCCTTCGGTGACATCTGTTGATGCGCCGGATGAGGGAATGGAGCATCTCGATCTATTCCAATTCATGCTTCGCACTCGGCTTGATACCTCGCTGCTTAGAGGATGAGAGAGCTTTCAGCCTTTTGTTGTTAACTTCAGTTATCCCCTTTTCTGGCGGGTAGAGTGTCCTTTCTGGCAAGTAGAGTGCCCTTTTCTGGCAAGTATGTTGACAACGGGGAAAAGACAGAACACCTGACTTAACTTTGTCCTTAGTTCATTATTTTGACCATTTTTGGTTTTTGACGTTCTGTTAAAACAATTTTGACCAATATGAGAGTTAGATTAACATGCTTGTTCAATTTTTTGATTTAAAATCATGCAAGTCAAGCCATGAACACTGAAAATTTTCCTCTTTTGGGTCCAAGAAATGGTTCAGTTTTGAAAATGGAATACTTTTCGAGAAGATTAGTCAACCTTAAAAACTATTTCGCAAACGGCCACTACTGAACGAGCACGGAACCTACCCTTGAGATGCACAAACTCAGATCCAAAGGAAAATTGCCCCTTTCCTGAAGGACACTGCATGGCAACGGAAAGTTGCCCCTTGTTTGAACGGCACCGCGGCGCATTGAATGGCAACGGAAAGTTGTCCCTTGTTTGGATGGCACCGTAGCGCATTGTAGGCAGTCCTCAGAGTGACGAACACAACCAAATCCTCAAATACAGAGAAGACAGAGGTGACCAGAACCATCACATGGACACAAAAATGGCACCGCGGCGCATTGAATGGCAACGGAAAGTTACCCCTTGTTTGGATGGCACCGCAGCGCATTGTAGGCAGTCCTCAGAGTGACGAACACAACCAAATCCTCAGATACAGAGAAGACAGAGGTGACCAGAACCATCGCATGGACACAATCGAATTGTTTTACGGCTGAACTTCAGAATGAAGTTGCCTATGTATCCCAAAGATGAGAATCAAGCCTTACGTAGTTCGGGGTTAAGGTACACTCGGGTATTAACCTCTCCTTTTTAGGCTCTAACTTTTGCCAAGGCGCCCGTCGCGGGTTTTCGACCTTGCGAGCTTTGTTCTTCTTTCTTTCTCTTTTCAATTCTTTTCTTCTTTTTTTTGATATTCTTTTTTTTTGTTCTTTTCTTTACATCTTTCTTTTTTGTTCTTTTTCTTCTTTTCTTGCTCTAACTTTTGCCTAGGCCGCCCTTCCGAGTTTTCAGCCCAACGAGCCTCTCAAGGGTAAAAGTGTAGCTTTGTCCATGTCAAATGGTTTTGAGATCCTGAAGTCGTTTGAATCAAGGAGAATGGCTGTTATTTGCTGACGAAGTAGAAGTCCATCCAATGGGGGCTGAATTTGCCCCTAGTGTTATGGATAGGAACTCGGCTGTCCTTCAGCAATACTTTCTTCTTTCCTCCCTTCTGGGATTTGGCATTCTTGCCAGTCTTCATTGACTTGCGGAATGACCCACCTTTGGCTCTTCGAGCTGTCTGACATTTTTTGCCCCTAGTTCGAAGGGTGCTTCTGACCTAGCTTCGCAAGCTTCTTTTGATGACATCTGGTCTTCTTGATCTGACTTCCTTGCCTCTTGTTCGAGGGTTGCTTTGAATCTGGCCACACAGGCCTCACATTGTAGTTGACCGTTGAACGTTCTGAATTCGAGTTCAAGGTTTTGAAAGCAGAGGGGTCGAGTCTCGAGGCTGAGAGCGATCCTAAACTGCACAATCTCAAGAGCGATTCTACACAGGTCTTCGCAGGACCGCGCAAAATATTTTTTGAAATCTTTTAAGAAAGCGACCAGTCGCTCGCGCTGAAGACAGTGTAGAACCAATCTGGATCAAGCCAGGATCCTTCCCAGTACTCACATTAACAAGGGCTTAGCACGCCTCTCTTTCTCTCAATTAATCAAATTTTTGCAAAACCCGAGGAATTCCTTCCTCTTCGTTTTCACCGCAGTGTTCGAAAAGTTTTGAAAAACTTAGGTCGATGCAATGAATTCAAGGCACAGAAAAGACACAGCTTCTAGTCAGATACTGCCATCTCATTTGGAATTTCTGGTACAACTGGCGCACGGTAGAAGCAAGCACACAAGCATGAAAAACCACTGCTGTTTCATTCAAATCTTCTGGTGTTACTGGCTCCCCGGCAGAAACAGACTTAAAAGGAAGCGAAAAGACAGACACAAAACAAAATAGTGATATCCGAGGTAACGCCCCCGGGATCACCTGACTCCTATACAACAGGACTGACTCGATACAACAAAACAAACCCAAAACAAAAGAGACTGACTCAAAACAAAAGACAGACTCAAAAACAAAACAACAAGACTGACCCAATACCCAAGTCAGAATGTAGCATTCGCCAACTGCTCAAAACGGTGCGTGCCATACGCCATATCTGGAGTAAATCGAGTGCCATCCGCAGGTGGTTCATCCCCCGATCACATAGCCACATTATTCCCCCCAAGTTCACTGATCAAGTGCCGATAGACTTTGCAGGACTTGGTGCGACGATGACCCCGTTGTCGATCAGATCTTGTATTTCGTGGCAGAGACGAAAGCATATGTCAGTGTCATGGCCAGCTCGCTGATGGAAGGCACAGTAGTCGGCTGGGTTGTGTGAGAGATGGAGGTTCTTTGGTAATGGCTGCGGCTCCAGGGGCTTCAGATGCCCTTTCTTGACGAGGATTTGAAGGGCCTGAGACAAAGGCATGTGGAGGGCATGGAAGACCCTGCGACCTCGGGGCGGATACTTCGAGGCTTGTTGACTTTTGCTGGACAAACTCGAAAAAGGATCGGCATTTGCTGCCTTGGCTCTCTGATCTTTTCCAGGTGCAGGGCTAGGATTGGAAGGAACTGTTCTGGTACGACGGTCCCCATCTCGATTTTCCCTCTGGCTTAAACTGCTCTCGGCCTGAGTGGGGAAGGTGTCATCCACAGTTTTTACAGCAACAGTGAGCACCTGCTGTTTATTCAATCCTCCAGCTTTCAACGCCTTAACAGCCCACAGGAGTTGTTCGTAGGGATAGGTGTCCGCCTTCATCTTGTTCTTACTACTCGCCTCGGCATGGTAGAAGGTTTGAGTTGCTACATCAGAGCGGAGCCTTGTTGTTGTCGACATGCCATTGCCGGAACTTGGTATGGCTTCAGGTTGGCTAAGTTCGATTACAATTCGTCCCAGTAGCGGGGGCTCCTCCGGTATGAAGTTCCCGGCATACGATGTGGTTGGTGGTGGAGCCGACATTCCACAGGCTAGATCCGCCACAGATTTTTGAAGGTCACCAATCATTCCCATCAACTCGAATGTGGTGGGCTCACGGGTTTGACATAACTGGGGTTCCCAGATCGGATGTGCGACAGGTGACCTGGGTGGGTGTGGCACTTCAACATCGGTATCACCTTGCAATGGGATTCCTTGGTCTGATGCGGCTGCCATAATTTCTTCTGAAGTTTGCGTCATCACGAGTTTTGCTGAACTGAACAAAGGTGAAGTGACTGGTGACTGACGGATCAGATGGACTGGACTGGTGACTAACGGATCTGAAGAACCGGTGAGCCTTTTCCTGTCTTGCCTCAGCAAAGGAGAACACTGGTTGCTCTAAACCGAGTCTCTGAACCCCCCTGAAAGAGAAAACATGCGGCGTCTCAGCCCAATCCCACTAATACAGACATGAGCATAACTGAATAACTACATTCGACTGCTGATCACTGTTCCCAAAATTACTGCCCCCAAAACTGAATCCGATACCCGCAGATAACTGATTCTCAAATACTGACTGATGTCCGCAGGCCTGATGCCCCAAACTCATAAACTGATACATGCATTTTCCCTGTAGAGACGCACTCTTACAGCACATAACAGATAAGTGAGAGCCAAAACACCCCTGGGAGGGTTTCCCTGTCCTATTTTGTCAGGAGCTAGGGTTTCACTACACACGCAGCGGTTTCAAACAACCTACAATCGGGTAACTAACCTGTCCTAGTTTGGAATGGTCACTATGGATTCCGAATATGCACTAGGTCGAATGGTCAAAAGGGTGCCCCGGTAAAATCGGGGTTTGTGTTCCCATACTGGCAGAGCCCACAACCGGTCAGCCTGATGGTCATGTCTTGACAAGACAAGCCTCCGGCAAACTATTCAGGAATAGCAGATGGCAAACACGGTGTCCTAGGCGCACCAATGCAAATGCAATGTAAAGAAACACATAAGTGTAGCCAAAACAAGATATCATGAGTTCGAGTCAAGTTCTCAAAGTCCCCAGTAGAGTCGCCAGAAACTGTAGACGTCCCCGAACGCCCCGGGAGGACGAGGTCCCCTGTTCCATTCGATATTGGGCTCACTACAGCTCAAGACTCTCAAATTGTCATGGTTCGTAATCTGAACCAAAGAGTCCAAATCTGGCAAATCGTTTTGAGAAAACAAATTTTGAAAGAAGTGCCAAACATGGACTGCTTTGCCAGATACAGAGTCGCCACCTAAAATATTTTATTTTTGGAAATTTAGGAAATCCTGACTCGTTGCCCTAAGGTCCGTGTCTGTCATCACCAAAGTTGCCTCGGCTCAGGAACTTGGGTACGATTGGAGAAGGTCACTTCGTTGAGCACCCCCGCTCGCTCGATCAAAGATCAGCCTCTACTAACCATGATATCTTAGTTTTGAAAACAATTGTGTGTTCTTATTCTGGTTATTAGCCTAGATTTACTATGTGATGCGCACAGCATACAAGTATAGACTGGATCGCCTGAATTGGAACAAAACATTTCATGTTTGTTTATTGAAAATGGTTTGATGGTGCTACTCGCAAGTAGGCTAAGACGTGGATTTGCCACCCTCGGTGGGCTTAAGAAAACATGATTTAGCCACTATCTATTGGGCTTAAAACACACATTTGATGAATTGTTCCAAATCAAATAACCCAACCTTAGGCATTCAGGCAGTTATATCACATAAGCAATAGCCTCATGGTAAGCATGCTATTTCATGCAGTCACTCACACGCATGCAAGGATGCTAAAAGCATAAAACTTACCGAGTACTCCAAGCCAAAAAGAAGTTAATTAGAAATCCATTGCATGACCTAATTATACGGGTAATCCTATGCACACATGCAAAAATGCAACTAAGCAGGCTCGCTATTCTACATGGATATGAAATGCACAAGCTAAACATGTATTCAACTTGGATTGAAATAATAATGCCAGTTGTATGATCGCGCGAGCCCGGGTGCATGCAAAAAACGATGGAATGAATGCAAACTGCTATCATACTGTATGCTAATTTAAACATGCTCTAATCTAACCATCATAAGCGGGTAAATAAAAGGGAGAAAGACGTGGGGTTGGAAGACATACATCACACACACGCACACTTATTACAACATTGCCCTCGCGCAGAGGGTCCGAATAAATGATATACTGTCCCAAATAAATAATACAGTCCAACTAATTACAAAAATCCTAATTAATTACCAAATTAACTAAGAAAACAATAAACTGGCATGCAAGCCAGGGACTGCCTTGACTCTTCTTCAGATGATGAATGATGCATGTCCGGGTTGCCTTGGCACGAAAATCCACTGCGATGCCCCAATTAGCCTCTGTTTGCGATTGATGCCGGAATGCTGTGCAAGGCCTTTGAAAGGCTACTAATTCTTGATTTTCTGCAACAGGGAGCAGGAAAAGGGCATGGCAATGTATTTTCGCAAATGTACGCATGCCTCGATCCTCGTGCCACCAATCACGCATATCGATGTATGATGGCCGAGGAGTCGAATTGCATGACTTAATATGAAATGAATGCACATATAAACACAACAAGGCCTAGACTCCATCATGGATAATCCGGAGTGTCGGCGACTGAGGAATTAAGACACGTTCCGTCACTCGAAGTACGAAACGTCCCTCGTTTCTCGTGCTCGGGCTAACTCCTATCCCAAGCACAATGCAATATGCATGAATGCAACTAATATACAACCTAGCATGCACAATGCTATGAGATGAAATGGCATACACAATGCACAAGGGACTTACACCAACATGAGTGGACCTCAGCCACACTCACATAAGAGGCCATACGATGAAAATGAGACACTCGAGATGCGTGCACGCATGTACGCAAACCGAGGACCGACCCTAAGGCACCAAATGCCACTCTAACAAGGCATGGCAAGGCATGAAATATGATATGAAAACATGCGAATTTTGAAAGCGAAATATGATGCAAAACAGTCCCGAATCATGGAAACATGGCACCCGATGCATGAAATGGTACCCGAAATGCAAAATTAGGCATACGCAATGACCTATAGCTATACAAAGCATGCATTATTTGAACATGAAATGTGAATAAAGATTCAAAGCAGCCCCAAAACCAGCATGTTTACAGTTTTAATCAAAGCCAAACAATGAACACAAATGGGGCTAAGCTAGCATGCAAAAATAGCCCTAAATGTGAGATAAAGAAGCAAGTCACAGCTGCTGACCCCAAAAAAGAGAGGGCCCTTCAACAATGTTGAAGAGGGACCCAAAAAATGGCATTTTACAGTTTATGATCAGACCCAAAACAGTGTACAAGCATGCTCAAAATACTATGCAAAACAAGGCCAAAAAGAGAGCTATAAGAGAGCTATAACACAAAGTACAAAAAGGATGCCTCAAATAGTAAAAGACCCTTAATGAAACATGAAGAGAGGGTCAAAATAAGGTCATTTTTAGTTTGGACTAGAGCCCAAAAACAGAAGCAAAAGAGGCTAACAAATCATGCAAAAATGGAGCCAAAAGAGAGATACAAAGGCAAGTGGCAAATGGAAGCCTCAAACAGTGATGAGCCCTTCAACAATGTTGAAGAAGGACTCCAAATAAGCAACTTTACAGTTTATGACAGTGCTCAAAACAGTTTACACGTAGGCCAAAAATACTACACAAGAAATAGGCACACAAGAGGGGTAATGAAGCAAGTGGTAGCTAGGGACCTTAAACATGGAAGGACCCTAAAACAAACATGAAAAATACATCAAAATAAGACTATTTTCAGTTAGGGTCGGAGCCCAAATATGCAAGCATGTATGGCTTAGAAAGGATACAAAAATAAGCTTAAAAGAGAGGAAATGTTGCTCACCCTTGAAGACCAAACTTTAGCAGCCTTTTGGCTTGAGAAATGGTGCCTCCAAAGCTCTGAGAAGGCCCTCCAAGCTGCTGGAATGGAGTGGTGGTGTGGTGTTAGGTGGTGGTGTAGAAAGGAGTGTAGGACTTGAGAGGTTTAGAGCTTGGAAGTATAGAGGGAGAGAGATACAACAAGGGAGCTCAAAGGGAAAAATTTCTAACCCTTATTATAGAGCTGGGAGGCTGGTTATATAGGCAAAAGAGGGGGAGAAAATGGGGGAAAAATGGGGAGGAAAACAATTCAAGTTTCCCCCCAAAAAGTTGGCCCCTCGGATACAAAATCTGGGGGGAAAAGAGATACATATTTGAACTGTATCAGTGGAGGGGGTCATGGCCGGCTGGTTATTGGAGTTGCAGGTGGCCGGCCGGCTCTTTCCATGTCCGGCTGGCCAAGGGTCAAAAGGTTCAATGAGGATTAGTGGCCGGCCATACCAAAAAAGGAGCCTCTCATGTGTGCACAACACAACCATGTAGTCAAAAACTGGAGAAAGTGAACCAGGAGAGAGAAATGGCCACTTTTAGGAGGGGTTCAAAAAGGGTCAACCAGAATTACTGGCCGGCCATGTGATATTGGTGGCCTCCCAGGTGTGTACAACACAAATATGTGGTTTGGGGCAAGAAAAAGTGGCCTTAGGGTGGTCAACATTGGCTTTTAAGTGAGAAAAAATGGGCGACGGAGGGCGATGGAGGAATAAAACTGGTTGTCTGAACAATTGTTGGCCTCCCACCCTTCTACGACCTTCCTACCAATGAAACAGAGGTCCCTGCCAAAAATGAACCCAAACCGATGCAAAGTGAAGGTTCGGGGGCCGAAACGCGCGGCCCGAGGCCCTGAAAACTGACTATTAGGCACCGGAAGTGGTGTTCAACCACGAAGTTGGTTTCTCGAGCCACAGTGTCCCTCAAAAGGGAGAAAATAAGATATATGCCAAAAGCCGGAGCAAACGGAGGTGGTTATGCGGTCCCAAACCGAGGCACACGGCCAACGGCTCCGAAAAATCGAAAACCGGGCTCCAAACGGGAAAAATGGCCTACGACCACGAAACGTAGCCTACGGCCACTGAGAGATGATCTACGAGACCTCTCCCTCCCTTCGGGAAGAGAAAACAGAGAAAACGAAGCCTGGTTCGCAAACTGAGGCAAGACACGAAAGAGTCCGGAAGTCCGGAGGCAAGGCTCACGGTCGAGACTCCGCGACCTCTGAACGAGCACAATATGCAACATCACCGAGCGCTCAATCAGTGACATCTGAGTCTTAAGGTCGGTCAAAAATGGGGTGTCTACACTTCCAACCCCCACTTCTTTCTCCCTTTTACTTACCTGCTTTTGATGGTCAGTATTAGGTCATATTTAAATTAGCATACTATATGCTATGCATGCATGCATCCATACATTTGTCTTGCATGCACTGGACTCGGTGTATCATACTAATTGCATTGTATTTCAATTCCAAGTTAAATACGTGTTAGTTGTAGCATCATCATATGCTATCCATAGATTAGCCGAGCCTATTGTAGCTGCATCTTGCATGTGTTGCATTAGCCATCTTAACATGAACTAGGATCATGCATATGATTACTAACTAGTTTCTATTTTGGCTTCGAGTACTCGATAAGCATTTATGTTTTAGCATCCTTGCATGCGTGTGAGTGTTACCATGACAGCATGCTTACCATGAGGCTACTTGCTTATGTGATATAACTGCTTGAATGCCTTTGGGTGGAGGCTGAATTACCTAAATTGAAATAATGCATTAAAACTATGAGTTTTAAGCCCACTAGAATAGTGGCAAAACCATCTTTTCTAAAGCCCACTTGAGGGTGGCAAAACCTGCATTTTAGCCTACTTGCGAGTAGCAAACCATTTTCAAAACAAACATGCAATGTTTTGTTCCAATTTAGGCGATTTGGTCTATACTTGTTTGCTGTGCGCATAACATAGTAATTCTAGGCTAATAACCGGAATAAGAACATATAATGTTTTCAAAACAAGATATCATGGTTAGTAGAGGCCGATCTTTGATCGGGCGAGAGGGGGTGCTCATAGCTGACCTTCTCCAATCGTACCCAAGTTCCCGAGCCGAGGCAACTTTGGTGATGAAGGACACATGGCCTTTGGCACTGAGTCAGGGTTTCCTAAATTTCCCAAAATAAAATATTTAGGTGGCGACTCTGTATCTAGCAAAGCAGTCCATGCTTGGCACTTCTTTTCTAAAAATCTATTTTTCAAAACGATTTGCCAGATTTGGACTCTTTGATTCAGATTAAGAACCGTGACAATTCGAGAGTCCGAACTGTAGTGAGCCCAAAGCGAACAAAACGGGACTCATCCTCCCGGGGCGTTCGGGGACGTCTACAGTTTCTGGCGACTCTGCTGGGGAGTTAGAGAGCTTGACTCGAACTCGTGATATCCTGTTTTGATTTCACTTATGTGTTTCTTTGCATTGCATGTGCATTGGTGCGCCTAGGACACCGTGTTTGCCATCTACTATTCCTGAGCGGTTTGCCAGAGGCTTGCCTTGTCAAGGCATGACCATAAGGCTGACCGGTTGCGGGCTCTACCAGTATGGGAACACAAACCCCGGTTTTTACCGGGGCACCCTTTTTGACTATTCGACCTAGTGCATATCGAAATTCATAGTGACCATTCCAAGCTAGGACAGGTTTCTTACCCGATCATAGGTTGTTTGAAACCGCTGTGTACATAGTGAAACCCTAGCTCCTGACAAAATAGGACAGGGAAACCCTACCCCAACATAGGGGTGTTTTGGCTCTCACTTATCTGCTATGTGCTTTAGAGTTGGTCTCTACAGGAATGCATGTGTCGATTTACAAGTCTGGGGCATCAGGCCTAAGGGCATCAGTATCAGAATTTGAGAATCGGTTATATCCGCGAATATCAGATTCAGTTTTGGGACAATAATTTGGAGAACAGTGATCAGTGGTCGAATACAGTCATTCGGCAATGCTCATATCTATTCTGGTAAAATCGGGCTGAGATGCTGCTTGTTTTCTCTTTTGCAAGGTAGTCCTGGAACTATAACTTCAAAAGGCTCCAATATCCCCCGGTACATTGGATTTATGCTGATAGACTTTGTCAGGTCAGAGACTCAGTTCAAGGGTAATCAGGGCCAGAGAAGGCTAGTCAGGCATAGACCACCAGTACAACAGCCACTAGATCAGTGATCTTTGAGCAATTGGGTTGAGATTTCCGAGCCTACTGCAGACACAGATATACCGATTGCTTAGTTAGATCAGGACAATATGGCGGGAATGGAAGAGATGGTGCGCCAACTCCAGGATAATATGAAAGCCATGCAGCAAGACGTTGTTCGTCAAGCAGAATTCGCCAAGCAACAGGCTGTGGTCATAGCCCAACAGGCAGAGACAATTGCCAGGTTAGAATAGCAAACTAGAGTATCTACTTCACACCAGGCTCCTCCCCCACCAAGAGTTCTAACACTCGGGGAGACAGCTAATGTCCAGGAAGATACGGACATTCCGACAGGGCCAGCTCCGCCCCCGGTTCTACCCCGGCTATCTAAAACACCCACCAACCTACCAGACCTCCCTTTTGATGTCAAGACGGACCTCACAGCATTAAAAGTGAGCAAGCTTGAGAAATTGTTCAAGAAGTCTCAAGGGGCCCACTCCATTCCTGACATTGAAGACGGGTATATAGACTCCGCTGTGACGCTGCCAGACAGATTTAAGATGTCGCACATTGACCGCTTTGATGGATCTGGGGATCCCATGGTACATTTGCGACTGTTTTCGGGCATACTAAGGCCGATGGGCCTCACCAGATTATAGAAGCTATCATTGTTTGGCCGGACCCTATCTGGGATAGCCGCAATCTGGTATGCAAAATTGGAGAACTCTGTGAAACAGAATTGGGAAGAGATGGCTGAGGCCTTCAGCAATCAATACTCCTACAACGCACAAATTGAGGTCATAACTCGTGATCTTGAAGTCACCCGCCAAAAGCCAAAGGAGATCTTCTTAGAATTCGTGGCCCGCTGGAGGGCCAAGGCCTCAATGATGACCATTAGGCCAACGAATAAGGATCAAATATGGATGGTTGTGTGCAACCTCCAGCCCAAACTAATGCAGAAAATGATTGTGCTCCCCTTCCCTACCTTTTCAGATTTGCATGAGATGAGAGTACAGATCGAGGACGCTATGAAGCAGGGCCTTATTGACTAGGAGAAGGAGCAGCCTAGGAGGGCGTTTTCCCGCAATTCAAGTACGACCACCAGCGGTGATGCAGCTGCAAAATCTTCTGAAGTGGGCATGGTCACCACTACCACACCAAAAGTAGCCACCCCCTTTGTTGGTACATCCACTTCAAGCCCCTGAACTTCAGACTATCTACCCCGAGGCAAGAGGGTTTTCACCCCACTCTATATGCCTTTGTCTAAAGCCCTAGGGGTCCTACTCAGGAAAGGATATCTGAAACCGTTGGAACAACGGCCTCTACCCGATCCTCTCCCTCCAAAGCATGACCCGGCTAAGTACTGTGCTTTTCATCAACAAACTGGTCATGACACTGACAGTTGCGTCCGTCTTCATCACGAGATACAAAATCTGATTGACAATGAGGTCATCGTTGCACCAAGCTCTGCAAAGTCTATCGGCACTTGATCAGTGAACTTGTGGGGGATAATGCGACTGTGTGATCAGGGGATGAATCACCTGTGGGCAGCGTTCAGTCTATTTCAGATGTAGTGTATGGCACGCACTGTTTTGAGCATTTGTGAATGCTGGCTTTTGTACATTCTGGCTTGGGTATTGAGTCAGTTCTGTTGTTTTGTTTTGAGTCTGTCTCTTTGTTTTGAGTCAGTCTTTTCATACTGAGTCAGTTGGATCTGTCTTGTTGTACCGAGTCAATCCTGTTTTGTTGGAGTCGGGTGATTTCGGGAGTGTTACCTCGGACATCACTTGCTTATTTTGTGTTTGTCTTTTCGTTTTCTTTTGAGTCTGTTTCTGCCTTGGAGCCAGTAATGCCAATAGATCTGAATGGAACAGCAGTGATTTTCACAATCTTGTGTTTGCTTCTGCCGTGTGCCAGTTGTGCCAGAAATTCTAAATGAGATGGCAGTATTTGACTAGAAGCTGTGTCTTTTCTGTGTCTTGAAATCATTACATTGACTTGAGTTTTTCAAAACTTTTTTTGAACATTGTGATGAAAATGAAGAGGAAGGAATTCCTCGGGTTTTGCAAAATTTGATCAATTGAGAAAAAGAGAGGCATGTTAGGCCCTTAATGAATGAGATCATGCTTGTTAATGTGAGTAATGAGAAGGATCCTGGCTTGATCCAGATTGGTCACACACTGTCTTCAGCGCGAGCGACTAGTCACTTTCTTAAAAGATTTCAGAAAATGTTTTGCGCGGTCCTGCGAAGACCTGTGTGGAATCGCTCTTGAGATTGTGCAGCTTAGGATCGCTCTTAGCCTCGAGACTCGACCCCTTATTTTCAAACCTTGGACTAGAACTCAAAAAGTTCAAAAGTCAACTACAATGTGAGGCTTGTGTGGCCAAATTCGAACCAGCCCGTGAATCAACGGCAAGAAAAGTCAGATCAAGAAGATCAGATGTCATCAAAAGAAGCTTGCAAAGCTAGATCAGAAGCACCCCTGGAACTAGGGGCAAAGAATTTCAAATGTGCTCGAGCAGCCGAAGACGGATCATTCCACAAATCAAAGGAGGTCGGCAAGAATGCCAAATCCCAGAAGGGAGGAAAGAAGACAGTTTCTGCCGAAGAACAACTGAGTTCCTATCCGGAACACTAGGGGCAAATTCAACCCCCTATTGGATGGACTCCTGCATCGTCAGCGAACAACAGCCATTCTCTTGGATTCAGATGACTTCGGGATCTCAAAATCATTTGACATGGACAAAGCTACATTTTTACCCTTGAGAGGCTCGCTGGGCCGAAAACCCAGAAGGGCGACCTAGGCAAAAGTTAGAGCAAGAAAAAGAATGAAGAAAAGAACCACAAAAAAAAAAAAAAAAACAAACAAAAAAGAAAAAAATGAAAATAAAGAAAATGAAAAAGAAAAAAAAGAAGAGAAGAAATGAAAAGAAAAGAAAAACATAGCTCGCATGGTTGAAAACCCGAAAGGACGGCCTTGGCAAAAGTTAGAGCGCAAAAGGTGAGGGTTAATACACGAGTGTACCTTAAACCGGAACTACGTAAGGCTTGATTCTCATGTTTGGGATACGTAGGCAACTTCATCCTGAAGTCCAGCCACAAACACTTCCAAATTGATTATGTCTATGTAATGGTTTTGATCATCTTTGCCTTATCTGTATCCAAGAGTTTGGTTATGTTCGTCACTTTGAGGACTGACTACAATGCACTGTGGTGCCATTCAAACAAGGGGCAACTTTCCGTTGCCATTCAACGCGCTGCGGTGCCATTCAAATGAGGGGCAACTTTTCGTTGTTATGCAGTGCCGTTCAAGCAAGGGGCAATTTTCCATTGTTATGGATCCAGGGTTGCGCATCTTGAGAGTAGGTTCCATGCTCGTTGAGCAGTGACCATTTGCAAAAATAGTTTTTGAGAGTTTTTACTGAGGTTGGCTAATTGTCTCGAAAATTATTCCATTTTTCCAAAAAAATTGGACCTTTTTTTGGACCTAAAACAAGAAAATTTTCAGTGCTCATAACCTAACTTGCATGATTTTCAAAATCAGAAAAGTGAACAGGCATGTTAATCTAACTCTCATATTGGTCAAAATTGTTTTAGTAGAAAGCTCAAAAACAAAAAAAAAAAAAAGGTCAAAATGATGAACTAGGGGCACAGTTGAGTCAGGTTTTCTATCTTTTTCCCCTTTATCAATGCACTTGCCGGAAAGGGCACCGTATTAGCCAGAAAAAGGCACCACTAAAGCTAACCGCAAAAGGGTAGAAAGCTCTCACATCCTCCAAGCAACGAGGTATCAAGCCAAGTGCGAAGCACGAGCTGGAAGTGGGGCAGGATGTTCCACTCCCTCATCTGGACAGATCTGATCATGTCCAAGCTCCCCAGCAAAGCATCGTCAACCGATGTCAGCTGCAGATTCGCTACATACCGGATTGTAGCACAACCCCACTGTGAGGAAGTTCACTGTTGTGAGCAGAAGAAAGAAAATCTAGCAGAATGCTAGGGGCATGAGCTCGTAACTTCCTGTTTATCCATCAACCACCCAGGGGAGGGATAAAAAATGAGAGATTGAAGAATAGAAAGATGTACGCTGAGAGAAAAAGTGAGAAAAATGGGGCTTCTTTTTCAGAAAAACAGAGCCTGAGGGCCGAGTGATGTGAGAATCACAAATGAGAAAAAATGGTGGGAAATAATACCCGAAAAAAAAAAAACTGGCTCCTCGCGTACTGAGAGGTCTCTCGTCTTTGTAACACGTCTGTGTGTCATGTCTTTTGTTTTGTTTGTCTCGATTCTTGCTTTGAGTCGTCCCGAGCATGACTCGATGTGTTTTGGTTGTTTACCTTTTGTTTTCCGTTATTGAGTCGTAGTGCGCTGTGTTCAGTCGTAGGCTCAATACCCGATCGAGAACTCATTTCTCAATTTCAATCAAATCGTTTTGTGCTCGGAGTGCTGTGCCATTCTCCACATTTGTGCAAAACAAGAATTTTTTCTTTCTTAAAACCGCAGGGTTCAACCCAGGTCATGCAAGAACAGTAAAATCAGGACCTATCTGAAGCTGTATAAGTTCCAAACTGTAAAGCAAAAGGAAAGAGGGAAAATCGAAGCATCTGAGTGTGTTTCACCTTCAGCAAATTCCGTGATTGTACTCTGGATGTACCTCTTTAGGCCTTGTCAGTGCTTCGAAGAATGAGTGTGCCTTTACTCCAAGCTTAAACTTGCTTCAAGCTAGAATGGCAATTAAAGCAGCAGCAGATGTTATCTCTCGCCAATGTAAACATGGTGTCCCCCTTTTGAGCAGAGTGTGTTGCAAAGTCCTCTAAGAGGTAAATCAGAGGCACCAGAGTACATGTTTAATGCTCCTCTATTGCATAGGATGTGCACTTTCATATACACTTTTGTTGCATGCGTGCCACGCATCGTTATGATTCATGCATAGAATATGCTTGCTTTCGATTCCGCATAGAATATGCTTTCCACGATTGCATAGAAAATGCCCCCCATAATTGCATAGAAAATGCATCTTATCGCACTTCTTTTGTGCACCTCACTCGCACTGTCTTGTGTACCTGTATTGCATTGTTTTACACATCTCTAACATGTGTTGTCACGCATGTTCTACTTGCATTGTTATGCACGCTTCAATCACATTGTTATGCACACTCTAGTTGCATTGTTATGCACACTTTACTTGCATTGTTATGCATGGTTGTAGTTGCATTGTTATGCGCACTTCACTTGCGTTGTTACGCGCATTCCACTCGCTTTGTTATGCACCCTTTTAATTGCATTGTTTTGCACTCTCCTTTGTTTCGAAACACCGGGATATGTCCCTATGTTTCTTCTCCTTTTCCGAAACACCGGGATATGTCCCTATGTTTCTCCTTCCTTTTGAAACGCCGGGATACATCTCTATGTTTCTTTTCTTTTTGAAACACCGGGATACGTCCCTATGTTTCTCCTTCCTTTTGGAACACCGAGATACGTCCCTATGTTTCTTCTCCTTGTTTTGGAACACTGGGATGCATCCCTATGTTTCTCCTTCCTTTCGAAACACCGGGACACGTCCCTATGTTTCTCATTTCTTTCCGAAACACCGGGATACGTCCCTACGTTTCTCTCTCTTCGAAACACCGGGATACGTCCCTATGTTTCTCCTTCTTTCCGAAACGTCGGGATACGTTCCTATGTTTCTCATTCCTTTTTCGAAATACCGGGATATGTCCCTATGTTTCTCCTTCCTTTCGAAACATCGGGACACGTCCCTATGTTTCTCATTTCTTTCCGAAACACCGGGACACGTCCCTACGTTTCTCTCTCTTTGAAACACGGGATACGTCCCTATGTTTCTCCTTCTTTCCGAAACACCGGGATACGTCCCTATGTTTCTCCTTCCTTTTCGAAACACCGGGATACATCCCTATATTTCTTCTCCTTTTTCGAAATACCGGGATACGTCCCTATATTTCTCTTTCCTTTCGAAACACCGGGACACGTCCCTATGTTTCTCATTTCTTTCCGAAACACCGGGATACGTCCCTACGTCTCTCCCTCTTCGAAACACCGGGATACGTCCCTGTGTTTCTCCTTCCTTTTGAAACACCAGGACACGTCCCTATGTTTCTCATTTCTTTCCGAAACATCGGGATACGTCCCTACGTTTCTCTCTCTTCGAAACACCGGGATACGTCCCTATGTTTCTTCTTCTTTCCGAAACACCAGGATACATCCCTATGTTTCTCATTCCTTCCGAAACACCAGGATGCGTCCCTATGTTTCTCATTCCTTTCCGAAACACCGGGATACGTCCCTATGTTTCTCCTTCCTTCTGAAACACCGGGATACATCCCTATGTTTCTCCTACCATTTCGAAACACCGGGATATGTCCCTATGTTTCTCCCTCTTCGGTTAAAAGTGTTCAGAATACGTTCCAATGCTCACACCATTCCGAAACACCGGGATACGTCCCTATGTTTCTCACTCAATTCGAAACACCGGGATACGTCCCTATGTTTCTGCCCCCTTGGTTAAGAGCATTTGGAATACGTTCCAATGCTCACACCATTCCGAAACACCGGGATACGTCCCTATGTTTCTCACTCAATCTAAAACAGCAGGATATGTCCTAATGTTTCTCCTTCTTTGGTTACGAGCATTTGGAATACGTTCCAATGCTTATACCTTTTTGAAACACGGGGATATGTCCCTATGTTTCTCCCTCTTTGGTTAAGAGCATTTGAAATATGTTCTAATGCTTGAACCACTCTGAAACACGGGGATACGTCCCTATGTTTCTCCTTTCCCAAAACACCGGGATACGTCTCTATGTTTCTCCTTTCCCAAAGCACCGGGATACGTCCCTATGTTTCTTCTCCTTTTCCGAAACACTGGGATATGTCCCTATGTTTCTCTCTTTGTTCCTTCCTCACACAATTTCGGCGTGTTTGGAATTTGACTTAGGTTGGAAGACATGCACACACGCACCCATCAAAAGCAGGTAAGTAAAAGGGAGAAAGAAGTGGGGGTTGGAAGACATGCACACATGCACCTACACTTATTACAAATTCGCCCTCGCTCGGAGGGACCAAAAGAATAATACAAACCGAATAAGTAATTAACTACTCTAGCTAATTAAATATTACAAACCCTTAATTAATTAAACAAATTAACTAAGCTACTAAAGCAGTAAAACAGCCTCGGGAAGAGGGATGAATGCATGCTCGGATTGGCTTCGCTCGGAAATCCATTGCCATGACACATGTTGCCTCTGTTTTCACTGTTTGGTACCTCTGAAGACTACACAAGTCCCAAGGTATGCTCTCTGCACACTGTGGAGTGCCACCGGCCAAGTGGAAATCCCACCGACCATGTCCGGATAATCATCGACCATTTGTTGAGCTATCGGCCATCAATAATTGGTCGGTCGGCACTCCATGTAGTCGACTGGCCAAGTCTTCCTGCAGAACCTATTTTGACAGCAGCAGAGGGCAAAACAAGGCATAGCAATGTGTTTCAAGCAAATGTGTGCACCAACACATCCCTTAACATGTTTGTGACTCAAAGGGGTATGTTCCTTGATTCTCGGACCACCAATCGCGCATTTCAATGCGTGATGGCCCAAAGAGTCAAAGTGTGCAATTTCAATATGGAATGAAATGCACAAAACAAACAATGGGCCCCAACCTCCATCATAATCAATTCAAGAGGCAAGAGATGCATGCTTAATGTTATGCAACCTAGGCATAGAAACTAAGCATGCAATATGAGCATGTGAACAAGCAATGTAAACATACAAGCATGCAAGTTATGCAAACTAACGAGCATGCAAGATAGATGAGCATGCAACGACATGTGGGAATGGTCTTCAACCAAAATGGGCAACTCTCAAATAGGCCCAAATCAGTGGCCAAATGCCATGGAAATGAGGGCCAAAACACATATAAGCATGCATGCACACAAGGTCCAACACTTAGGCACCAAAGAGCAACTTTTAAGCACACTTAAAAGAGGATAAACATGGATACATGGCATGCATAGAAAGCTCTGAAATCATATTATAGAAGGTGCAAAAACCAAGTAAACAAGACAAGCTAAGCATGCAACTGTAGACGCGCCCGTGGGCCTCACTACGGTTCGGACTCAATTTGTGTCACGGTTCTTAATCTGAACCAAAGAGTCCAAATCCGACAAATCGTTTTAGAAAACAGATTTTTAGAAAGAAGTGCCAAACATGGACTGCTTTGCCAGATACAGAGTCGCCACCTAAATATTTTTATGGGGGAATTTAGGAAACCCTGACTCGGTGCCTAAGGCCACGTGTCCGTCATCACCAAAGTTGCCTTGGCTCGGGAACTTGGGTACGATTGGGGAAGGTCAGCTATGAGCACCCCCTCTCGCCCAATCCGAAGATCGGCCTCTACTAACCATGATATCCAGTTTTGAAAGCGTTATGTGTTCTTATTCCATTTATTAGCCTAGAATTACTATGTCATACGCGCAGCAAACAAGTATAGACCAAATCGTCTAAGTTGGAACAAAACATTGCATGTTTGTTTGGAAGATGGTTTGCTACTCAAGTAGGCTAAAATGCAGGTTTTGCCACCCTCGAGTGGGCTTTAGAAAAGATGGTTTTGCCACTATCTAGTGGGCTTAAAACTCATGCATTATGGCAAACACTCACACGCATGCGGCAATGCTAAAAGCAATAAAGCTCACCTAGTACTCCCAAGCCAAAACAAAAAGCTAGTTAGTAAATCATAATGCTGATCCTTAGTTCAATGTTAAGATGGCTAATTGCAACACATACAAAGATGTCAATCTAGACAGGCTCAGCCATCTAAGATGGCATATGATTGATGATTACAACTAACACGTATTCAACTTGGAATTGAAGTACAATGCAGTTAGCTTGATACGCCGAACCGCGGTGCATACACAAGACAAATGTATGAATTGCACGCATGCATAGCTAAGGTATGATATTAAATATGTTCCTTTAGTCTACCATCATAAGCGGGTAAATAAAAAGGGAAGGGAAAGACGTGGGGTTGGAAGACATACCACACTCACGCACACTTATTACACAATTCGCCCTCCTCGAGGCGGTCCGAATAAATATTACAGTTCCGAATAAATAATACTAAATTAAATTATTACAAAATTTCTTAAGATCATAATTAAAAAATTAAATGCAAAGAAGAGATGGCCGCAGCCCCGCCTTGGGATGCGTGAATGAAGCAATTGCTCAGAATTTATCTTGCCGCCCGGAAAGCCCGTACACATACCACTTGCGCTGAAAGAAGCCTTTCCTGTTTGCACTGCTCCTAACTTCCATGAAAACTAGCCAAAAATCCTGGGACATAGGTTTCCTAGAACCCTGTAGGACACCATCAGACGCTGAAAGGGATTACCCCACCGGCCATGGAACTTATCCATCGGCTGGGGTTTCTATTAATCAACCCTCACCATTCATGGACCGGTCGGATAAGCACTCTACAGTGCCCGGTCGGCAAAAACTTCCCTAGCAGAGAACTGGTTTTTTGACAGCTACAAAAGGACAGACAGTGTATGGCATGGAATATTTCAAGCAAATGTATGCGTGGACACACTTCCTATCATAGCAATTGACACAAGGGAGTATTGCCCCTCGACCCTCGGGCCATCAAAATTATGGCATGATGGCCTAAGAGGTCAAGGTTTTTGCAACTTCGATATCAAAATGAAATGGCAAGCACAAAACACAGCAAAGGCCCAACCCCTGATTCATGGATTGAATCAAGAGGCAAGGGATGCATAGCTCATATGAAATGCAACCTAGGCATGGAGGCTAGTATGTCAACATGAACATGCAAATAGAGCAATATGTATATCTAGCGCAGCAACCAAACAATAGGTAAGAATTACATGACATGCCTAAGCATGCAAGCAAGGCTAATGCAACATGATTATGCAATACATTTAATATGCAATAGGCACACAACCTAAATATGTAAGCATACATGGCATACAACAACATGTGATGATGGACTTAAACTAACATGGATAGCTCGCAAGCATGCCAAAATCAGTGGCCATTAGATGAAAATGAGACTCTCGAAACGCGTGCACACATGCACGCAAACCGAGGACCAAACCTGAGGCATAGTATGCAACTCTAACAAGGCATGGCAAGGCATGAAATATGGTATACAAGCATGTAATTCCAGCACTAAAATGTGATACAAAACAGTCCCGAATCATGGAAACATGGCACCCGATGCATGGAATGGCCCCGAAACACAAAACTAGACATATGCATTGGCCTATAGCTATACAAAACATGCATTATTTGATCATGAAGCATGAAGATAGATGCAAGACAGTCCCAAAACATGCATATTTCCAGTTTATGACAAGTCCCAAAAACAAACACAAGTAGGGCTAATCTATCATGCAAAATTGGCCCTAAAAGAGAGATAGAGAGGCAAGGAACAGAAGCTGGCCCCAAACAGTGATGAGCCCTTCAACAAAGTTGAATAGGGGTTCAAAATAAGACCCTTTACAGTTTACATCAAGCCACAAAAATTAGCACAAGTGAGGTTAAACTATCATGCAAGAAAATGGCCTAAAAGGGGGATAAAGAGACAAGTGGCAGCTTCTGTTCTCAAACAGAGGAGAGCCCTTCAACAATGTTGAAGAGGGGCTCAAAATAAGATATTTCATAGTTTATGGAAACGTCCAAAACAACTCACAAATAAGCCTAAAGTACTATGCAAAAATTGGCCTAAAAGATTGATAAAGAGGAAAGTGATAGTTGCTGGCCTCAAACTGAGAAAACCCTTAATCAAACATGAATATTACCTCAAAATAAGACTATTTCTAGTTTAAGTCAAAGTCCAAAAATGCTTACAAGTAAGGCTTATAAATGAAGCAAGAAGAGACTAGTTTAGGGGAAAAGTTTGTTTACCCTTGAAGAACCACACTTCAGCAGCCTTTGGACCAGGTTTGTGAGCTCTCAACCTCTGGAAATAAGCTTCAAATGGTTGGAATGGATGATGGTGGTGTTATGCTATGGGTTGGTGTAGAAATGGTGTAGGAACAAGGTGATTTTGAGGCTTGGAGTAGAGAGAGAGGGAGATTTAATGCAAGAGCACCAAAACAAATCTTGTAACCCTCTAAAATGCAGCTGGGGCTGCTGGTTATATAGGCAAATGAGAGGAGAAAAGGGGGGGGAAACCAATTCAAATTTCCCCCCCAAAAGGGCAGACCCTCGGGCAGGGCTTTGGGTGCAAAACAGCTGGCACAGCTGGCATCCACTCAATCTGTAGGATACTCCGGAAGGTCGTCGGCCAGCAAAAATGGTCGGTCGGCTAAAATAAATGGCCAGTCGGCACAATAAATTGCCGGTCGGATAAATAGATTGTCGACAGATGCTTCCAAGGTCAAAAAGTGGTCGGTGGTGTCTAGATTGAAGCCCCGGAAGTTAGCTTTCCAATGGCGCAAACCTTGCATTAAAATTCCTCCTGTGCAGAAAGTTATGCCCTTTTTGGTGAAGCCGCGCAGATTCGATCCAACCGGGATGATGCCCACCTTCAACTGATCATATCTCCCCCACCCGGACTTGGCTTTAAGAGATTCTTGAGTGCAAAATGAAGCCCCGGAAGTGAGCTTTCCAACAGTGATGGCCCCATAGCTAAAATCCAAGTATGCAGATTAATAAGCCCGATTCAGCGAGGACTGCTCGACTCCCTTCTACCCGGATTCATGCCTGTCTTCTCCTCCAACTTGGTTTCTTCTCTCTTCCCCTCCTTTCTTCAACTTCAAACCCCTAAGCAAGGTGTTTTGAAAGATTTTTCAAAGATTTCATCTCTCTTTCATTCATTTCCACTTCGTCCCTGCTCGGTTTACCGAAAAGCGCAACGTTTGACAAAATGCGAGCCTCGGAACATCGCAGAAACTTTATTTCAAAAAAGTTTTGAAAGAGAGGGTTTTAAGGTCTAAAAACTATCCAAAATAACTTTGGTCCAAAACGGGGTGTGAATTTGAGACTTGTCTCTCTCCTTGCCGAAGAAACTGGATCTTTGCCCTGCACACCTTTTATCACCAAGTAAACCATCAGTAACACCCAAGTCGTATGAGCTGTCAAAAATGGGGTGTCTACAGCAACAATGGTCTAAGACTCAAGGCAAGCCAAGGGGGGTTACATGGTAGCTATACAAAGCAAGCCATGGATGGCCTAAGCAACCAAAAACAGACCTTAAGCATGCTAAAACAAGCATAAAAGCTTCACAAAGCTAAACCAAAACAAGTAAGCATAGTGGTCTAAATGCTAGGCACATGTTAAGGCAATTCATGGCATTACAAAAAAAGTATGCAAGGCAAGCATGGCGTGTCTAAACCAAGTAAAAATAGTGCTATATCATGGCAAAATAGGCACAAATAACACTTAAGACATGGCCAACATGAACTTAAAAATGGTGCTCACGCATGAGGCTAAAATGACACTTTTTGAAGACAACAAGGAGAGGGGATGGCCCTCAGTGGTGAGGAGGCCCAAATAAGGTGGTCCCGAAGCTCACCAAAAATAGCACAAAATGGAGCCAAACAAGGCCTAAGAGGGGGTAAACGACCCCAAACACAAACGTGACCTGAAACAAACTTCAAAAGGAGGTCAAAATAAGACTTTTTCAGTTTATGAAAAAGCCCAAATATTCTTGCAAGTAAGGCTAAAAGTGTGTGCAAAAACGGGGAATAAAGAGGGAAAATGAGTTACCTTTGTAGCCAAAAGGGGACAGCAGCCTCTTGGTCCAAAAAAACAGTCCCTTAGCCTCTGAAAATGGCCTCCAAGCTCCTTAGGTTGATGATGGAGGTGTTGTGCTAGGAGGTGTAGTTCAAATGGCCAAGAACTAGACCCTTTTGCACCCTCTAACCCACACAAATATAGAGAGAGAGGGAGATATAGAGAGAGAGAGTGATATATATATATATATATATGATATATATTAGATTTTCTAACCCTCTAAAGGGGAGGAGAGGCCCTCTTTTTATAGAGAAACCAAGGGGGCAAAGCTTCTCTTAGAAGCTTTGAGCAAAAAGCCAAGCTTCTCTTAAAAGCTTTGAGCAAAAAGGCCAAGCTTCTTGGAGAAGCTAGGCAAAGGGGTCAAGAGGTTCAAGCTTCTTCAAGAAGCTAAAAAAGGATCAAGCTTCTTAGAGAAGCTAAAAAAGGGTCAAACTTCTTGGAGAAGCTAAAAAGGGTCAAAAGGTTCAAGCTTCTTAGAGAAGCTAAAAAAGGATCAAGCTTCCTCAAAAAGCTAAAACAGGGGGTTCAAAAGGTTCAAACCCCCCTCAAGACAAGGTCTCGGCCAAAAAAAATGGCTAATCAGCCAACAAAGTTGGCCGACCGACCACAAAATGTGCCGACCGACCATCAGCAGTGCCGACCGGCCATCACCAGTGGCCGATGGCAAGGAAACAAGGCCGGTGGCCTCAAGCCATGGCCGGTGAGGTGTGGGGATGGCCTACAAGCTATTTCCCACCCTCAGAAGCAAAACAATAAGTGTTTGATGTAAAACCAAACACAAAACAAACAAGTCGAGAGGTCTTAAGGCAAGGCGCGTAGCCGAAACTTCCGAGAACTCAAGACGAACACGAACAGGGATGATCATCGAGTGTCCAAACGATGACGTCCAAGTCTTGAGGATGGTCAAAAATAGGGTGTCTACATCTAGGGACAATTACTGGAAAACAAAAATTGTTTCTAGGGTTTTGGTGAGTATTTTCATCTATTAAGTTTTGCTCTAGTTGGGAGGTTTTGGGAGGTGGGTTCGATCAATCTTTGGTGGGTTCAAGAGTGGAGACTGCATTTTCATGGTTTCAATGATCTGAGGATTTTTGGGTGAGATTTGATTTGGAGTTGTAGTTTTTGAGGGCACAAAATTGGTAGGTTTGTGTCTGCAATCATGAAAGTGCCTTTGGTTTAGGGCAATTACAAGTGCATTGTCCTAAATTGAAGGGTTGATTTTGGTTGAATTGAAGGGTTTTGGAGTTCGAAAAAAGGGGTTTTGTAAAGGTCTGTTTGGCTCTACAAATTAGCTTTTGTTTCTCACTAATGCTTTGCTCTGAAGTTTCAGTTGGCTTGACGTTACAAAAATGCCTTGTATGAAGTTGGGTTCCAAAACTGATGCATTCCAGAGGAAAGGGCAAGCCTGGTATGTTCTCTGATCTCTGTAATTTGCCTTCTCTGATATCTATAGACTTCAATTTTTGTAAAATTCATTTCACCATGTTATTTTTTCTTGTGAATCTAACAGTAAGAGAGTTTCTCTTCATTTTCTTCATCTTTTGATTCCTTTCCTTGCCTTTTGTCTCTCTATTCATTTGTAGATGATTATTACAAGCTAGTTGAAATTGTTTTGGTGTTCCTTTTTTCATTTCTTTTTACCTTTTTCCTTTTTTTTTTAATTTTTAAAATTAAAGCATGGGGCATTATCGCATCATTAATTGCTTTTGCTTCGCGATTTGCTTCTTTAATTTCTTTTCTGACTATTCTCAATTTTTGTATATTAAGGAAATTTTACAACTCTGTTTGGATCTTGGACTTGGGGAGAAATTTGTAGAGGAAAAAGAAACTATACGAAAAATGTGAATGAAATTTAGTTAATATTTCATTCCCGATTCCTTTTCCATTCTTTTTCCTCCACAAATCTCTTTACAAATCTAACATCCAAACACAACCTAATGTTTAGGTTATGAGTGGAGATTCATATCTATACTATATATATAGCCAAATGTATTTGTTTTGTCAAAAGTCTTCAAATATTTATTCCTAAATTTTCATAATTTTAAAATTCTTTCTTTCTTACGTGGCAACCTTCTTTGATTGCTTTTCATATTTTCTATTTTTCTTCATTTTCTATTTGCTTGATTAATTAAAATTAAAATTAATTTCATTGCTTATGGACAAAATTTAAATTTCAAAATTCCTCTATATAGATAAACATATAAAAACTGAAAATTAATTTTATTGTCTACAAATAAATGTAGAAATTAAACGATTAATTTCATAACTTATAGATAATTTAAAAATTCTTCCCATAAATAAACACATAAAAGTTGATAAATAACTTATAAAAATTAATTTTATGGCCTACAAATAAAGATAAAGATTAAATATTAAGCAATTAATTTCATAACTTATAAATAATTTAAAATTTATTCCCATAAACAAACATATAAAAGTTGATAAATAACTTATAAAAATTAATTTCATGGCCTACAAATAAAGATAAAGATTAAATAATTGATTTTAAAAAAATGAAATTATTCCTTTTTTTCCCCTTTCATTTTGTACTTTAATTAATTTCATTTTAGATAAACATATAGAAATTTATAAATAATTTATGAAAATTTATTTCATGACCTATAGATAAAGATAAAAATTAAAAAAAAATATTTAAAAAAATTAATTTCATGACTTATAGATAAATAAACATATAAAAATTGATAAATAATTTATAAAGATTAATTTCGTGGCATACAGATAAAGATAAAGATTAAATAATTGATTTACAAAAAATTAAAATAATAAAATTTAGATAAAGATATGATTTGTTAATATATATATCTATCAAAAACATATATATTTAAATCTTTATTTTGATTTACTCATTTTTTTTCTCCTTCTATCACATATTTTCTTTTTTTATTTTAAATTTTTTATCTTATGAAATGCCCTTATCTATAACTTCTTATCTCCTATTAAATTCTTAACCATTTCTTGATAATTTTTATTATTCATTATTATCTACCAAGTGATAAAGATTAAAAAAAAATTATTAGCTTTGAATGAGAAGATTATTAATAATGAAATTGCTTGACTGAAAAAAATCTTTAAAAAATTCACTAAATATGAAAATTCAGTATATTTTTGTATTTTTGTATATTTATTAATTTTTTAAAATATTTTTTCACAAAAATTTTACTTTTTAGATATATATAAGTAAGGTATATCCAAAATATTTTTTAAAAAATGCTTAAGATTTTAAAAATATTCACTCAAAACAAAAAAACACGAAAAATAAAAAATTCAGTTTTCAAAAAACTAAAACCAAGCACACTAAATTGGTGTTTAACCTTAAAAAAAATCACTAAAAAAAAAACACCAAAAAACACAACAAAAAAAATTTTAATTTTCAGAAAATTAATCAAATCCAAACTCAAATTTTCTTTTTTTGAAGTGAGGTGGCCCCCACTCAACTTGTATTTTGGTTTCAATTTACATGGTCCTATTTTTACAAGTGTTAGCTTCATCAAGAAATTGTCCATCTCAACTTGAGAGAGAATTTGAGTTTAGTAGGCTCGTTTTGAGATTAATTTCAATGATCCGAGCCGTTTATTTTTTAAAATTTGTTGGGTAGAATATTCATGTAATAAATCAAGATGATAAAATATTGATAACTATATGTTTAAATTATATTTATATTACAAAAAAATGAATAATTATTTTTAAAACTGTAACACGTGAAAAAAAAATGTATTAATTAATTAATTTGTTTTAGGTTTTACCGGATATGGTATGAATGAAAAATGGATTCTTCATGATGCACCTGGCAATAAAAATGCTCCAATATTATTCAACGGCTTACAAGCATTAGCGAGACATGCCATATTCAATGTAAATTAAAGTTGTTTTTTTTTTTTTCAACACTGAAATGAAAGATGAGTTACTACTAATAACCACTTAAATATATTGATAATATGAATGTAATTTCAACCAATCAACCCAACATTTTATACTGAAAATCCTAATTTTCACTCACAGAATGGTTGAGATTGAAAAGAAAAAAGTTATTAAAAAGTAATTACGTGGACTAGTTTACGGATTTTTGTTGTCACAAAGCCTTGTGTGTAACAAAAATAAAAATCAATTGTTTTAAAGAAACATCCTTGATAAATTTACATTCCCACCTGTATAAGAGCAACTCTAACTATGTTTTTTATTTTTTACTGGCTACAAATACTAAAAAGGTGTACTCTTTGTTTTGTCTAATTCCTTTTTAATGTATGTACTCTAATACTATTTTTTTTATTTTACTTATTTATGCACAGCGTAACATTTCATCATCGAGCATTCAGAGTGAAGCACCAAAGCCTTAAGGGCGGTCAAAATGGGGTATCTACACGCGCACCACTCCTCATACGCACCTCACCATTGATTTCTCCTACTCGACTATAATCACCAAAGTCGCTTCTCCTCCGTCATTGCAGTCACTTGCATCGCTTTCGAGCAAGTATCAGTGGCACTTCGAGAAGCCGAACGACCTCCATTGTTACGTATGTATTCTCTCTCTCTCTCTCTCTCTCTCTCTCTCTCTCTCTCTCTCTCTCTCTCTCTCGTTATATTTGTTTTCCATTACTCCTCTTACTCACATGGTTGTTCTCTATTTTCGCATCTAACAGTACCACCATCGCCATTTTTCTACTACCAGTTCACCTATATTTGAATAGCCCCGAGATCAGGTATGGGTTCTCTCTCTCTCTCTCTCTCTCTCTCTCTCTCTCTCTCGTTCAATTTCTCTATTTTCTTTTGTTTTTCCCAATTTTCAAAATCAATATGTTTATATTCCCTAATTTTTGAAACCCTAATGAGTGGAAGTTTGAAAGGATGGCCTCAAATCTTACTCTCAAGACAATGCAAAAAATGAAAAATGATATATACACACACACACATATCTATATATATTCTTGGGTGGTTTTGGATTGAGATTTGGGTTACACTAAGGATCTACCTTAAGTCCTTATCTTTTTTCTTTAGTTATGGATGAGTTGACGAGAAATATTCAAGATGACGTGCCATGGTATATGCTTCTTGCAGACGATATTATGCTAGTGGATGAGACTAGAGAAGGAGTTAACACAAAGTTGGAGATTTGAAGAAAAGCTCTTAAATCTAAAGAATTCCGGATAAGCAGAATTAAGACAAAGTAAATGGAGTGTAAATTTAGTAACAGTAATAATGAAAGCAAAAGAGAAGTGAAGATTGAGAACCAAAAACTGCCTAAAAGTGAACATTTTCGTTATTTAGGGTCGATTATCATAACAGTAGAGGAACTTGATACGGATGTGGCCCATAGAATTAAGGCAGGATGGTGTAAGTGGAGAAGTGCGTCTAGGGTACTGTGTGATAAACGAATACTCACTAAACTAAAAAGTAAGTTCTATAGAACGACTATTAGACCAGTGATGTTGTATGAGACGAAGTGTTGGGCAACAAAGAAACAACATGCAGATAAGATGAGTGTGGCTGAGATGAGGATGCTAAGGTAGATGTGTAGCAAGACTAGATAAGACAGAATTAGGAATGAGTGTATTCGAGAATGGGGAGTAGTACCGATAGAAGATAAGTTGAGAGAGAATCGATTGAGATGATTTGATCACATTCAACGGAGACCAACAGATGCAGTAGTGAAAAGATGTGATACTGTAATAGTAGATATGAGTGTTAGGGGACAGGGTAGGCCTAAATTAACGTTGGCTAACGTTGTAAATAGAGATATGGATCTACGTAATTTAACTAACGAAATAGCCTTTGATAGGGCCACGTAGAGAAGAAAGATTCATGTAGCTGACCCCATTTGATAGGACTTAAGGCTTGGTTTGGTATGGTGTTGTTCTAAGGACGATTACTGGAAAGCAAAAATTGTTTCTAGGGTTTTGGTGAGTATTTTCATCTATTAAGTTTTGCTCTAGTTGGGGGGTTTTGGGAGGTGGCTTCGATCAAGCTTTGGTGGGTTCAAGAGTAGAGTCTACATTTTCATGGCGTTTCAATGATCTTAGGATTTTTGGGTGAGATTTGATTTGGAGTTGTAGTTTTTGAGGGCACAAAATTGGTAGGTTTGTGTCTGCAATCATGAAAGTGCCTTTGGTTTGGGGTAGTTACAAGCGCATTGCCCTAAACTGAAAGGTTGATTTTGGTTGAATTGAAGGGTTTTGGAGTTGGAAAAAAGGGGTTTTGTAAAGGTCTGTTTGGCTCTACAAATTAGCTTTTGTTTCTCACTAATGCTTTGCTCTGAAGTTTCAGTTGGCTTGAAGTTGCAAAAATACCTTGTATGAAGTTGGGTTCCAAAACTGATGCATTCCAAAGGAAAGGGCAAGCCAGGTATGTTCTCTGATCTCTGTAATTTGCCTTCTCTGATATCTATAGACTTCAATTTTTGTAAAACTCATTTCACCATGTTATTTTTATCCTGTGAATCTAACAGTAAGAGAGTTTCTCTTCATTTTCTTCATCTTTTGATTCCTTTCCTTGCCTTTTGTCTCTCTATTCATTTGTAGATGATTATTACAAGCTAGTTGAAATTGTTTTGGTGTTCTTTTTTTCATTTCTTTTTACCTTTTTCCTTTTTTTTCTTAATTTCTAAAATTAAAGCATGGGGCATTATCGCATCATTAATTGCTTTTGCTCCGCCATTTGCTTCTTTAATTTCTTTTCTGACTATTCTCAATTTTTGTATATTAAGGGAATTTTACGACTCTGTTTGGATCTTGGACTTGGGGAGAAATTTGTAGAGGAAAAAGAAATTATAAGAAAAATGTGAATGAAATTTTAGTTAATATTTCATTCACGATTTCCTTTCCATTCTTTTTCCTCCACAAATCTCCTTATAAATTTAACATCCAAACACAGCCTAATGTTTAGGTTATGAGTGAAGATTCATCTATACTATATCTATAAGCAAATGTATTGGAATATGAGGATTCTCCAAATTTTTAATAGTAAACTCTTACGAATTTTCTCTCCTATGTGTCACCTCTCAAGTCTCTCATTCCACTTTTTCTAATTTTTAATCATATGTCAATTATTTAAATCTCAAAAGCCAAGAGGATTATATATATTTAAATAAAATGATAACTTGGTGTCAACCCTTCCAACACTGGTGTTGACCCTTGGAGCTTAACAAAACAAAGATAAGAGGGCAGTGTCGACCCCCGAAGCCAAAACCAAATATGAAAAGAAAAGAACGACCATCACAAATATGGTTTCCCGGATTCCAAAGCAATGAATGGATCGGGTCTAAGCCCAAATCGTTATAATAACTATTCAGATTTCAACTGTAAAATGAAAATTCAGTTAAAAGATTACAAAATATTTAAATAAAAAAGATTAAGATTGAGACATAAATTCTAATAAGATGATAAATTTTTTAACGATCTATATTTATCTTATGTGAGTTTGTTGTAGAATTCCCATATATTTCGGCTTAATCTTTTTAAAATTTATCTTCAAGTTAAACTTACTATTTTATCTTTTAAAATCATTAATTAATTATCCATATATATTTTAAATATAATAAAACTCCATAAATAAAAATTTAAGTAAAATATAAAAAATATTTAAATAAAAAATATTAAGATTGAGATATAAATCCCAAAAGATGATAAATTTTTTGACGATCTATATTTACTTTCTGTGAGTTTATTGTAGAATTCTCATATATTTTAGCTTAATCTTTTTAATTTTTAAAACAAAAAGACAACTATTTATATATGAATATCAAAAAAATAGAGATGAAAAAATACACAAAAATAAAACTATAACTATTTAGATTTGAACTGCAAAATGGAAATTCAAATAAAAGAAAACAAAATATGTAAATAAAAAAAGATTAACATTGGGATATAAATATCCCAAAAAGATGATAAATTTTTTAACAATCTATATTTATCTTTTGTTAGTTTGTTATAGAATTTACATATATTTTAGCTTAATTTTTTTTAAGTTTATCTTCAAGTTGAAAAATATTTTATTTTTAAAATTATCAATTAATTATCCACATAAATTTTAAATATGATAGAATTTCATATATATCTTTTCAATATAAAAATAAGTTCCTGCAAAAAGAACCATGAATAGAAGATTGGAGGGAAAAACAATCAACATGGAGCCATTTCTAATCCCTACCTAAAAATCTTAAATATTTGCATTTCGTTTGAAATGTGTACTTGCATGAGTTTTTGCATTTGTGTAAAAGTGAGTTTATGTAAATGAATATTCTTATTTTATTTTTAAATTTTATTGTTACAAACTGTATTTTTCTTTATTTCTTTCTTTTTGCTAATAGTATGTTATTTAATTGAGATTTTATTCTCTTTTTTATTTTTATTTTTAAAGTGCTACTATTATCAATTTGTAACTTTCTCACTTATTGACTATTTGTGTTTAATTGTTTTTGGTGCAGATGTTAGATTGAAAATGAAGAACACATAAAAATTGATTGGATATGGATTTATACTTTAAATGTATTTATCAGTTGATTTTTTATTGTTAATTACCCTATTGAAATAACTCATGATTAAATTTATTTTCAGAACTCATTTCTTTTGAGAAGTAAGCCACAAATTTCTTCTTTTTTTTAATTTTTTTTATTCAAATTTAGAGTTTGAGCAAATGGAAGAGATCTCATATTAAAAATGTTAATTTTTTTTTGAATAATTTAAATATTTATATTCTTTATGTTTGTCAATTCAACTTTAATGCATTTTCAAACTTTTTTTTTTTTTTTGATCATTCCAAACTTATTTATGCTTAATGAATCAATATAACCAAAAAACAAATAGCAAATAAAAAATTTTAAACCACTAACTAAATATAATGGGAATTAAAATTAAATTTATTTTAATTCATTATACTATGTGGGATGATTAATGTAATATTTACTATTGATTAAACAAAATTAGTGTTACTTTTATTTAATATTAGTCATTTTCATTAATTATAATATGTCTCTGTTACTCTACTTTTGATTGTATGAAATAATTCTTAGATAAATTAGTTATTATTTATGTGATGATTTACTTAATGTATGATAGTTTTTTAAAAAAATTCTATAATGTGAAATATTAAATATTTTTAATGATGTGAAGTAAGATTTATATACACAAATTAAATAAAAGTATTAAGAAATACAATCAAATAATAATTTTTTTTAATAATTATTGACTTTTAAAATCTCGTGCATCGCATGGGTGACCACTAATATATATATATATAGATGTTTCAGCCTTGTAGTGAGATGATTGGATAATGTTAGAGACCCCAAAAATTTTATCAAATTTTTTGTCAAATGTTTCACATAAATATGGGACCCACACCATTAAATGCAACACAAAATATTTCAATTGAAAAGATTTCTCAAAAGTGGAGCCACTAATAAATTTTCTTAAATTCTGTTCGTTCGTTAATTTATTTTCAGTGGTCATGATTTATGTATTATTTAAAAAAAAATCTTTTTTTTTCTTTTTTTTTTTCACATTAAATGGGTAGGCAAGGTATATGCGGGTTAATGTTTTGTCACAAACTTGAATACACTTGCAGATTAAAAAAAAACTAAGATTTAGGTTTGTTTGAAACTACATTTTAAGTAATGTTTTTAATATTGCTATTATTATTATTGTGTTAAAAACTAGTCCTAAACAAATCCTTGGAAATCGAACATAAGCTTATGAACAGTGAATCTAATTAGTACCACCATCGTCGGCTGCTAAAGTGGCTTAAATTTGGTGTTTTGATCTAAAGGTACAGATGAGACACTTTGTAGTTGCAAATATTTTATTAATATTAAGAGAAATGTTAGGGATCATGAAAATTTTTTCATGAAAATGATCATGAAAGATTTGTGACCCTTAGATTATCTTGATTAATGTGTGGTGCTTTATTCTAAGTGTAATCCAAAGGTCACAAATCTTTCATGATCATTTTCATGAAAGACTTTTCATAATACCTAGTATTACTGTAATATTAAATGTATATAGATATTGACAAGGACTTTTGATATCGAAATTTAGTGGTATATAGGCCGATATTATCCTATATCGATCAAGTTGCCAAAGCTGAGTATATTTCACATCTACAAAGTCGACATCTTTATAGATAGTGTGCAATTATTTGATACTAAAAAAGAATGAAAACGATGTGCTTATCCTTACCCTTTAACAAATTGTCAAATTTGCAATAGGAAAATAAATAATTTCCACTCTTTTTCTTCTACATGTCTCTCATGCCTTCTTGTGAGGAGCTGTGAAATTTCAATTTGTCTCTCTAGGGAACACCTGGCATTATATAAACTCAAGTTCCTAACTTCTTGTGTCGTTTCTAACAAAATAAGAACTGATAATCTCAACGCAGAAACTACAAAGTATTTCATTCTATAACTTATTGATAATTAGTTTTTTTTTTAAAAATTTATTCTAGTCAATATATATCTTTATTTTTGTACAAAGCAGTTCACCAGAGAATTGAAGGGAAAAAAAAAGGCTGGAACTAACCTTTAGATGATATGATTTACCCTGCTAACCAACAATAACATTTCCTTGGTAAAATGACCAACCAAGTCAATCATTTCAATGAGTTGCTCTTTCTAAAATGAAACAGCAATTAGGACTAAGTAAGGAATCTATATAATCCGTAAACTGAACCAGTTCAGTTCAATTTGATAGGCTTGATTTGGTTTTTTTGAATCCGTGATTCGATTTTAGATTGAGAAATTGAGAAATAATAGTTTACATACTGGTTCTGTTTTTCAATTCACGGTTCCGGATTAAAACCGATGTGGATCGTTGGCCGTGTATTCTATATTTGTTTGACTTAAAATAATTGTTTTGGGATATAAGTTTCATGATTTACAGCATCTCCTGTGAAGTCTTGTTTTTTTAGTTTTTGATTGGTAAGGTGGAATGAAAGTATTTGCTCATTTTGCTATATTTTGGCCAATTTTCTATATGTTTGCTCAATGAATCACTATTCTGTTCCAATCTTTTGGTAGGAAAGCCTATAATTCATAGTAGCTTTAACAAATCTTCTGTGTACATGTTAAGATTATGTGAAACTGTGGTTCTAAATAGATCCGATTCATATTTAAATGGTTTGGTTCGGATTGATTCTATGATTTAAACGGATTGGTTTGATTCCAATTTTTATGAAACCGTAAACAATGGATTGGCCCTAATTTTATCCAAAATCGAATCAATCTGGACCATGCTCACCTCTAACAGCAATGTTATATTCTCAAAATTTTATCAAAAACATTAATGTGTAGTTCAAATTCATTCAATATATGGATTCCACAATACACCAATTAAATTTCAAATATTTTTCATCATTTGTTTTTTTGATCAACAAAGAGAAAACTATATTAATGACAAACACATACATTACATATGAGATTACATGCTCACCCCTAACAACAATGATCCAGGTAATTTTCTTGACAAATTTTCATTATAAGTGGAGTTTTCCAAAATGAAATTAGCTCAATTTTGTACAGCATTACCAGCCATTAAGTTAGACCACAAACATCCCTGCATACAATGGTGCAAGTGGAAAAAGAAGAAAAAAACAATTAGTTGGCATTTTTAATCCTACCCGATAAGAAATTTACCAGGACCTGGGATTGGAAGGTGAGGCAGTAAACATGTTGAGTAGTAAATTGTTTTGTTAATATAGTATATTAAGATACTATGTCTATATATCTGTTATAGTATATTTTCTGTATATACTTATCTTCACTCCTATATAAAGGAGTGTGTACCTATTCATTCATACATTGAATACAAGAGTTCTCTTTTCTCTTCTCTTTCTACTCTCATAACATGGCATCAGAGCCTAGGGTTTTTTCCTAACCTCCTCTTCTTCTGTATCACGTTTTTTTTTTTTTCTGACAGATTGCTTCATTTTCACGTTGGTTTCTGCATATTTAGTCTTTTTTTGTTTCACATATTGGACTACACTAGCTTCTTCGTCTCTTTAAGACGAAGCTAACGCCACCAGATTCATCGTCATCTGACACTCCACACTCCGCCACATGCGCTGTCCCATTATCCTACGCACCTTACGCGTCTTTTGCACTTGTCCTGTGTTATGGTGCGCCATGGCGTCATCTGTTAACGTGAGTCGCGTATTTATGACGTCAATTGACGTTAGCCCTGGTTGCTCCCGTGCGTCGCTGCTGCTCCCGTGCGCCGCTGCTGCTCCCCTGCTATCGTGCGCTATGCGCCTTTCTGCTAACGTGCGCTGCTCTTGCTAACATCATTCCTGTTATTGTGACATCAGCCCTAGTTGACCAGATTGGTCAACCCACTTTAACCAGCCGATTCACTGCCTTTCTGGTCGTATTTTTGGTCCGTTCAGCCATGTCCCCACTATTTTCAGCCTCCTGAATCTGCTGATATGTTCTGTTTTGGCAAAATTAGCCTCTATAAGGAACCTTCTTCTTTGTTTTTGCCCTTTTTAAGCATCATGGATCATTCTGACAACATCCATTCTGTCTCCGTTACACTTGATGGGTCTAACTATGTTCTCTGGGCCCAAGCTCTCTCTAGATTCATCAAAGGAATGAGGCTTTGGCATATTATCAATGGTGCTCTTTCTAAACCAATCCAAGAAGACAAAGAGACTGCATCTTCTTTCGATGAACGTCTTGATGAATAGGAAGGGACAAACTACTAGATTATCACATGGTTCCAGGCTACTTCTGTTCCTTCCATTAACCTTCAGTTTGGACGCTTTCAGGATGATGATTCCATTGTCTCTTCTACTAAGGCAATTTGAGATTTCTTGAAGAAACGCTATCAAACTACTACCATGCTCACCAATATCAACTCCTACAAACTCTTCATTACATGTGCCAAGAGCATGGTCAATCCATCAATGATTTTTTATCCCAGATGTCATATGTCTGGGACCAATTGGCTCTTTCTGAACCTACTTGGGCACATTCGGAGAATGCACAATTATTTATTGTTCATAGGAATCATCAGCGACTATTGCAGTTTTTTATGGCTCTTCATAGCACTTTTGAACCTGTGCGTGCTTCCTTACTCCATCGTCTGCCCTCACCGATTTTGGAGCAAGCCATTACTGAACTCTTGTCAGAAGAAACTCGTTTTGGGATACTCAAAACTCTAACTTTGGATTCTGCTCTTGCTACGCCATCATCACGAGGTTCTTCATCTTCACAGCCTCCTAGCTGCCAATCATTCTTTACTTCAGTGCCAAGTTCGTGACTGCTTGACTTGCCACAAGACTACTCCTGGTCATCTCCAAAGCAATTGTTCTCGCGCTCCTCCTGCTTCTTCTTCTACGAAAGGGTCTTCATGTTCTGGGCTTTAGTCCAAATTTGCTCATGGTTTTCGTCTTCCTACTGCTGCTGCTGCATCAAAGAGTTCTTGCACTCCCCACCTTACTGATCTTATTGCTCCATCATTTTCTATGGATGATGTTGAGTCCTTCATCTAGCAGGTGCTTGCCAAATCTGGTACTCTTTCTTCTCTTGCTCTTTCAGTCACATCAGGTAATCCTTCATGGTATTTTGATTCGGCTTGCTGTAATAATATAACTTCTGATTCTACTATATTTTCTTTTATCTCATCATCCTCTTATGTTCCCTTTATACATACTACTGATGGTTCTCATATATCTGTTAGTCACATTGGTCAAATTTCTACTTCCACTGTGTCTCTTTCTAATGTTTATTACATTCCTGTTCTTAAATTAAACCTTATTTTTATTGGTCAATTGTGTAAACTTGGTCTCACCGTCACTTTTTCTGTTAATGGTTGTTTGGTGCAGGACCTTCAGACGAAATAGATCCTTGGGATAAGTCGTAGGCATGGACATCTGTTTGAGCTTCTTCATCTTCACATTCCATCTACATCATCCACTGCTGCTTCTGTTGCATCTTCCGCTACTTCTACTTCTATGTTTTCTTTTCACCTTTGGCAGGACATGTCTCCTTTAGTTGTTTAAAAACTTTGGTTTCTAGTGGTTGGTTAGGTCGTATTAGTTCTGAAATGTTGATTGTTTACCTTGTCAACTTGCTAAACAGCATGCATTACTTTTTAATAAAAGTAATTCTATTTTTACTGCCCCGTTTTCTCTTGTGCATTTCGATATATAGGGACCCTTCCCCACCTGACCATGAGGGGGTCTAGATATTTTGTGATTTTTGTTGATGAATTTACTCGTTATACTTGAATATTTCTTCTAAAAAATCAGTCTGAACTTAAACAGATTTATTATGATTTCTCTGCCATGGTCCATACTCAATTTTCTTAAACTATTAAAACCTTTCGTTCTGATAATGTTACGGAATATTTGGATTCTAATTTTCTTTCCTTTCTTCGAGCCCATTGTACCCAATCTTATCGTTCTTATGCAGGTATGTCCCAACAAAATGTTCGCGTTGAAAGAAAGTATCGTCATATTCTAGACACTACTCAGGCATTTCTCATCTCCTCTTCGTGTCCAAAAAAGTTTTGGGGGAAAGCTGCTCTCACTGCTGTCTACATCATAAATCGTGTGCCTACTCCTCTCATAGCCAATCTCTCTCCTTATGAACGTTTGTATGGTTCTCCTCCTACATACACCACTCTTAAAGTTTTTGGCTCTGCTTGTTTTGTTCTCCTTCAACCTCATGAATACACTAAACTAGAATCTCGTTCTCGTCTTTGCTGTTTTTTGGGGTATGGTATATAACATAAAAGCTATTGTTGTTGGAATCCAGTCTCTAAGCGTCTTCATATTTCTCGTCATGCGATTTTCTGAGAACACAAAATGTTCTCTACTTTGTCTAAGTTTCACCTACCACAGTCCACCCATTCCCTGTTTTTTACTGATCTTTCTATAGACTTGGTGTCTCTTGAATTTGATGCAGATTCTGGTTTAACACCTTTAGAGCTGCCTATGCCTACTATCAATCATAAGGTTTCTGTATCTAACGATGGTCTTATGCCTTATCTATTACCTTTTGTGGAGCCTCCTCCATCATCTCCTGTGGAGCTTTCTCCATCCTCACCACTATCTCCTCCAGCAGATCGCCATTCGACTCATGTAAAGCAACCTTCTGTTCATCTCCGTGATTATATTGTTAGTTCCACTGCTTTTTCCTATCATGAACCTACTTCCTATCATGAGACTTGTTCTAACCCTCTTTGGCAGCAAGATATGACTAATGAACTGCAGGCTTTGGATAAAACCCATACCTAGGACGTAGTTGATCTTCCTCTTGGCAAGACTACTGTTAGTTGTAAATGGGTTTATAAGATCAAAACTTATTCTGATGGTTCCATTGAACGTTACAAATCTCGTCTTGTTGCCCGGGGATTCACTCAAGAGTATGGGATTGACTATGAGGAAACATTTGCTCATATTGCTCATCTTACTTTAGTTCGCAGCTTATTAACAATTGTTGCTGCTCGCCATTGGAGTCTTTATCAGATGGATGTCAAAAACGCCTTTCTCAATGGTGATCTCACTGAGAAAGTTTACATGCAACCTCCGTCTAGTTCCTTTGTTTCATCCATCAAAGTTTGCAAACTTCGCCGTGCTTTGTATGGTTTGAAACAAGCTCCTCGTGCCTGGTTTGCCAAGTTCAGTTGTACCATTCATGACTTTGGCTTCTTTTCCAGTGCCTATGATTCTCTCTTGCTTATACGTCAAACAGAGCGTTGTATTATTCTTCTTCTTCCCTATGTGGATGATATGATCATTACTAGCGATGATATAGTGGGTATCTCTAGTCTCAAACAGTTCCTCAGTCACCAGTTTGAGATGACAGATTTGGGTTTGCTTAGCTATTTTCGCGGCTTGAAAATTTCTCATGATCCTTCTAGTTACTTTCTAACACAAGCCAAGAAATGTTGATTGTTTACCTTGTCAACTTGCTAAACAACATGCATTACTTTTTAATAAAAGTAATTCTATTTTTACTGCCCCGTTTTCTCTTGTGCATTTCAATATATAGGGACCCTCCCCCACCTGACCATGAGGGGGTCTAGATATTTTGTGATTTTTGTTGATGATTTTACTCGTTATACTTGAGTATTTCTTCTAAAAAATCAGTCTAAACTTAAACAGGTTTATTATGATTTCTCTGTCATGGTCCATACTCAATTTTCTCAAACTATTAAAACCTTTCGTACTGATAATGCTACGGAATATTTGGATTCTAATTTTCTTTTCTTTCTTCGGGCCCATTGTACCCAATCTTATCGTTCTTATGTAGGCACGTCTCAACAAAATGTTCGCGTTGAAAGAAAGCATCGTCATATTCTAGACACTACTCGGGCCTTTCTCATCTCCTTTTCGTGTCCAAAAAAGTTTTGGGGGGAAGCTGCTCTTACTGCTGTCTACATCATAAACCGTGTGCCTACTCCTCTCATAGCCAATCTCTCTCCTTATGAACGTTTGTATGGTTCTCCTCCTACATACATCACTCTTAAAGTTTTTGGCTCTACTTGTTTTGTTCTTCTTCAACCTCATGAACACACTAAACTAGAACCTCGTTCTCGTCTTTGCTGTTTTTTGGGGTATGGTATATAACATAAAAGCTATTGCTGTTGGGATCCAATCTCTAAGCGTCTTCGTATTTCTCGTCATGTGATTTTCTGGGAACACAAAATGTTCTCTACTTTGTCTAAGTTTCACCTACCACAGTCCACCCATTCCTTATTTTTTACTGATCTTTCTATAGACTTGGTGTCTCTTAAATTTGATGCAGTTTAACACCTTTAGAGCTGCCTATGCCTATTGTCAATCATAAGGTTTCTGTATCTAACGATGGTCTTATGCGTATTACCTTTTGTGGAGCCTCCTCCATTATCTCCTGTGGAGCTTTCTCCATCCTTACCACCATCTCCTCCAGCAGATCGTCATTCGACTCGTGTAAAGCAACCTTCTGTTCTTCTCCATGAATATATTGTTGGCTCCACTGTTTTTTCCTATCATGAACCTACTTCCTATCATGAGACTTGTTCTAACCGTCTTTGGCAGCAAGATATGACTAATGAACTGCAAGCTTTGGATAAAACCCATACCTAGGATGTAGTTGATCTTCCTCTTGGCAAGACTGCTGTTAGTTGTAAATGGGTTTATAAGATCAAAACTCATTCTGATGGTTCCATTGAACGTTACAAAGCTCGTCTTGTTACTCGGGGATTCACTCAAGAGTATGGGATTGACTATAAGGAAACATTTGCTCATATTGCTTATCTTACTTTAGTTCGCAGCTTATTAACAATTGTTGCTGCTCGCCATTGGAGTCTTTATCAGATGGATGTCAAAAACACCTTTCTCAATGGTGATCTCACTGAGAAAGTTTACATGCAACCTCCGTCTAGTTCCTTTGTTTCATCCATCAAAGTTTGCAAACTTCGCCGTGCTTTGTATGGTTTGAAACAAGCTCCTCGTGCCTGGTTTGCCAAGTTCAGTTGTACCATTCATGACTTTGGCTTCTTTTCCAGTGCCTATGATTCTCTCTTGCTTATACGTCAAACAGAGCGTTGTATTATTCTTCTTCTTCCCTATGTGGATGATATGATCATTACTAGCGATGATATAGTGGGTATCTCTAGTCTCAAACAGTTCCTCAGTCACCAGTTTGAGATGACAGATTTGGGTTTGCTTAGCTATTTTCGCGGCTTGAAAATTTCTCATGATCCTTCTAGTTACTTTCTAACACAAGCCAAGTATATATATCTCTGATCTCTTGATTCGTGTTGGTCTTACCATTTGTAAGACTGCTACTACTCTAGTTGATCCTTAGACTTGTCTCACACCTCTTGATGGTCACCTATTATCTGATGCAACTTTATATCGTCAGCTAGTTGGTAGTCTTGTCTATCTCATGGTTACTCATTCAGACATTGCCTATACTGTTCACTTTGTCAGTCAGTTCATGGCTACTTCTCGCTCTCCTCACTATGATGCTCTAGTTCGCATTTTGCGCTATCTAAAAGGCACTATGTTTCATGGTCTTCATTACTCATCACACTCTTCTCTACAGCTACATGCATTTTCTAATGCAGATTGGGCAGGGGATCCTACTGACCGCTGCTCTACTACAGGATTGTGCTTCTTCTTGGGTGATCCTCTCATTGCTTGGCGTAGCAAGAAGCAAACCCTTGTTGCTCGTTCTAGTACTGAGGCTGAGTATTGTGCTCTTGCAGATACTACTCAAGAATTTGTGTGGCTTCGTTAGCTTCTTACTGATATGGGAATTCCCCATCTTGCTGCCACTATTCTCTATTGTGACAATCAGAGTGCTATTCAGATTGCACATAATGACGTCTTCCATAATCGCATCAAGCATATTGAGATTGATTATCACTTCATCCGATAACACGTTACTAGTGGTACTGTTTGTCTTATCTTTACGACCTTTGTCAGTCAAACAGCTAACATCTTCACCAAGGCTCATCCTCCAAGACAATTTTCTGATTTACTTTCCAAGTTCAACTTGATATCTGCATTACCATCTTGAGTTTGAGGGTGGGTGTTAATATAGTATATTAAGATATATTAGGATATTATTTGTATATATCTTTTATTGTATATTTTCTGTATATACTTATCTTCTCTCATATATAAAGGAGTGTGTACCTATTCATTCATACATTGAATACAAGAGTTCTCTTTTCTCTTCTCTTTCTACTCTCATAAAATGTTTAAACTTAGTTTAAAATTTAAAAGAGTTTAAAAAAATATTTAAGTTTTACTTGTTTACATTTTAAATTGATCTTCAAATGGAACGGATCATGAGCTGGGCTCGATTAACTTATTTTATTTTAGTTTTTGATAACTCGTAATGTCCGAGTCAGTTTGAGTGTATCTTAACTATTTTATTTTTTATAGAGCATATAATCAAGTCAAACCAAGTTATACCTTGTTCACATAACGAGTTGAACGCTGGCTCAAAGTGGCTCGGTTCATTTTATAATTCTAATTAGAAGGTGGTTTCTGAGATTTTTAGATATGATTAATTTAATTAATTAATCATGGAAGCAAGGAAATAGATAGCAGGCTTAACATAAGCTAACCAAAGAGGATCATTTAAAAAGCCTCCTTGCCCACTTGCACACCAACTTGCAAATTCATTTCATGTCCTTACACAACACCAACATAAAATATACAGAGATAATAAAAGAGAGAAGATAAAAAAAACAATGACAACTTGCATTTGTTTCTATAACAAGTTGAATTATTATCATAGTCAAGTTGCGAGAGCGGCTGTTGATTCCTCTGTCATATATAACAAGTAGTAGTATTTTAATGTATCGTTCTTTCGTGCATGTCCTAATATCGAAAATTCCTAGGGTTTTTTAAACCAGGTTTCTCTGCTTGGTTGCGTTTCCGTTTTCTTCATTTTTGTTCGCTTTTCATGTCTTTTCATAAACAAAAACAATAAAAAGCTTGAACCTATCATCATGTTGTACGAAAATAGTTTTTAAAATAATATTGAAAATAACTTTATTATTTCTTGAAAAATAGTTATTTATATTACCCAAATGGTTTATGAGAACAGTTCGGCTAACAAGAAATAAAACATTTTGTATGCGCCCATTAAAAATTCTATTTTCTTGTGAAACAAAAATTTAAACACCAATGGAAAGTCTCTTGTACAACCAATCCAAAATCCGATAATAACGTTTTATTCGCTAGCAAGATCAGAAAAATTATAGAAACACAATTAGAGAAATATAAAATAGATCACTTATCATGTTCATACCTTGACAGCAGTCTATTATGAAGAAAACATATGATCAACTAAAATTTGTATCAAATAATGATCTATGTGTGTGTCGTTCGCAAAAATATAATGGGTGGTACTACATTTCTAATGAAAAATGGATATTACATCAAGAGTATAAATAAATAATGAGCTCATATCCGAAATGGGAAACAATACAAACAAAATATTTGTTTTAGAAAACTGCATAGAATGTAGGGCTTATACTCCACTAGGGTTGCATTGCACTGTCAATACTGCATTTTGTGTATTTTTCATTTTTTTTTTTTGGATGTAAATTTTTCTATGTTTATAGTATTAGTGATTGAAAAACAAAATGATGTTGGGTTCTACATAAATATGTAGTTAGCAAATATATAATAGTATCCACAAAGTAGTTGATCATAGATGTTTTATGAAACAAGCTGCAATACTATATGTGAAAAACTCTATTAAGAATAGTTAATAATACACATCCCCAACACAAACATACATTACTGGTTGTAGAGAAAAATATTAGATCATATATACTGTTTAGATCTAACATTTTGTAGTGAAGTATATATACTAATTCATATAAAGAACAATTAATTCCAGGATATAAATTCATCATAATATGCAAAAAATATAGTATGTATATAAGAATTCATGCACATTTTTCATTGTATATCATCGCCACCATTAGTAACTTGCTTTTAACACTGCATGTAGAGAGATATCATATTAATTCGATACTATTCATGGGTGTATAATTTTATTTTACAAGAACATGTACCTCATGAAATACATACAGAACAGACATACATACACAAAAATGGAGTTTGAAGAAAGCAACATTAACTGAACTTGGTTGGAAAGAGTTCACAATGATATATATATATATACATTACAGTAACTCAAAAGCACTCCCAACAAAAAAGAACATAAATCAGATCCAAAAGACTAACAGTGAATTGATAATAACACAAACACAACTGCACAGAAATTGAAAAAGAGAAAAAGAAAAAAAGGAGTAAAATCATATACTATCACCTTTATCAATTTGTATCTGAGGAGGGTTTCAGAACCAACCAAGCTATGGATTTTCACTTCTGGGCTTCAATTATCGACGATAAAATCACCAAGCCCACATCCCAAAATCTCGAAAAAACACTTAAATTAACGAACATGGAGATGAGTCATGAAGATTTATAGTTACTTTTTTTAGCCAAGTTCTCGGCGATCTGAGCCAGTGACTGTAAATTGCACCGAACGATCGTATCAACAAACACGCACGTCTCGTCCTTGGTGTTACCGGGCGGTATATCAACGACGTATGACTCGACGACAACTGTCCCGAACCCCGTCGGCGATTGGTGGAGAGTGGTGACGGACCGGTAATTGTTGAGTCTGTGATCGCCGCCGATAACGCTGAAGCTGATGACGTGTCGCTCGTCGTCGAGGATTTCGAGACGTTCGGTGCTGGACGCCGCCGGGAGACCCGACACCACGTGGACTTCCCTGAGAGTACCCACGTCACCGTCGCCGACGATGACGTGGCAGCTCTTGAGGAAGTGTTTGTAGGCTTGGGGGTTGTCGAAGCGGCGGACGACGGACCAGACGGCTGAGATGGGGGCGGCGATGGGCTGGACCACGGCGGAGCAGGACTGGTTGGGACCCACTGCGTGGGAGTGGTAGTGTAAGACGGCGTCGTCTGGGAGGGAAAGGGAGGGAGAGAGTCGGTATATGGTTTGGGGTTGTTGTTGTCGGTGGTGATTTGAAGTGGTGGTGGTGGTGGTGGTGGTGGTGGTGGTGGTGCGATGGTGGTGAAGAGACGTAGTCATTTCGTCTTCTTGGGTTTTTTTTAGTCTCTCCTTGGAAAGAAGTTTGAGGATAGCTGTTTATGAGGAGTGGATGTGGATATATATATATATATATACGTACAAATATATGAATGTATATGCGGAGAGGGAAAGCGACGAAGTCAGAAATATTATTCAACACTATACAAACCATAACATTTATTAGATTGTTGTTTTATAAGAGAGTTCGGCTTCTCTTATGTTTAAGATTAAGATTGGATTATTTAATCTCGTTTATGGGTTTATTTTTTGATCCAGTTTTGATAATTCAAACTGTTAATATCTAAAACTCTTCGACTATTATATTCTTTTAAAAACTCACATTGATCCGATATCGATAACTATTTGATTGAATTAGATTTATATAAAATAAATGAACGGTAAAAAAATAAACGGTTGACAAAAAATCTAATCCGATCGAATAGTTATCAATTTCCGAACAAAGTGATATTTTATAGAGATATAATACTCAGCAAGTTCTATACATTGAACGGTTCGAATTATCAAAACGAAGCTAAAAAATAGACCCATGGACCGAACTAAATTCAATCTTAATTTTAAACATGAGAGAATCTGAACCTTTATAAGAGATACAGACTTCGCTGGGATGTCGGTTGATTTTTACTTTTTTTTTTATATATTTTTTTGATTATTTTAATTTGGAGTTAAAAAGTTTATTTTGAGATAAGTTTTTTGATTTTTTTTATTTTTATAAAATAAAAAATAAAATAATTATAATTTAAATGTGATATTTTATTTTATTAATTTTTAGTTTATTTTATTTTTTTGACTGAAATAACTTTTAAAAAAAAAAAAAAGACTAGCTTGGCCATTTTTTTTTTTCTTCTTCTTCTTCTTCTTCCATTTCGACTCTTAAACGCAGGAGGGAGAGAGAGAGAAAGAGAGAAGAAGAGGGGAAGAGAGAGAGAGAGAAAGAGAAGAGAGCCCAGCCTGTCGCCGCCGTTGGTCGTCTGCCCAACCCCGGTCGTCTGCCCAGCCCCGATCGTCTGCCCAGCCGCCCCGCCGTCGCAGCCTCTGCCCAGCCCCGCCTCCGCCTCCTTCCATTTTGATGGCCCCTTCCAGTTCCTCCTCCTCCTCCTCCTCCTCCTTCCCCTTCCCCTGCTTATGAAGAAAAAAAAAAATAAATAAAAAAATTCGGAGAATTTGGAGTCGCTCAGTTTCGGGGACGTAGCATGACCCTAAAATGTAGATGTATAATTGAGCACCATTTAAAATTTGTTGAGATGAACTGTAGCTGCTATACATCCATCACTGCTGTTCAGTGCAATAGGACCCATTTGGGGTTTCGTGATTCCAACTATGAGCATTAAACTTCTATATTTATCATTTCTTTATTAACAATGCTACAAAAAATTTTAAAAAATGTTCAAAATAATATTTAAAATATATATATTTATAAATCACAATTATTTTAATCGTGATTCATATTTGGGGAAATTATTATCTACTGTATAGGGAAAAAATTACACAATAACAGTAAACTTTATGAGCATTAATAATTAAAATTATAAACTATTTCATATATTTATAAATATTTTGTAAACACCACTTAATTGTAATTCTCCCTTCACATTTTACTAATTTTAAATCAGTGGTATTATAAATCCAAAAAATTTATTTAGAAATTATCCAAAAACACCAATATGTGGTTCAAATTCATACACATGGCTTCTACAATACACACTTTTAATCTCGATCACACAATCCATTTTTAACCCAAATCTGGGATTGTCCGAGACTTACTAATTATAAATTTACATCCTATAACTCTTTTCGGAAAAATAATTGAAATAATTTTTTATAATTAACATTTTGATAAATATTCTTTAATTCCATAACGCTCCATCACATTGGGTTGTTTAGTACAATTTATAAAAATGCTTATATTTGTTTTTTGGCCGAAAATTGTGTCAAAATATTTGTGCAACTTGTGTTTATAATTTATGGGACAAAATGAGCTAATTCTTGAGATCCAGGCAAAGAGTTTAACTCACAAAAAGTCGTACTAAGCCTCCGTTTGGGAAGTGGGTTGGCTTTTTGGCTTTTTGGCTTTTTTAGCCTGGGCTAAAAAGCTTGGTTTGGAAAGGGCTTTTTGGCTTTTTGGCTTTTTTGACTTTTTTTGTGAGAGAATAATGTAATGATTATAGGTTGGATGTGATGTTTTGTTTATTATGACTAAAATAGCCTATTTTGTTTTTTGTGGCTAAAATAGCCAAAAAAACCTGAAAAAGCCCTTGCCAAACGGAGGCTAAATAGGCTTATTATTTGTTTGCTGCTCCAACTCATTTGTATAGTGAAAACTTTTCAAGGTGAGATATTATGTTTCACATTTGTTAAGTATTTGAGAGAAAGATTGTCCTACTTTTAGTATATGCTATGATTTTTATTTGTTGATAGTATCATATAAATAATATCACATAATATTTTGAGAACATTTAATTTTGATAATAAACACTATTACAAGATTGTAATGAAGATCTTTATTATAAAAATAACGTTAGGTTTCATAAAAAAAATATTATGAAAATTTTCAGAAGGTTTTTTATCTTTTGATTAATTTTTAGTGTTTTATTATATGTGTAATTCAATGATGGAGAATCTTCATACTGCCTTTCTTGATATTTATTTCATAAAACCTAACATTACTCTTATTATAATAGATAAAGTTGTTAACATAAATTTCATAACATAAATCTTACACTTTGGATCATTTACCATGTGTATTATCAAGAAATCAAGACAAAATGACATACCTGAATCCATTGATGAACGGTTAAACGGAAGCGTCTTTATCAATGAACTCTTTGTTATTGATTATGTTATTGCCTTCTAATCCTTTCCCCTTTGGTGCCTTATGTTTCTCCTTGAAAGGATTTAGGAAGAAAAATGGCAGTGTTCTTATTTCCACTTGGGAAGGAATAGGGACCATAACCTTTTAAAGGTTGTAATTGGTTTTCAGACCCCACCAATGGTCACGTATACTAATACAGCTAAATGACATAGATCAATCATGGATGCGTAGCATGGAAATTACATGTGATGTGATCCATACATGCCTATTTCCAACTGGTCCTACTTAACTTTATTGAGATCAATACTTCACAATACGTAACAGAGCGTAATAAACTGAATATTTCATTTCTGCAGAAATTAATCTAATTACACGAAATTTGTACTTTTGGCGAATCGCTTTCAAAAGAAGAATTGGAAAAAGAAGAAGAAGAAGAAGAAAATGACGAAATTAAGAAAGAGTACTGCCGGTGCTTGAGGCAAAGAAAACAAGACTAAAATGATATACCTGAATCTATTGATGAACGGTTAAACGGAAGCGTCTGATTGTCAATAAAACCTTTGATATTGACTATGTTATTGCCTTCTAATCCTTTCCCCTTTGGTGCCTTATGTTTCTCCTTGAGAGGATTTAGGAAAAAAAACAGTGTTCTTATTTTTCACTTGGGGAAGGAGAAATTAATCTAATTACATAGATAAAACTCAAGGCTGACATAAAGCAGTAATATAAATACAAACTCCCACTAAACCAGAATGTTCTCAAATAGAACAACACCCATCTGAGCAGTGTGCTCATGAAAGACCTTGGGTGGTAGTCCCTTCGTAAGTGGATCCGCTATCATGGAGTTTGTCCCAATGTGCTCTATGGAAATCTGTCCACTCTGCACTCTTTCTTTTCTTTTCTTTTTTTTGAGTAAAGCCTTTGGTTACAAGACGTGCCTTATACCTCTCCACATCACCATTTGAATCCCTTTTGGTTTTAAATATCCATTTACAACCTACGGGCTTCGCACCAACTGGTAATGAGACAAGTTCCCAAACTTTATTGTCTTGCATAGACTTATATTCTTCATTCATGGCTTCTATCCACTTATGAGAGTTGGAACTTTCCATGGCTTGACGAAAGTTGATTGGATCATCTTTCGACATTCCATTTTCTACCTCATGTTCCTGGAGATATACAATATAATCATCTGAAAATGCAAATCTCCTTTCTCTAGTTGATCGCCTTAATGGCATTAAGTTACCAAATAGATAATCTCTAAATAAATGAATTTAATGACAACATCTCAAGATACCTAGCACAACATTAATACCAAACCTTTGGGTAGTGATATTAACTGTAAGTGGTATTCTTGTTGTAATGATCAAACATTGACAATAAGTTATGTCAAATAACAAATCTATCTTTTGATGGATTTATTATTCACATTAGGTTTTCTTGACAATTGGCACATGTTTATCACCACAAAATGTGTGTGTAATTTTACCAAGCTTTAATCGTGTCTATGGACCGATAAATACCGGCATGAGATACACAAACATGAACTTCAAAACATTCCATATAAAACAATCTAGACAAGAGACATCACTTTTGTGACATCTTGTTTGAATTGACATATATGGAGAATGTTAGAAAATTAAATTTCTATAGACGTTGTATGAAATTACATTAAATTTAAAGATTTCTAAATTTGTAACCCCGTATATGTTATATAATCTGCAGCAATTCCAATTATATATATACATATATAAATAGAATTGACGGGTCCAAAAACAAATAGTTTTTTTTTTATGATGTTCAAAATTAAACCGATCAAATCACAAGATATATCTATATATATATAAACACATGATGTTCATCCATAAGAAAATTCAGAATCTGATTCCAGGAAACTAAATAGAATGAATAAAGCATATCAATTCTGATAAGACACATGATATGACCGCTCTGATACCACTTGTAAACATAAAATTTCAGAGCATAAACCTTACACTTTGGATCATTTACCATGTGCATTATCAAGAAATCAAGACAAAAAACATACCTGAATCCATCGATGAACGGTTAAACGGAAGCGTGATTATCAATAAACTCTTTGTTATTTATTATGTTATTGCCTTCTAATGCTTTAAAAAATAAAAAATAAAAACAAAAATGAAATTGTTTGAAATAGAAAATGATTTATTTATTTATTAATTAATTTTTAAAAATAAACTTTTAAATAAAAAAAAACTATAATAAAAAAAAGTACAAAAACTAAACATAAAGTATAATACAAAAAATAAATGAATTGTAGGATATTTTCAAGAAGTGAGACTCACAAATAAATTTTATAAAATCTTGTCTATTCATATACCTTTTGTGTATGTTTTTTGTACTTCTAATCTTGAGAAAACTTTAACCAATATGTTTTAATTTCTATTTCTGCCCCTCATAGAAATAGAAATTATACAACTAGTATCTACACATTAGGTCCATAACACATATACCCTTAAGCCTATTAACTAAATTGAATCACTTAAATTGTAGGTTTGTTATAAATAATAACACCACATTTAAATATGTGGTCCCATTGAGACATTATCTAACAAAAGTTACATGTCATTAAAAGTTAAAATTTATGATTTATAATTGTTGCATATCACTTTGAATTTTTCAAATTTTCATAGCCGTTAATGATGTAAAGAAGAAAAAATTATCACATAAGTCCGTCTCATATCTTACGTGACAGACCCTTATAATTCTATTGGTTAAATATTCATTATTTTTTATTTTTTGTCCTATGTATTACATAACTACCACACTACGTCCTGCTGCTGCTTCCCTGGTCTGACTGGAACTCTTACTAAATGATCTTTCCTGGACCACGTTGATGGTACCACCTTGAGTGAAGGAAGTTGCAGTATAAAGAAGAAGGCATCGTTGGCCAACCAATTAGATCAGTAACCCGAGAAAATAGAATTAGAAGAGCACATTGTCTAGTTAGAATTCCTGAAATATAGAATAATTCTTCATAAAGAAGAGAATCCAAATAGAGTGAAAATAGTAGTTCAAGGGATAAGCAATTTAGGAACTAGTTTAGGGAGCTGAGTAAAAGAGGATCTCACTTATTATATTTTCACTATATAGTGTATACACATAAAAATAACTATTCGCCAAAATGATTATCAGAAAATAGAAAAAAAGTTACCAAAAATCTTTTTGTACTATAAATAAATAAATAATGATCAAATATAAATTATGAAAAGAGAGTACAATTTCATCAATTATCTTAATCTCTCAAATATGTTACATAGACTCAAATACGAGTATCAGATATGGATACATATTCAAGTGTCAGATATTTATAGATTTAAATCTTTGAATATTAAAATATGTATCCAAAAAATGATATGAGTACGAGGACTCGTTATGGACACTTATATATGTTACATACGATATCATATTTATTGATATAATGTTAGATATTATGCATAAATTTGCTTGAAATGGAATAAAAGTTAAGAAAATATAGATTTTTCTCTAGAAAATTTAAATTTTTTATTTTTCAAACATGGTAAAATGTTGAAAATATGAGTGTCTAAATTGGGTATAGATATTAAATACATCTCACACTCTTATCTTTATCATATCTATTATACGAGAGATTTTAAGAGAAATAGAAGAGTCAATAAAACATAATAGGTCAATGCTAATGTAATATCATTGTTTGAAATGAATTTTTTTCTCATGAAATAGACTTTGAATAGTGAGTAGAGAGGGGGGGTTTGTTGACGTAATCAACCACACAGCTTACGAAGGATTTGCAAGTTGCAAGTGGGGGTGGTGGGGGGATCATCAACTTGCAAATTCTTTTGGACAAAGTCTCTGTCTTTAGATTTTGTCTGGGAAGTGGATTCGTCTTGATTTTTAGTTTTAAAATTTTTTGAAAGTTTCATTTGGATTGAGTTTTTTTTATTTTTTTTATTTTAATAAGAGAAAAAATAAAATAATTATAATTTAAATTATTTTCACCATTATTTACATGAATTGTGATTTAGTTCCTACTTTATTAAAATTACTAGGGGTTGTTTGGGATGCCCTAAATAAGTGTACTTTTTGTCTTTTTGGACTAAAAAATTGAAGTTGAAAATATGGATGTTTGGGTTAACTTTTTGACTTTTTATGAAAAAATGTGTAATAAAAAATTGTAAAAATTGATTTGTAGAGAAAAATTTGAATTGGGAGTTGAAAAATTCGAATTGGGAGTTGTGCAGCCGTAATTGTTGACTTTTGATGAATAGTGTTAACTTTTTAACTTTTTAAGTAAGTTTTTAACTTTTTTACAAGTTCCCAAACTTGACCTAAAATGTCACTTCACATTTTGCATTTCCCATAATTACTGCGGACCCCTCCCTCCGCCTTTCTTCTTCTTCGTGTTTTTTATTTATTTATTTTTAATTCTTTTTAATTGATATCAGATTTTTTGTTTTTTTATTTCATAAAATAATATTTAATTAGATACAGCTTTTCTTCGGCTCATATTCTATACTGGATTCTACAACTAGGTTATTGGGTTAGCCACATGCTCTAATTTAGGGTTTCGTTAAAATATGAGATGAAAGTAGAGGCAGTGTTTGAAAATTATTTTTTGAATTTTTATTAAAAAAATGTGAAAAAAGTAAAATAAAGAAATTTTTGACATTTTTATATGATTTTTTTGACTTTTTTGGACTATTTGGGAAGTGAATTTTTTTACTATTTTTTTGCCAAAATGTGAGATGAAAACATTTAAAGTCTGTTTGGGATGGATTTTTTTAATTTTTTTTTCTTACAAAAAAACGTATAAAAAGTAGAGTGAATGAAAAGAAATTCTTAATTTTTTTTTTTGTTGTATGAATTTAAAATTTGTTAAATTTTGTAGTGACTTTTTAACTAAAATTCACACTTTCCAAACGACAATGACTTTTTGACTAATACCACACCTTTCCAAACACAATCTTAATCATTATATTATTTGTTTTCTGGGTTTATTACACTTTATATCCTTAAACTATCATCAAACTATCTACTAAGGCCTTGTTTGGAAACATATTATTTTAGTAACTTTTTATCTTTTTGGCTAAAATATGAGATTAAAAAAAACTAGTATGCTTAGAATGACTTTTTAATTTTTTACGAAAAGATATGCAAAAAATAGAGAGAAAAAGAAATTTTTGACTCTTTGATATAAGTTATAGGATTTTTGGTTTTTTTTAGTAAACTTTTTTACTTTTAGGCTAAACTGTTGCATGTCAAACAAGGCCTTAGTGTATAAACTATCAATTGAGTCTATTAAGTAAGTAAGGTATATAGATCAAAGTCTACTTCGTTCTTAAACTATCGATTAAATTTATTAAGTCCCTAAATTATTTAAATCAAACCTATTTAATCCTTGAAAAGATTGCAAAAATAAAATATAAGTCCATAAGTATTATAAATTAGTAAAAGACCCTATCTAGTTTTAAAAAAATAATAATAATAAAATCTTAAATATTTATTTTGTCTTTGAAAGGTGGATGTTAGCTGTTATGGTGAATTTCCTTTAGAAGGATAATAGTAATTATTTATAATATTTTCTTATTTATCTTCTAAAATGGCTAAGTGTGTTTGCCTTTATTTAGTATGATATGTTAGATTTCGTTTATAATTTTCAATTGATTGTTTTATGTTTTTTTTGCTAAGTTCTTTTTTTAATTTAATTAATATATTATTTTTTCAATTATTATTTGTAGCAAAATTTTATTTTTTAAATTATCTATTTATATTTCTTTAGCATATCTAATACTCACATAGGCCCTGTTTGGTAGAGTTGTGGGAAAGTAATTATAACTTATAGCCTAACAGCTTACAGCTTATAGCTTATAGCCGTGAACAAGTTGATTTTTGATTTACAAATTTAATTTAATTAATATATTATTTTTTCAATTATTATTTGTAGCAAAATTTTATTTTTTAAATTATCTATTTATATTTCTTTAGCATATCTAATACTCACATAGGCCCTGTTTGGTAGAGTTGTGGGAAAGTAATTATAACTTATAGCCTAACAGCTTATAGCTTATAGCTGTGAACAAGTTGATTTTTGATTTACAAAAAGCTATAAGCTGTATTGTTAAGCTGAACCAAACACATCAAAATAGCTTAAATTAAGCTAAAAGCTGAAATAAGCTAGAAATAAGTCCTACCAAACATGGTCATAATGTTATTGGCAAGATTGAAAAATTAGGCTCTAATAATAATTTAATCACACAACGAAATAAAATACTTATTAAAGACAAAATAAAAATTTAATATTTTTTTGGTAACAAAATTTTAATTAGGTAAGGTCTTTTATTAATTTATAATACTCATGGGCATATATTTTAATTTTATAATCTTTTTAGGGACTAAATAAGTTTGAATTAAATATTGTAGTAACTTAATATATTCAATCGATAATTTAGGGACTAATAGACTTTGATTCATAGACTGTAGAGACTTACTAGACTCAATTGATAATTCAGAGATTAAATAGACAGTTTGACGATAGTTTAGGAATAGAAAGTATAATAAATCCTTATTTTTTAGGCCTATGTCTGTATATTATTTATAAAATAAAATAAAAATTATTCTAATGTGATAATCACATAAACATGATTTTATGATTTTACCAATATTCAATGGAAAAATCCGAAGAGATTTCACTTGTTAAATTACTAGTATTAATAATCAAGGCATTGGTCTTATAGTCGTATATTACCTTTTGTGATATGGAATTTTAAATTTAACTTCTCTAAAGAGAAATTTGATACTCTTTGTGATGATTAATTTATATTTTTTTCATTACGAGAATTTATATGATTATTAGTGGTTGTTGAATCTCGTCAAGGAGTTATTATGAGTTTGACTTATCCATTTATTAATTTGGAGTATTTATTAAATTTGTTTTATGTTTGTAATTATTTGGTGGACTTTATTTCATAATTAATTGTTTTTTTCCGAATCGGTCTTTTATTGTCCAATAGCCTCAACTCTGCCAAGTTGCTTTTAATTTCGGTAAATGAAACTAATAATTCTATATGCACTAATTAATGTATTAATTGATGATGTGATATAATTTAATAAGTTTTTGATATTTATAATTTTTATAATGAATGGGATTAATAATAATGTCATAATTAATGTTGATACACTAATTAATATACTAATTGGTGCATGTAGCACCACCGAAATGAAAAAAAAAAAAAGTCAAACCATTTTTCAACGAAGACGGTGGCTAATTAACGGGTTGTCTATTTGAAAAAAAAAAAGAAAAAGAATATTCACCAGTGACCAAAAAAAATAATTGGTTACGATTATTTGATTGATTTAATTTAATTAATTAATTTATTTTTATTTTTATTTTTTTTTTATGAATCATACACATGAACGAATTGAGTTATTGAAATGAGAAACTTGACAGATCCCACAAAGCCAAACAATACAATCCAATTGAAACCAATCCTGTTGGTAATACTCATTTTTGCCACTTGAGTTTTTCATATTTCATTGGACTTGTGTGTGAATTGTGAACATATTGTAAACAAAGGCTAATTCAGTAACTTCACTGCCACCAACTGGTCTTATTGTACTACCCTACCCACATCAATTTTAGTCATCTCTCTGTCTCTAGCCGGTTGAGGTTTTACTGTTTAATTTACTCTCTCGTACAACTTTAACAAGGAATCCATTTTCCATGAACTCCTTTTTCTTTATCCTTGGGCCATTTCTCTATTCCCACCCACTACCCTATCAACTTGATCTTAAAAAATAAGTAAATTACAACACACTCATTAAGATTTGCTTAAAATACAGATTATCTACTGTAATTTAAAAAATTATAAATACTCCCTTATTAGAATTTTTTATTTAATAGAATTAACTAAAAAAATGAAATTCATAATTGTTTTCCAGTATGATAATAAAATTACCTAAATTATTAATTGAAACATATTTTTAATATCATTAAAAATTGTTAATTGACTTGATGATTTATTAATAAAATGGGTGATTTGTTATAAAATTAGAAATCTCAATAGGTGGAATTTAATTTTTAAAATTACAGGGAGCGATTTGTATTTTAATCAAATCTCAGGAGGTGTATTTGTAATTTATCCTAAAAAATAAATAATAAAACAAATAAAAATGAAAATAAACAACACTTTGCACTTCACATGGTGCTCATACAAAGAAGACCTATCAACTTGAAGGTTTCCATAAAATTGAGTAGTTATTTGATATTTTTGGAGTACTAATTTATATGCTATTGTGGTGAATTGAATCAATAAAAGTACGAGCAATACAATGAGTTGAGCCAATTTGACACATCTTGTTCGGATGGATAGAAGACAAGGTCGGCCTTGTCAATCTTCTTTTGTGCAATTTCAATGGCCAAAAGTATAACGTGCATATATCATGGTGATATTCCAGAAATTTGAATAATTTAACCCCAGAGTTGAATCCCTAACCGGCCTTGTCTGCAACCTTTTTTCAGAAAGTTCCTTGCCTACAACTTGACAATAGCTTATTAGTGATTTGTTCTTTTTAGTGGTAGTTGTAGTTGTTAGAGAATGGCTTCTATACTCTTATCATGTATATTTCTTTATATTTCATTTTTAGTACTCCATTCTAGATCTACAATAATAATGTAAATCGTTCTTCTTGTAAATCTCACAATGAAAATCATTTGTGCAAAAAATCAGTTTCATCGGATATCGATGTATATATAAACAAATCACTTTTTATTTTATACAATGAAAAGTTTAAATTAAACTAACAGTTACTATCCATTTTTTTTTAAAAAAAAGATGCAATTTATTTATGTATTTAATGATATCTGATGAAATTAATTTTTTACATAACTCATCTAAATTATTAGGATGACAAGATAAATAGTTTATATTATTATTATAAGCCTAAAATGAAGTCCAAAAAATAAAATATGAAATAAATGTAGAGGATAAGAGTTCGAAAGAAAGCTACCGTAGTGGTTAACATTTAAAAAGAAGCTTCATTCAAGGACATGTTGGTCACTTTCTTTATTTGGCAACAAAAGCCTAGGGAAAAGACATTGCACTATAGGCAGGTAGAATAATACAAAAAATTATAATATTTTAAATTTTGTGATAATAACGGTTCGGAAGTGAATCATCCCGTCGTCCTTAATCCGGATTGAAGGTAATGTTTGGATTCGTGAGATTTATTACAAATCTTATTATAATAATTTGAATTGTTAATTTTATTAGATATTTCGTATATATTTTATTTACACAAAAAATTAGATTGATATGATAATCATAATATATTTAATATATTACGTTTGTCAAAAAAATTAATAATATATTTTTAAAAATACAATATTGTCTTCTATTTTTTTTAGTGACTAACGCGATAAATTGAATATGTTATGATTATCAAATCGATTTAATTTTTTGTGAATAAAATATACAAAATACATAACAAAATGAACAATTTAAATTCACTTTTTATTTTATACAATGAAAAGTTTAAATTAAACTAACAGTTACTATCCATTTTTTTTTAAAAAAAAGATGCAATTTATTTATGTATTTAATGATATCTGATGAAATTAATTTTTTACATAACTCATCTAAATTATTAGGATGACAAGATAAATAGTTTATATTATTATTATAAGCCTAAAATGAAGTCCAAAAAATAAAATATGAAATAAATGTAGAGGATAAGAGTTCGAAAGAAAGCTACCGTAGTGGTTAACATTTAAAAAGAAGCTTCATTCAAGGACATGTTGGTCACTTTCTTTATTTGGCAACAAAAGCCTAGGGAAAAGACATTGCACTATAGGCAAGTAGAATAATACAAAAAATTATAATATTTTAAATTTTTGTGATAATAACGGTTCGGAAGTGAATCCTCCCGTCCTTAATCCGGATTGAAGGTAATGTTTGGATTCGTGAGATTTATGACAAATCTTATTATAATAATTTGAATTGTTAATTTTATTAGATATTTTGTATATATTTTATTTGCACAAAAAATTAGATCGATATGATAATTATAACATATTTAATATATTACGTTTGTCAAAAAAAATTAATGGTATATTTTTAAAAATACAATATTGTCTTTTATTTTTTTGGTGACTAACGCGATAAATTGAATATGTTATGATTATCAAATCGATTTAATTTTTTTGTGAATAAAGTATACAAAATACATAACAAAATGAATAATTTAAATTATTTAAACAAAATTCATGGTGAATCCCACATATCGAAACAACGCGCTCCAGTGCAGATGAAGGGCTGGAGGGGCACCAGGTCCTAACGGTTCAAGTCCTAGGTTGTTAAGGTAGCTTGCCTCCAATTAATGAAGGGCCTACAAATAAAATAAAAAAAAAACTCTTAAATCTTAAATTTTAAATCAAGGACCAAAATCATTTATTATTTATAGAATATTATTGATAATACTTTCCTGAAATTGATTATATTACAAAAAAGATTAAATGAATTAGTCATGATATCAATTGAAAGTAATATATTAGAAAAGCTTGAATATAAACATTTAATTAGTGCTTTTATATCTCAAAAAGAAAAGGAATCTTAAATAAAAATTAAAAAATTATAAGGACCCTGTTTAAGATTTTTGCCTTAGATTTCAAATAAGTTTGAGTAGCCTCGGTTGTGGGGGAATGTATTTTCTTGTCCCCGTTTACAATGTATTTTCTTGTGCAATTTGTATAATTTTTGTTCACAACCAAGGGTTTATAGACATTAAAATCCAACAAAATCTTTTATAAGATTTTCTATGAAAAGAAAAACTACAAGTGGATTTAGTTTATGTAATTAAGGAGGTGCCTAGGTCAGTATACATTGTATATAGTACCACAAACACACATTCATGCATAATAATAGGTAAACAAGAAACAACAGTTAAGTTAGCATTGGAAATATTTATTATGTTATTACTTAAAAACACAATTAAATTATCAATATCCAATCTGGTTGACTCATCTAGCCAACAATGTTAAATTTGGAAAAAATTCAAACTACGAAGTCAAGGAAATGAATCTATTGGGGGCGATGAGAGAGAGAGAGAGAGAGGGTTGAATAAAATATTTCATACTTGCATTAAGTTGGAAGGTTTAATTCAATTTGCCTACTAGATATCTATGAAAGTTGGTTAGAGGAAGCTTCTACCAAGAGTTTTTTTTTTTCTTTTTTCAAGTCTTAAACCAACATGCATATATTTTATATGCATTAGCGAATAACATTCTTGTTTCAATCTATGTCTCTCTCTCTCTCTCACGGTAAATCCTGCAAATAAATTTGTTAGACTTAAACTCGTATTCTCAATTTAAGCCATCCAAACTTTATTAATATAATAAAAGGGTCTCTCCACTCATTATCAATTGATTTTGAATTGAATGCTTTAATTAAATCAAAGATCATGTAATTTGTTTGGGATAGATAAAATCGTGAAATTGAACTGTATTCAGATCAATTTGAGTACGAAAGGGTGTGAAACAATGAGAAATAGCGAAGAAAAGAATGATAAAATTCATTTTACCTCATATGATTTTGTTTTAGAGCACTTTACTCTCTTATAGTTCAAATATAGGCAAATAACTTCCTTATGATTTTGAATTAAAGTATAAAGTTAACTCTATTAAAAGTAAAGGAAATTACCTAAATACCCCTATGATATATTCTCTTTTTCTCTCCTTTAATACATATAATTTACTATCTTAATAAATATTTGACAAATAAAATTGTAGTAAACTAAACACTACAGTTTATTACCATAAAATTACCCCAATCTAATTTTTAATTTTTAACCCAATTTCTTATTTAATAACATTTTGAATTAAACATAAAGTTACCATAAATTAAACCATAAGATTAATCTAAACACCTTAATTTATTACTATAAAATTATCTTAATCTAATTTTTAATTTCTAATCTAATTTATTATTTAATAACATTTTAAAATAATATATATATATATATATATACGTATAACCAACTAAATCAAAAATTAAACTAAACACCCTAATTTATTACCATAAAATCAAGTTATTTAATAACATTTATAATTAAACATATAAATATATATTTAACAAATTAAATCATAAATTAAACTAAAAACCCTAATTGATTACCACAAAATCACCTTATTTAATAACATTTAACAAATTAAATCATAAATTAACCCAAATATCTTAATTTATTACCATAAAATTAAATAAAAAATTACCTTAATCTAATTTTTAATTTTAACCCAATTTATTATTTAATAAATTGTAAATTAAAATTTTTTATATATATACATATATGTTAAATTAAACCATAAATTAACCTAAATAGTCTAATTTATTACAACAAAATTACCACAATCTACTATTTATTTTTAATCCAATTTCTCATTTAATAATATTTTAAATTAAATTAAATTATTGATGAAAGATAACAATTAGGGTTAGGGTTTGGTTAGGATTAAGATTTAATTTAGAGAATAAGATGAATATGAGGGTGTTATTGACATTTGATTCAATTTTTGACTTTGACTAATGATTTTTGCATTGTCCACTCTCAATTTGGGAAAATGTGGCACACATTCTGTTATCTTTAACAGAAAAACCAACTGTAACACTTTAATCCAAAATCATAAGGGAGTTCTCTGCCTATATTTAAACCATATGAGAGCAAAGTACTCTAAGACAAAATCACAAAGATAAGGAGAATTTTTTCCAAAATAGAATTCTCTTATAAGGTATCTCCAAATTGGTTAATTATAAAATGTTTATAATAACGATATTGTCTTTTAAAATACAGAGAAAAATAATATATATAAAATGTTTATAATAACGATATTGTCTTTTAAAATACAGAGAAAAATAATATATATATATATATATATATATATCACTTATATCCCTCTACCAGATATTCTGCTTTTTAGTCATCCAAATATAAAAGTAAGAAAATACAATAATGATCAGAATTTGAATATATGAGAATATGATATAAATTTAATACTTTTCTAAGGCATTACATTATATGAACAGTAAGTTTAAAAAGTAGGTGGTTAGCAAGCATGGGAAACAGGATTCCAATGCATGAATAGTGTCACCATCCACGTTCCTCAAACACCCTTGACAGATACCAACAATGACTATTATACCCGAACTCAACTCAACTTAAGTATTTTATCCGAAACTTAATCCCACAACATGCACATATATATACATACACAGTAATAGAGAAAAGGTTGAGAGTACTAATTAGTGCTCCCACTAATTAGGTGTCAGTGGGTCTCGCTATTAATGATGTGATGTTTTGGTCTTGGAGTTGTGTTTTTTTTTTTTTTTTACTTTTTTAATGCATTAGTGCTATTAGTAGTGATATTTTTAGTGGGATGAATCATTGTTGTACACAGTAATAAGGAAAAGGTTGGGACTCTCAGTGGGGAGACCCCTAACACCCCAGGGTGCTGATTGGTCAGAATTTTATTTTTTTCATTTATTTATTTATTTATTTTTCTTCAATCACCAACTCCCACATGTGTAGGAGCGGTGGGGGTGGGAAAGGAGTGGGGCTTTCTAATAAATAGAGACCATTTACAAAACACAACCCCCTACAATTTCTAAAATAATTTCAACTATTCATGTCACTATCAGGCATAATTTTTTTAAAAAAAATAAATATATCAATAATTAATATATCAATAAAAATCATAAAGATCCTTCTTTATAGAGGTCCCAAATATTTTCCATACATATATAGTATGTGTAAGTTTTTCAATGAGTTTAATTTTTTATTTTTTATTTTTCACTTGAGTATGACGTTTTTGAAAACCAGCCTGCAGCACCTGGTTTATGGCGCTCTCTCTCTCTCTCTCTCTCTCTCTCTCTCTCTCTCATATCATATTGTAGATCAAGGTGGTTAAAAGCAATTCTTTTTTTATATAAGCATGGTTGACTAACCAAACCAAATGAAAATAATCATACAAAAAGCAGCGTGAAGACAGGTTTAAAATGGTGATCCATCGTGACTTTGTATTCTTTCCTTCGTTTTCACACTTTGTTGCAAACACTTCTTTTTATTTTCTCAACACTTTTGGTTGCTATTAGCATAACTTTAGAATTATGATTTAAAAATGGAGTTATATTTTGAATTTATAAGTTTTAAAATTATGATTTGAGTATAAAAAATTTATTTGATTATGAGTTTTGAAAATAATTTTAAATTGAGTTTGAACTGAGTGATGTGATATATGATATTTGATTTAAAAATTTATAATTCATAACTAAACACAAAATCTAAAATTTTATTCAAAACTCAAAAATTTTTAAAAAGATTCTCAAAATATTTTTTATTTAAAATATAAAAATAACAAAAAATAAAAAACACAAACATTGTTCTGGTCAACTAGCCGGTCAACCAGCTGAACGTCTAGGGGACGTCTGAAAGGATGACCGGGTAGACGTGTTTTAAAAAGTAAGTGTGGAATCAATTTTAAAAAATTGTAAACAAACGAAGCACTCAAATCATGTTGTGGAATCATATTTGGAAAGCTCTACCAAACACTACCTTTGTTTCTTGCAATGGCACTACTACAGAGAGGACTGATGGGAAGGAGAAGAAACTAGGGATTTAGGCCAAGTTTGGGAAGTTACCAAAAAGTCAAAAAGTTACTCACAAAGTTAAAAAGTTATCACTATTCACCAAAAGTCAAAAATTACGGTCGCACAACTCTTAATCCTAATTTTCCCCTACACACTAATTTATATAATTTTTTAATACATATTTTTTTCATAAAAAGTCAAAAAGTTAACTCAAACAACCATATTTTTTTTCTCAACTTTTTAGTCCAAAAAGACAAAAAGTACACTTATTTATGACACCCCAAACAACCCCTTATTATGGTGCATATTTTTTAAAGTGTGCGCATATCTTATTTGATTTATTAAAAAAAATGACATAATTTTAATTTTTTAAGTTATTAAAAAAATATCATAATTAAATATAACATGGACATAATTAAAAAACTCATGAATTATAATTAAAATAATATCATAATTAAAAAGAAAATTAATTATAATTAAAAAATGACATAATTAAAAAATACATAAAATACCATTTTTAAAAAGATATATATTAGAAATTTTCAAAAAAGTATCAAGAAATATGGGTTAATTAAGCCCATTCATTTCAAAACTGAAAATCCATCAATACGGGCTTTAATTTTTAAATGGGTCTGGCTTTGGTTCGGTCTGTCATCGGATTAGACCGTACAGTTAGGCTCGTGGTGGCTCACCACAGGTCTCATCTTGAAAATCTAAACTGTTCAATGTGTAAAACTCGTCGAGTACTATGTGATTGTGAAAAATCACGTTGATCGAATATCGATAACTATGTGATCAAATCAGTTTTGTATAAAAAAAAGGACGGTGAATAAATTAACGGTTGATAAAAAACTGTTTTGATCACATAACTATTGATATCTGATCAACGTGATTTTTCACAGGCATATAGTACTTGACGAGTTCTACATATTAACGGTTCAGATTTTCAAAACGGGACCCGTGGTGAGCCTCCACGAATCTAACAATACAGTGCAGTCCGATGGTAAACTAGACTAAAGCCATGCCCTTTTTAAAATGTCATAGTTAAAACACACTCTCCATATATTTCTGTAAAACTTGTTAGCAGTTTTGGTCGGTCGGATTTGAGTCACGAGGTATAAGACAACATATATTTTAGGACAAATTATAAATATATTTTTTGAAATTTATTTAAAATATAGGTTGTTCTTATAGTTTGAAAAATTACAAATACTCCTTTATTAGAATTTTTTATTTAACAAAATTAACTAAAAAAATAAAATTCATAATTGCTCTCCTATACAATAATAAAATTACTAAATTATGAATTAAAACATATTTTTAACATCATTAAAAACTGTTAATTGACTTATTGATTTATTAATAAAAATAACGATTTATTATGAAATTAGAAACCTCAAGGAATGAGATGTAATTTTCAAAACCACAAGAGGTGATTCGTATTTTAATCAAACCTCAGGGGATGTATTTGTAATTTACTCTATCTTTTAGAGCATTATTATTCAGGTCTAAAAGTTAAGTCTACTTTTTAAATTCAGTGATATGTCAAGATGATTGGTTGATAATTAGTTATCAACTAACATGGATAAGCTCATAAAGATTATAGCCCACCATTTAAGGCCCAGTACATAACTCAATTACTAAAGCCCAGCATTGCTGAAGCCCCACGTAGCAATAAGAACCAATGACATCAAGACACATGGCAACAGAAGGGCAAGCCACATAAGCAGACAAAGATCTACAAAGTTATTGCCACTGCACATCGTCATTAATGAAACCCCTTATAGCATTTATCGCGATAACCCCTCTCCGTCGGGACAGAATGCCTTCACCATGAACAAGGTAAGCTAGAGCATAGACTTTCGATCAAGGTGACAAGTCGAAAGGGACAACGAAATGATTACCAAAGGATATAAACAGACGTCGAAGACAAGAAAAGGTTAAGCTTTTGTAGACGTCCCCGAACATCTCGGGAGGGAATCCCGTTTTGTTCATTTGGGGCTCACTACAGTTTGGACTCAATGTCACGGTCCTGTATCTAATCTTGCGGAGTGCAATGCAAGATCGATGAATCATCAAAGAGTCCAAATCCGGCAAATCATTTTTGAAAACAGATTTTTTTGAAAGAAGTGCAAAACATGGACTGTTTTGCCAGATATAGAGTCGCCACCTAAATATTTTATTTTGGGAGAATTTAAGAAACCCTGACTCGTGCCTAAGGCCACATATTCGTCATCACCAAAGTTGTCTCGGCTCGAGAACTTGGGTACGATTGGGGAAGGTCACTTCGTGAGCATGATATCGAGTTTTGAAAACATTATGTATTCTTATTCCGATTATTAGCCTAGATTTACTACGTGATGCGCACAGCACACAAGTATAGACTGGATCGCCTGAATTGGAACAAAGCATCTCACGTTTGTTTTGAAAACGGTTTGCTACTCGCAAGTAGGCTTAAAATGTGGATTTGCCACCCTCAGGTGGGCTTAGAAAATAAGATGATTTGCCACTCTCAAGTAGGCTTAAAACTCACAGTCAATCCATTATTCCAATTCAGATAATCCAACCTTCACCCACAGGCATTCAGGCAGGTATATCACATAAGCAGTTAGCCTCATAGTAAACATGCTGTCATGGCAGTCACTCACACGCATTCAAAAATGCTAAAGCATAAACACTTACTAAGTACTCCGAGCCAAAACAGAAACTAGTTAGTAATCAATGCATGATCCTAGTTCATGTTAAGATGGCTAATGCAACACATGCAAAATGCAACTAGAAATAGGCTCGGCTATCCTAAGAATGGCATATGAGATGCTACAGCTAACACGTATTCAACTTGGAATTGGAATACAATGCAGTTAGTATGATGCGCCGAGCCCGGTGCATGTAATACAGATGAATGATGCAAACATGCAAGCATAAGTATGCTAATTGAAACATACCCTAATCTAACCATCATAAGCTGGTAAATAAAAGGGAGAAAGACGTGGGGTTGGAAGACATACATCACACACACGCACACTTATTACAATTGTGCCCTCGCTCGGAGGGTCCGAATAAATAATTAATTACTCTAACTAATTAAATATTACGAAACCCTAATTAATCAACAAATTAACTAGAAAAACAAATAAATTGGCATGCAAGCTAAATGGACCGACCGCCTCAGCTCTGTTCCGAATGATGAAAGGTGTATGCATGCTCGAGTCACCTTGTCAGTAAATTCCATCGCGATGCCTCGCCTCACCCTTCTTTGCAATTGGTCTCAGAAACTTGCACAAAGCTCCAGAAGGCTGAAACTCCACCTTGGGAAGGCCACCGACCAATTATTTGCATGGGAGACCACCTGCCGACCACCCTTTGTGGTGGAGACCAAAGAGGGTGGTCGGCCTGCCAGAAAATCTGGTCGGCCAACCAATTTCCACCTCTGGTTTTTGGTTTTTCTGCAACAAAGGTAAGAGAGAGAAAAGGCAATGTATTTTTAACAAATGTGTACATGACCACTCTCCCTATCATTGCACAAGCTCTAGGGAGTGTAGTCATCGATCCTCGTGCCATCAATGGGACATGAATGCACATATAAGCAAACTAAAGCCAACGACTCTATCATGGATAGTCAAGAGTGTCGGCGACCGAGAATCGAGGCACGATTCATCACTTGAAGTACGAAACGTCCCTCGTTTCCCGTGTTTGGACTAAATCTTACTCTAAACACAATGCAACATGCATGACATACATGAATGCAACTCTAACATGCAACCTAGATGCCATGCCACTGAATAACGCAAACATGCAAGGGATGACATGCAAACATGCTACTAGCATACACAATGCTATGAAATAATCAACGACATACTCAATGCAAGATGATTCTATAGGGCATACGCAATGCATATGAAGACTAACAAACACAATAAAACGAACAAGGCATACACAATGCAATGATCAAATCATGCAACAACGTGAACTAAATGGCATACACAATGCAAGATGGACTTAAACCAATATGAGTAGACCTCAGCCACACCCAAATCAGTGGCAATATGATGAAAATGAGTCAACCGAGATACATGCAAATATGTACGAATGCAAAGAACCGATCCTAAGGCACAACATGCAACTCTAACTAAGCATGGCAAATGATGAAATATGGCATAGAATGGCACATGATATAGCTCTGAAATGGCATAAAAGATGGTCTCGAAACATGCAAATATGTTACCTAATCCATGCTAGATGGCCCGAATACCGAAACTAATGAAGTGCGTTACACTAGAGGTACCCAAACCAATGCACAAATGGCAAAACCAAACCCAAACAGACCCTAAGAAGGTCTGAAACAGTGGGAAAATGATCTAAAAGGATGGCTCAACATGCAAAGAAATGAAGCTCATTCAATGGTCCGAAAATAAGGCATTCATGGACAACTCTCAAGCACACTTAAGGAGTAGAAAACATGAGAATATGGCATTCACATAAGCTCTGAAATATGATGTATAATGGGCCCAAAACATGAACACACCTCAGTATACGCATGGAACGGACCTCAAAACTCAAAGTTAAGCATGGGTATTGAACTACAAGCATGCAAAACAAACATCATTCGATCATGAGACCCAAAAACAGAGCTAGGGCAGTCCAAAATATGCACAAAATCAATTTAAGGTAAGGCCAAAAAGAGCTAAAATCAAGGGTCAACAAAGCATGCGAAGTAAGCTAGTGAACCATGATTTTCACTACAGCTATATGAAGCACATGAGAGCTCACCAAACCAGCCAAAAATAGAAGTATGCCATGCCAAATAATGCCCAAAAACCCACTGAAACTCAGTCAATGCATGCAAGAATGATGTGCTCCTTTAGAAAGCCATGCAAGGGGTTGTTCCACACATATAAGATAGACATACAAAATGACAAAACCACCTCTGGATAGAGGTTATGCGGACCCTAAAACTCACCAAAAAGGTCCTGAAATTAGTCTAGGAAGCATGCAAGTGAAAGCCCCTTTGAAAGGCCTTGAATAGGATTGTTCTACACATGCATAATAGACACTTTATATGGAAAAATGGGCTTTGGACAGAGTTTATGCAGACCTTAAAACTCACCAAATAGGGCCTGAAACATGGCTTCAAAACATGCAAAGTGGAGCTCCTTTGTAAGGCCAAAAGGGCCAACAAACAAGGTAAGGAGAGAGGGGGTCACCCCCCTCTGATTTTCGCTCTCAAAATAGTATACTAGTCACTGAAAATCCACTGGATTTCAGTGACTAGAAGGCCAAACAAAGCACAAAACCAAGGCCTAGATGCAAGGCTCAAAATAAGATGCAAACAAGCATGCAAGGGGGTAGATGACCCCCAACAGAAAAATTACCTTAAACAATCTTTAAGAGGAGCTCAAAATAAGACTTTTTTAAGTTTATGTCAAGGCTCAAAAATGCTTGCAAGTAAGGCTAAGATATGAAGTAAAATAAGCCTTAAAAGAGGGATGGAGCATACAAGGGGGTAGATGACCTCTAACAGAAAAATGTCCTTAAACAAACTTCAAAAGGGACTCAAAATAAGACTCTTTTCAGTTTATGTCAAAGCTCAAAAATGCTTGCAAGTATAGCTAAAAGATGGATCAAAATAATGCTCAAAAGGGAAAAAATGGTTACCCTTAAAGACCAGCAGAAACCAGCAGCCTCTAGACCCAAAAACCCAACCTTGAACCTCTGAAAATACCCTCCAAGGACCTTAGGTTGATGATGGAAGTGTTAGGCTATGAGAGGTGGTGCAAAAGGGCCAAGAACCAAGCAATTTAGAGCTCAAAAGAGAGAGATATATTGTTTAGCCCTAACAATTTTCTGAACCCTTTCAAGTGAGGGATATGGTTTCTCTTATAGAACAAAAGGACTAAAGCTTCTCAAAGAAGTTTCAAACCAAGGGCGAAGATCCTCCATACACGTGAATGGAGGATGCAGCAAATGCCTCCCAGCTGGCACAGCTGGAACACACTCACTGAGACAAACAGGATGGGAGCTGACCGACCAGTTCAAGTGGTCGGCCGACCAGTTCAAGCGGCCGACCAGGTAAAAAGGGTCAAGGTGGTCTGCCAACACTTAGGATGAAGCCCCAGAAGTTAGCTTTCCAATGGCGCAAACCTTGCATTAAACTTCCATCTGTGCAAAAAGTTATGCCTGTTTTGGTGAAGCCGTGCAGATTCGGTCCAACCGGATTGATGCCCTACTTCAACCAACCATATCTCCCCCATCCGGACTTGGCTTTAGGAGATTCTTGAGTGAAAAATGAATCCCTGGAAGTAATATTTCCAACGGTGCCAACCTTGTATCAAAATTCATCCTATGCAAAGAGTTATGCCCGTTTCGGTGAAGCCGCGCAGTTTCGGTCGTACCCGGATTCATGCCGAACTTCTCCCAAACTAGTTTTCTTCTCTCTTCTCCTCTTTTCTTCAACTCCAAACCCCTAAACAAGGTGTTTTGAAAGATTTTTCAAAGATTTCACCTCAATTTCATTCATTTCCACTCTGTCCTTGCTCAGTTTACCGAAAAGCGTGACATTTAACAAAATGCGAGCGTCGGAACATTGTAGAACTTTATTTTCAAAACATTTTGAAAGAGAGGGTTTCAAGTCTAAAATCTTTTGATCAAGATTGTCTTGGTCCAAAAAGGGGTATGAAGTTGAGGTTTGACTCTCTCCTTGCCGAAGAAATTGAACTTTTGCCCTGCACACCTTTCTCCACCAAATAAAACATCAGTAGTGCCCAATTCTTAAGGCAGTCAAAAATAGGGTGTCTACAGCTTTCTATCTCTAATCTATCTTTACATTCCACTTCTCTTTCTAACTTGCTCGTCGGAGGGTTCGCTGGGGGATTCCCCGTTCCCCGTTGAACTCTTGTGCAGGTTCCTCCGTGGGCTTGGTCACTTGGACACTGGTTTGGGAAGTGTGGATCAGTCCGACCCGTTCCATCTGGAACCCGCTGTATCATCAGTTGGCGCCGTCTGTGGGAAGCGTTTTTGTTCCGCGTGCCAGTTGTGCTCTTTGTCACTGGAGACCCTCTCCCAATAACCCTCTCTTACCACCTGTGAAGGTGGATGGTCATAACTAGATCCATGGTTTCTCACCCCAATGTTACCGATCATCAAGCCGACCCTCTCAATCCAAATAACCCACCATAGTATTTCACCGAGCTCACGAACAACATTAACTGCCTAGCCGAGCAAAACCAAGCCCTGATTAATGCTCTACTCCAAAGAAACCTTCCTATGCCTCCTCCACCGCCTCTAGATATCCCACCCAACCAAGAACGAGCCCCGAGCCATAATATCCTGCAGCCTAATCCACCCAACGTGGAAGGCTTGCAACCCCCTCCCCCAAGTATAAACCTACCACCCCGGGGCCCGCATCCATCGATCCCGGCACCAACCCCTAAAGGAGAGGCCAGCAGCGTCCAGCCCCTGTTGCCTTTCGATGGTGACAACATTCCTCTCTGGAACGCGGAACTCCAAGCCATGAAGCTCCAACTCCAAGGGGTCATGTAGAACATACAGCATAAACCATCTACTACAGCCAACTCCCCATTTGTTGCCTCCATCAGGGACAAACCTCTACCTCCTAAGTTCAAAATGCCCACAATCGACTCTTTTGACAGTACAACGGGCCCAGTCAATCACTTGGAGACCTACAGAACCCTCATGATCCTCCATGCATTCCCCGATGAAATCATGTGTCGGGCTTTCCCCGTGACACTCAAGGTGTCGGCTCGACTCTGGTTTAGTCAACTGCTAGCAGACTCTGTCTCCACTTTCCAGCACCTCAGTGACTCCTTTCTCAGCCATTTCATTGGAGCCCAGCGCCAGCGGCGTCCGACAACCCAGCTCCTCAACATCCGTCAGACTGAGGGGGAGTCGCTACGTAGCTTTGTCACCCGCTTTAACACCGAAGCCCTGCAGGTGGCATAAAACGATGACAAGGTCATCCTCAGGGCATTCATGGCTGGCCTACGATCATCTGATTTCCTTTTTTCTCTCTCAAAAAATCCCCCGACCTCCATGGCAACCCTTCTTTCCAAAGCCTAAAAATATATGAACGCAGAAGATTCCCTAGCCACTCGCCAGGACCTTACAGCCAAAAATCCGACCCCCAGAGAGAAGAGAAAGGACTCAGAAACCAGAAACACCCAGTACAATAACCAAACACCTCAGTATACCGACCGATCCTCCAGAGTCGACCGGTCGGCACCAGCCCGACCGCCCAACCTGTTCGAACGATACATACCCCTTAATTCCCCCATGGAACAAGTCCTCAATCAGATCCAACGAGACCACCCCCTGAAATGGCCCCAACCATCACGGTCTCCTTCCAGTCGGCGAGACCAGTCTAAATATTGTTGTTTTCACCAGGACCACGATCATAATACTGAGGTGTGTGTTAACCTCAAAGATTAGGTCGAGGGCTTGATACGTCAGGGACGTCTCAGTCGGTTCACGGACACCCACCCTCAGCAAAGGCAAAGGACCGAGCCCATCAGAAACAACCGCCGACGCACTCCTCCCCAGCAACCAGCACAACCTAACCCTAGCCATGATTGCCCTCCACAGAAACCCCGAGCACACGGTAATCCCGCCCCCCCTGTTGAAGAAATCAGAGTCATAGCAGGAGGGCTTGCTTGTAGAAGTCCATCCTGCTCGGCTCAGCGGGCAGAACTCAAAAAGATAAGATAGGGCTCAGACAAAGAAGTTGCCACATTAGACCGCCCTCCCAAACAGCCCAAGCAGTGGATGGAGCCCATCACCTTTACAGAAGCCGACTGCACAGGCATCCGTTACCCCCATGACGACCCCCTCGTCAATTCTGCCATCCCTCCTCTCTAATTGCAAAGTTAGACGGGTCCTCGTCGACAATGACAGTTCTTCAGACATCATCTTCCTAAATGCCTTCCGCCAGCTCAAGATCGAGGACGAAAGTCTGTCTCCTCTCCAAACCCCGTTGGTCGGTTTCACTGGAGACCTGGTGACCTCCATCGGCTCTATCGATCTTCCCATCACCATCGGAGAATACCCACAGCAAACCACCAAGTTGCTTACTTTCTTAGTCGTCGACTGTCCCTCTACTTACAACATCATCCTCGGCCGCACCGCCCTAAATGCCTTCCAAGCCATTACATTCACTTTCCATCTTGCCGTCAAGTTCCCCACCAATCTTGGGGTCGGCACGGTCAGGGGAGAGCAGACTGTGGCCAGGGAATGTTATGTTGCCTCGCTTAAAGAGGTCAAGCTCAAGGAGGCTATGATTATTGAAGGACTCGACGTTAGAGACGAGGACGAGCTGGTTAAGGGGGAACCAATGGAAGAGCTTGTCGAGGTCCTCATCGATCCCACCAACCCGGCAAAAACTACCAAGATCGACAGCCAACTATCCTCCCAGGCCAAGGCCGACCTTACTGCCCTCCTAATTATGTACAACAACGTATTTGCCTGGACCCACTCCGACATGCCAGGCATTGACCCCTCCTTCATCACCCAGCGTCTCAGCATTGAGCCCCATTTTCGACCCATCCGCCAAAAGCAGCGCATCTTTCATCCGGAGCACAATAACCTTATTGCTTCTGAAGTAGATAAGCTCCTTGAGGCACAATTTATCCCAAATGTGGACTACCCCAGATGGCTGTCAAATGTGGTTCTGGTTCGTAAAAATAATGGTAAATGGCGACTCTGTGTCGACTACTCCGACCTCAACCGAGCTTGCCTCAAAGACAGCTATCCTCTTCCTAGTATAGATCTGCTGGTTGACGCCACGAGCGGTCATCAAATGCTCAGTTTCATGGATGCCTTCTCTGGATACAACCAAATTCTGATGCACCTGTCTGACCAGGAACACACCTCCTTCATCACCGACCAGGGAACCTACCATTACCGTGTGATGTCATTTGGGTTAAAAAATGCTGGAGCCACTTACCAACGGCTGGTCAATGCAGTCTTTCATCACCAGATAGGCCGGAACATGGAAGTATATATCGACGACATGCTAGTCAAGAGCAAGCTCTCCACTGATCATCTGGTCGACCTGCGAGAGACCTTCACCACTCTACGAAAGCATCAAACGAAGCTCAATCTGGAGGAATGCGCCTTCGGCGTAGGATTTGGAAAGTTCTTGGGTTTCATAGTCAGTCAGTGGGGCATCGAAGCTAACCCCAAAAAGATCAAGGCCTTAATTGAAATGTAGTCACCCAGAACGGTTAAGGAGGTTCAGAGGCTTACTGGCCGAGTTGCCGCCCTCAACCGTTTCATTTCCCATGCAACGGACAAGTGCCTCCTCTTCTTCAAAGTTCTTCGGCAAACTTTTAAGTGGACGGCAAAGTCCAAAGAGGCCTTTCAGCAGCTGAAACAGTGCATGGGCAACCCCCCTTACTTTCTCAGGCAATCATGGGTGAACCCCTCTTCCTCTATTTAGCCGTGTCAAACACCGTAGTCAGTGCAGCACTCATCAGGGAGGATATCTTTGTCCAACGACCGGTCTACTACATCAGTCAGGCTCTCAAAGGCGCGGAACAAAATTACCCATTATTAGAAAAAATGTCCTTGGCTTTGGTCACCGCCTCCAGACGACTTTGTCCTTACTTCCAAGTCCATTCCATAGTGGTCCTCACTGACCAACTATTGAAGAAGATAATGCAACAACAAGAGCTTTCCGGCAGACTTAAGCAATGGTCGATCGAGCTCAGCCAATTTGACATCTCCAACCGGCCTTGAACGGCAATTAAAGGGCAGGCTATAGCCGATTTCATCCTGGAATTTACTAATCCCACTCCAACCACAGCTCCTCCGCCCCCACCACCCTCTACCGAGCAAGAAGACCCCCACTCTTGGACCCTCACTGTTGACGGATCATCTCGCAAAGAAGGCAGTGGGGCTGGTCTCATCCTCACTGCCCTTGAGGGTGGTTAATTCAAATGTGCTCTCCACTTCTTGTTCGACGCAAGCTATAATGAGGTTGAATATGAAGCATTGTTCGCCGGTCTTCGCCTCGCTCGAGACATCGGTGTCAGCCGCATCCAAGTGTTCAGCGATTCTCAACTCATTGTCGGACAAATCACAGTGGAATTCGATGCCACGGAAGACACAATGCGGGCTTATAGGGATATTGCACTCCCTCTCGCTCGCTTCTTCAATAATTTCCACATCAAGCACATCCCTCGGACGGACAACTCCAAGGCAGATGAAATGGCTCAGTTAGCTTCTGCAGACCAGTCAGACCTCAGCCACGGTGTCCGCCTCGAGTACCTGGCCCACCCTACCATTTCCCCAACTCAGCAGCAAGTCTACTTCCTCCAAAATGAACCTATTCCATGGGCAGCCGACATCTTCCTATTTCTAACAACAAGGGAACTGCCAGCCGACAAACAGCAGGCCGCCAAAGTCAAGGCCCGATCGTCCAACTACATTCTTGTCAGCGGCCTCTTGCACAAACGTGGTTTTTCACGCCCATACTTGCGATACCTCAACCCTGCTCAAGCAACCTACGTGATGAGGGAAGTCCGTGAGGGTATCTGTGGTAATCATTCGGGTGCCCGGGCCCTAGCCCACAAAATACTTCGCACTGGTTATTTCTGGTCTACTCTCAATCAAGATGCGACAGACTTCGTGCTCAAATGTGATAAGTGCCAGCATTTTGCGAACATCCCCCATGCTCCTCCTCCATAATTGATCACACTTCACAGTCCCTACCCATTCGCCAAATGGGGGATCGACCTAGTTGGTCCATTGCCCACTAGCCAAGGCCAAACCAAATTCGTTATTGTCGCCATTAATTACTTCATTAAATTGGTGGAGGCAGAACCCCTTGCCACGATTACCGAGCGGAACACAACCAGGTTCATCTAGCAGTCGATCGTATGTAGATTTGGCATCCCACAAGCCATCGTCTCCGACAACGGCAAACAATTCGACAATGCCAAGTTCAAGAAATTTTGTGCAGAACTTCAAATCTAGCCATGTTTTTCTTCCCCAAGTCATCCCCAAGCCAATGGCCAAGTTGAAGTTACCAACCGTTCTCTTCTCAAGATCATCAAAACTAAGCTGGAAGCCGCTAAGGGACTCTGGGCTGAGGAATTACCGAATGTACTCTGGCCCTACCGCACTACCGCTCAAACCCCCACTAGGGAGACCCCCTTTCGCTTAACATACGGCGCTGAGGCGGTCATCCCAGTGGAAATCGGTCTGCCTACCCCAAGAATTCTACATCCGAATCCAGAACTGACTGAGGAGCTGCATCGGGCAGACCTAGACCTAATTGAAGAGCTTCGAGAAACCACTGCTGTCAGACAGGCCTTATACCAACAAAAAATGAGAACCCATTACAACCGCAAAGTTCGACCAAGGGAATTCGCCGTGGGGACCTTGTTTTGCGCGAAGTAACCCTTGCCACCAAAAATTCGGCTGAGGGCAAATTGGCAGCCAAGTGGGAAGGACCTTACGTTGTCAAAGCCAGACTTCGTCCGGGCACTTACCGACTTCAGAACATGGAAGGCTGAGACCTCCCTTATCCGTGGAATGCCGAACACTTGAAACGTTATTTTTAATAAATCCCTATTTTTGTATTGATCAGTTATTGTATTTTCCTTTTTGGCAATCTACACCCTTGAATGTTCTTCTTCTTCTCTCACATGCTGTAAATTTCTGATCAAATGGGCTACACTTTACACGATAACAATCTTATATCTCAATTATTTATGTGGTGACTCATAACGTTTTGATTGCAGCACTCCGCTACAAGCCTCAGCCAGACTGAGCATGAAGAGCTCAGCCAGACTGAGTCACTTAACGCCTCAGCCAGACTGAGCACGACAAGCCTCAGCCAGACTGAGCATGAAGAGCTCAGTCAAACTGAGTCACTTAAAGCCTCAACCAGACTGAGCACGATAAGCCTCAGCCAGACTGAGCATGAAGAGCTCAACCAGACTGAGTTATTTGAAGAGACAGCCCGACCAGCCTGAGTCACTTAAAGCCTCAGCCAGACTGAGCATGAAGAGCTCAGCCAGACTGAGTTACTTGAAGAGACAGCCCGACCGAGTTAATCATGGCTCAACCCAGACTGAACACGAATGAAGCGCTCGGCCAAGGCCATTCTTGCAACTTCATGATTGTAGCATAGTTGCCATACTTAGTCAAATTCCAGTTTAACGTTTTCCAAGTCAGACTGGCTCCTCGCTGGGTTGTGATTCATAACTTCACGTTTTTAACATTCTTATATTCCAGTTTAACGTTTTCCAAGTCAAACTGGCTCCTCGCTGGGTCGTGATTCATAACTTAACGTTTTTAACATTCTTACATTTTAAACTTCACTCGGCATTGAGGTTTTCCTACATTTTAAACTTCACTCTGCGTTGAGGTTTTCTTACATTTTAAACTTCACAATAATTTATACACAAGCCCTGTGTAAGTCACCACTTTCATTCTTTGCGTTGGCGAGCAGAGAGAGTTGGGAAGCAGGAGCAGCGAAAAGCCTACTCACCATCGCCAACAACGGTGGAGGAGGTGATGCACTTGTAACGAAGATCTTGCGTGCTCAATCGTATCAAAGAGAAAAAGGAGAGAAAGCCAGATTCTGAAGATTGCGGGGTGGAGAAGGGAATCTGGCAGGCGAGAGCGCGCCAGATGGGGCAGCAGGCAATTCAGAAAGTTGGGGTTGGAGAAGAGTTGGAGGAAGAAAGGACCAAAGGCCAGCCTTCTGAAAAGGGTAGCATTATCCCAACTTATGCGTATCGCAGCAGCAGAGCAGTTCAAGGGGTCTCGCTGGACTTTTAGGATGGCTGTCGACTGCCACGCGGATCGCCAACAAATTTTGGTTGAAGAGAGGGGTCTGGGGGCTTAGGCCCGTCAAGGCAGGCGACGCTGGGATGTGCACGCGCGTGATTGTGAAAAAGGAGTGACGTCCAAAAAAACCGGGGGCGGGGGCCCTTTTTATTTTGTTTTTTTTTTCTTTCTTTTTTTTTTTCTTCTTCCAGACTCTCTCTTCTCACTTTTCGCGCATACTCTGTTGCGCAGAACTATGTGTCTCTCCTTAATTATCTTATATTTGTGTGTCCTTTGCGCTCTCTAGCTTCATCGTCTCTGAACACAGGCTTTGCAGAATGACATAAAATATAGTGTGACGCAGCGTTTAACTGTGCGCAACGAGAGCACAAGAGCTACTCCTTAGACATATGGATCTTTAAGTCATTTGCTCACACATGCTTGTTGACGAGTGTAAATATTATTACCACTATGTGCCCTATATATATGATACTCCTCTCTTCTCAGAGATGAAATAGGAGGGTTTTCCGTGTCGTGTTTTTTTTTTTGTTT
>NW_021024935.1:223944-250609 GCF_004153795.1 Camellia sinensis | reverse complement strand
AACTCGAGCGACACCACCTTGCGGCGTTCGTCCTCCAACTCCAACTTGCCTGCGAGCAGCTCAACATGGGCGTGATCGGCAACATTGCCTTGCACCACCGCCAACACCTCCATCTTCTTGGCCTTCTGAGCCTCTTCCAACCCCCTAGCACACATACTTCGCGCGGCCCTACGCCACCTTGCAGTCTCCCCCCTTATGCTTTCAAGTTGAGCCTCCACCCCCTCCAATTTCGCCTTCAATGGCCTCACTTCGCCTTTTGCAGTCACCGCCTTGTTCAGAAGGGCCCCTACTAGGGCGGTCTCCTCCATTTGGGCAGAACACAACCCCTTTAGCAGCTCAGCCTTAGAGAAACTGGCTATCGAGCGCACGGCTGCATCCTCCACTACTTCTAGAAGGCGATCTGCAGCGGTTCTGGCCTCTATTCCTTCTCCTCCTAACCGCCAGACATTGCAGGGACATGGTAAAAAATGGTCTTCAGCCTGGCCCTCTTTTCTTCTCCTTGGGGCGCAGGACCCCCCTTAGTCTGCTGCTCCACCCTCTCCAAGGGGCCAGTCTCCCCACCCTCCACTTGTCTTTCAGGGACAGTCCCACAACCCTCCCCCTCCTTCGTCCCCTCCTCCCTCTCCCTTACCCTTCTCTTCTTCTTCACCACAGCCTCCACCTTCTTATTGGCCCTTTCCTTCAAAGGATCAATTGGGGGCAGTCGCGGCTTAAATTCACCCAAGTCCTTTTCCCCCAGCGGTTTGGGGCGCGGTCGGATCCTCTCTCTCGCGATCGGCTTCGGTGGTCGACCTGCTTGTGACTCTTTGAATTTACTGGCCTTGGCAAGAATGGTCCTATTCTCTGCCTCTTGCACCTTCCTTCTCGCCTCTAATTCCACTGGTTCCAGGTCTCCACCGGTCGGCTGAGGGCCCAACCTTGCGGCAAACAAGGCTGACGGCTGAACGAGCTCGTCCCATTTGGCGCCCTCCTTCTCCCTCCTTCTCCCTCCATGCCTTCACCTTCTTCACCCTCTCCTCAGCTACTGCCCCCAGCTTTGGCTCCACAGACTTGGTGGGCACTCTCCACACCGAGTGCACTCCAACTCCTCTGTTTGTGGACATGTAGAACCACCGCGGCCTCTATCCCTTTACTGATGACGGCAACCCCGCCACCAGGCCCTTCCCTGCCGCCGTCTGCAAAGTGACCCAAGTTTCTTGCTACCCCGAGGCCTTGTAGCATGCAAAAAACTCGTCGGCCGTCATAGTCGCCCTCTCGTTCGCCCTCGGCCACGCGCTTGTACAGGCCAGTACAATCTTCCACACATTGGGCATTAGTTTACCCAGCGCCACTTCCAACCGGTTTAGGACATCCACTACCACCTGCGGAAGTGGCAACCTCAACCCTTCCTTCAACGCCTCCTCGTAGAGGGCAAACTCCCCCGGTCGGGCATCGGATGGCCTCTCCTTCGTTGTCGTTAGGTTTAACTCTATTTCTGCGGGAATCTGGTATTTCTTACATATACCCACCAACTCCTCCGCGGTAACGGTCGACTTGTCAGCCTTCGTATGGCAGTGATCTGGCTCAACCTGGCTGATTGGTTGCGCAGCCGCTATCATTGTGGATGAACGAGGTCGCCCCACCGGCCCCACCTAGCTTCCCACTCGCCTCTCCGTACGGTATTGTTCTGCCAAATCCACCGCATCGTCGTCGCCCAGTGGATCAATCCTCGTGGTTGTTGCTTCTTCTTGGGCCATCCCTCTTGTGTGTCTGCGAATAGCTTCAGATGTTGGTGCTAGATAGTCCACAAAATGTTGCAAAGGGGTATCACTTAACACAAAGGAGTTTACACTTGGAATATTTTGGTTGTTTGCAAAGAGATACGTAAAACGAATAATACCAAACGCCCAAGGTTTGCCTATATTCCAAGGGTCACAATTAAATTTCGCCAGTTTGAAAATTTTCAAAAATCCGCCAAAACTGTCTCTTCAACACCCTATATTGACCTATCATTTCATTTCTTGCTCAACGCCTAGCCTTTCCCATCAAGGGATTCCGCCATGTGTACGCCCACGATCCACTGACATTTTCCCCTACCCTATCTTTTCCACTTCAAATCACCACGTGCCCTGCCACCCCTCGAGCCCCGCGCACTGCCACTTGGTCACCCTTCGCGGTCGGCCTTCCTCATGGTCAGCCCCTCCACTCGGTCACCCTTCGCGGTCTTCCCTCCTCATGGTCGGTCCCTCCACTCGGTCACCCTTTGCGGTCGGCCCTCCTCATGGTCGGTCTCTCGACTCGGCCACCCTTCGCGGTCGGCCCTCCTCATGGTCAGCCCCTTCACTAGGCCACCCTTTGCGGTCAGCCCTCCTCATGGTCGGCCCCTCCACTCGACCACCCTTTGCGGTCGGCCCTCCTCATGGTCGACCCCTCCACTCGGCCACCCTTTGTGGTCGGCCCTCCTCATAGTCGGTCCCTCCACTCGGCTACCCTTTGCGGTCGGCCCTCCTCATGGTCGGTCCCTCCGCTCAGCCACCTTTCGTAGTCGGCCCTCCTCATGGTCGGCCCCTCCACTCGGCCACCCTTCGCGGTCGGCCCTCCTCATGGTCGGTCCCTCCACTCGACCACCCTTCGCAGTCGACCCTTCTTATAGTCGGCTACCCCTCTCGATCGGCCTTCATCCTACCGGTCTCTCATAACCCTCATTTTATTCATTATTCCCTTCGTTGGACTAAAGCTATACTTGGGAATGTGGGACTACTGACATGGGCAAGCCCATAAAGATTATAGCCCACCATTTAGGGCCCAGTACATAACTCAAATACTAAAGCCCAGCATTGTTGAAGCCCCACGTAGCAATAAGAACCAATGACAACAAGACACATGACAAGAGAAGGGTAGGCCACATAAGCAGACAAAGATCTGCAAAGTTATTGTCACTGCATATCGCCATTAATGAAACCCCTTACAACATTTATTGCGATAACCCCTCTTCGTCGGGACAAAACGCCTTCACCATGAACAAGGTAAGCTAGAGCATAGACTTTCGGCTAAGGTGACAGGTCGGAAGGGACAACGAAATGATTACCAGAGGATATAAGCAGAAGTCGAAGACAAGAAAAAAGTTAAGCTTTTTATCTCTAATCTATCTCTACATTCCACTTCTCTTTCTAACTTACTCATTGAAGGGTTCGCTGGGGGACTGCCCGTTCCCTGTTGAACTCTTGTACAGGTTCCTCTGTGGGCTTGATCACTCGGACACCGATTTGGAAAGTGTCGATCAGTCTCACCCGTTCCATCTAGAACCCGCTGTATCATCATCAACCAATCATTTTTTTGATATATTACTAAGTTTATAAAATGAATCTAAAAACTAAATTTGTATATCATTTTTTTATATTTTATTCTCTTCCAACCTAGGGTTAACATGACAACAAAAGTCTCGTATATTAGGGTTTTTTATTTTTATTTTTTTAAAGTAGACTTTTTTCATTATTTTCAACTGTTGTAGCTCTCTCTAATTGGAGAGAAGACCAGTTCTATCCAGTTGAGTTTGTCGGTCTCCCCATAAACTTCATTTTGAATCAAATTATTCATCTTGTACACTTTTTAGTTAGATAAATATGTGATTATAATTATCACATTAATCTAATTTTTGGGTAAATAATATAAACACAAAGGTTTCGTTTAGCTTTTTATCTTTTTTGGCTATTTTAGTCTACGTTAAAAAGTTTAGTTTGGGAAAGGCTTGTTGGCTTTTTGATTTTTTTGACTTTTTTGAAAAGTGTAATGATTATGGGTTGAATGTCATGTTTTGTTTGTTGTAACTAAAATAACTTATTTTATCTTTTGTAATTAAAATAGTAAAAAAAAAAACTCCCAAACCATCTTCCCAAACGGTCTAAAAGACTTCAAAATAAAATGATCAGAATGATAAAAGTGAGACTGATGATAAAGGTCCAAGGGCCCGACTAGAAAGACCCGGACTTCTCTGCAAGACCGATCCATTCCTAAAGCTCTCTGAGTCCAAGATTCGAAAGTAGCCCAAAATCCAGTATCTGTATCTTTGCTAATGATGTATTGAGGAAAAAAATAAAATAAAAAATTTCAATAGAATTTCACTTTGTAACAAAATAAATTTTGAATTTTATTTTAATTTATTTTTAATTTAAATTATTTGTCTATTTTCTTTAAGTAAAACTAACCAAAAAAATAATATTTTATTTATTAAACTCAATGTAAGTGCATAAAAATTTTCTACAAAAACATTTTCTATTGAATTTAGTGACTAAAATATATTTATTTCGTTCATTTTAATTAATAAAAATAGACAAATGATTTATATTAAAAATAAATCAAAAAAATTTAATTTAAATTGACAAAATTAGAAATTAGGAATTTATTTTGTTACAATGGTCAAATATATATATATATATATTTTGTAATTTTTCCTAATGAATTTGAATAGATAATTTAAATGGAGATTTAGAAAGGAGAAAAAGAAAAAGTGAGATAAATATAAATTAATTTTTTTAATTTTAAGTTTAAAATTTTACTCAAATTCATAATCTAATTTAGTCTAAGGTTTCGCTTGGGAACATACTATTTTAATAATTTTTAGTTTTTTGGCTAAAATATAAGATAACAAATTAATATATTTGAAATAACTTTTTAATTTTTTATAAAAAAAAATATGTGAAAAAACAAAAAAAAAAATTAACTTTTTATTATAAATTATTAATTTTTGAATTACCAAAGGAGACCTAAATATTACCGCCACCTACATATAAATGACAAGCTGCGAGGCGACCGTCTTTCATGATTCAGTGAAGGAAAATATTAATACAATAAAGGACGAATTACACCGACAGTTTGTATAGTTTGTAATTTGTGTTATTTTGATATTTAATTTTTTAATTATGATACATTTTATTATAAATTTTAAATTTTGTTTCAAATAAGGACATTTGAAGATATCATTACTTAATTTTAAGAGTAAAATCATTAATTTGATAAAATATAAACTAATTTGACAAAAATAAATTTAAAAAATATATATTTTTAAATTTTTTAAAAATATTTCCACTCACCAAAGATAAAATTATGTAAAATTGACAAATCTTTTAAATATTTATTTATTTATTTATTTTACCAAATTAATTTTTATTATATATTTGAATGATAATCATGTAATGTGTATTTGTTAAGCTTTTAATGTGTAATCAATATATTTAATATATGAAATGTTTTTAGTTTTGAATTTTTTGATTTAATAGATTAGTTTAATAATGATATCAAAATTGTCGCTATATTTGACTTTTGAAAAAATAGAAACTAATTTAGTGAAAACAAAAACAACCGCCCATTACATGATTTTTATCCAAACACATAATAAAAATTAATTTGGTAAAATAAATAAATCAATAAATGTCTAAAAGATTTATCAATTTTATATAATTTTATCTTTAGTGGGTAGAAATAATTTTTAAAAATTTTAAAATATTTTTTTGACATTTATTTTTGTCAAATTAGTTTATAATTTATCAAATTGATAATTTTGCCCTTAAAAAATTCAATGGTATCTTTAATTATCTTTATTTGAAATAAGATTTAAAATTCAGGATCAAACGTGTTTCAATTGAAAAATTAGAGACCAAAATGACACAAGCACCAAACTATAGAAACTGTTAGTGTAATTCACCCTATAATAAAATAATTACTATTAATTATTCATTAATGTTAGATATTATAAAAGAAATACCGTAAAAAATTTCATAAAAATTCTTTAGCTTTAGATTACATGCACAATAAAATACCACACACTGAATAAATGATGATAATTTTTCATAAAATATTTCATGATATTTCTTTCCTAATAAACATTATTCTTAATTATTTAATTATTATGGACAATAGGAAGGGAAAGGAGTAGTATGAAAAATTGAATTTAAACAAATAATTGCTTAAGATATAATTTTTTTCTTCTCTTGGCCTTCATTCGGCAGTACCAAAAAAAAAAAAAAAAGTAACGAATGAAGGTTTGGAGAAGAAAATTTTCCATAGGGAAAGTAAAATACGATTATTCTTAATTATTTGGTTATTATGGACAATTACATTTTATTTTATAAAATTGATAATTTAAATTTAACTATATTTACTGTTCATTTTATAAAATAAAATGTAATTGTTCTTATATTTATAATTATTTAATGAAGTTAAGCTTTTACATAAATGACTTTTATTACGCAACTTAGGAAATAGACGATTCAAATTATCAATACAAAATTAAATTGAAACTCATGAAAAGAGAAATGTACGAAGAGATGAGGTATAAAGAATGTCGACCAATAGTAGGGAACTACAAATTTATAACCACCTTTTGCTCCATTATTTTAAGAATATATATCACAATCTTTTGCTATCTTTTTCTAACCCATACCATTTTAGAGTTAAAAGAACATTGAAATTAAGCTAAAAAATGTCCTTTTTTCTTTTTTAACATTGGCCAAATGTATCTCCAACGAGACAGAGGCTTGTTTTGAAAAGTAGGGTGTACGTGATGTGATTTAGACGGTTTGAGAGTAAAAATATAAATTAAATAACAAATTAATAGATTGATAGATTGACAAATTAAACGATTTTGGACGGATTAATGTATTGAAAAATATTCTAATCAATTATCAACCCTTTATATAATATATAATACTAACTTACATAATATTTTTATATATATATAACACAAACTACTTTTACATAATATTTTTCATATATAACTATTAATTTGTAATAAATTTCACATATTAAATTTATGTCACTCATTTTTACTTTGATATTCATTGTATGTTAAAAAATATAAATATATTAACTATAACGGAACGGATTCGATTTCAAAACGGTTTATAAATTTTAAAATTTAAACCGTAATTAGAAAGCAATTTATAAATTTTAAAGTTTAAATTGCGATTAGCTATAAAGCGATGCGGATTGATGCGAAGCGGTACAGTTTTAATGGATTTGGGCAATATTTTACACAGTCCTATTAAGAAGTACGTTAAAAGTTAATTTTTTGATTTTTTTAAAAAAAATATGTAAAAAAAATAAAGAAGTAATGTTACCAAAGAAAAAAACAAAAACCAAAAAAAAAAAAAGCCGAAACTGAGTTGCCAAAACAACCAGAGTAATCATCTTATCAGTACCAGAGTTAAGTACTCGGTCTTATTTCAAATGTGCGACTCTTTCTACACTTTTTTCATTACTTCATGAAGATCAATGAATGTCAACAACAGGATATAGATAATACCATCTCAGATGAACAGCAAGAAGATAACCCATAAACATCAATTCTTATCAACAGCCATGAAAAAAAAATTAAAAATTATTTAGTTTTACTTAATCACGCATACAACAAGAAGCTGGTACTACCTAGATCAACCATTGTTATTATTCATGTCAATCTATTCTTTACCTCTCACTACTGCATTTGAAGCCCTTTCATTCTTCATGATCATATTGAACAATGTAGCCCGATCCTCTTCCACGATCTCTCTCAAGATATCGTCTTCAATTTTCTCTGCCTGCCATTGGGATGGGTCCTCCACGTGCTCCTCGCTGAAAATCATGCTCGACACCCACCTCTTTCCATGTGGTTCTACTGTACTTCTCTTCTTCAAGAGTCCCTGTAGCCAAGAGCTGGTACACATACACCTCTTTTGCTTGACCGGGCCTAAAAGCCCGTGCAATCGCTTGCTTGCTCTTCGAAGGGTTCCACTCCGAATCTAGTAAGATCACACGCGATGCTGCAGTCAAACTAATCCCTTCAGCACAAGCAGTGATTGAAGCGAGCATCACTTTTGAGGACCCACCCGGTTCCTCAAACTTATCCATTACTCTGCCACGTTCGAAAAGTTCGAGGTCCCCTTGAAGGACCAAAACTTCATTGCCCTTCCGCCACCCATAGAATGCATCGAATATCTCTAGAAATAGATTAATCGGAGCAATGTTGTGGCAGAAGATCAGAACCTTCTCTTTCCTGATGATGCACCGAGGTATAAGGCTCATGACGAATCTCACTTTAGAACCCAACTTCAAATCGAACTTATATTTCTCAAGATCATCCAACACTTCCATGCTGAAGTATTGACTAGCACACACTGTAGTTCGGATCAACCAAGGATGTATCGAACCAAGAGTAATCAGAAGCTCCAATTCAAGTGGAAATCCTTTGTATGCAGGTCTTTGATTCTGAAGTCTTGTCAGAAGCTCTTGCTGGTACGGTGTTGATTTCATCATTAGGGTGTAACATTGTAAACCAGGAAGGTTGTCAGAGCTTCCACCTTCATGTACGTCTATAAAACCGCTCGTCAAATTCCTCAACACATTCAGACCTTGCATTCTTTCATCCACAACGCTTGAATCGATCTTCTTTGCAATTTTATCAATGAAGAACTTTCTCGCTCTGTTTTCAAGCGAAAAGCGTGTTTTTGCACCTTTCTTTCTCCTCTTGAACTTTGGGTCTAATTCCCTTAACACCTCACTAACGAAACTCGGTCTAGCCAAAGTGAGTGTGTTGAAATACTCTCCAAAATTGTTCTGAAACAATGTACCTGATAGCAAAATTCTCAGCCCTGTGTCAACCTTCATCAAAGCCTTCCTCAACCTCGATTTAGTGCTTCTCGGGTTGTGCCCCTCATCAAGTATAAGAATCCCGGGATTTTGCCGCAACACTTGGCCCATGTATTGTCTGTGAGCAAATTTCGAGTCTTCTCGTGTCAGTGTGAGAAAAGAGGTATAACCCATCAGAAGTACACTTGGTTGAGCAAGCCACTTCTGAATTTTCTCAAGGCAGTCTAAAATATGCATAACATCTTGGTTGGGTTTTGGTTCTCCAGGAGCTAATCTCAGCTTCTGCCTTAAGACTTCGCCTCTGTAGGTTCGACCACCATGGATTTGGTAAACCGGAATAGGAATTTCCCACTTAATTATTTCTTTGTACCAGGTATAGAGCGTTGTTTTCGGAGCAAGGACCAATGGGCGTGATCCAGGGAATAACTTCAAGTAGCTTACGAGGAATGCAATGATAAGCAAAGTTTTACCAGCCCCAGGAGAGTGAGAGATAACACAACCACCTCTTTTGTCGGCTGCTGGTTCCATAAGTGCCGGTACCAAAGAACCAGCAATGTTACGCCACAGAAATTCAAATGCTCTCTTTTGGTGGAAACGTAATTTTCTTTTAAGCTCAGGTATCAAGGCCCACACGTTGTCTTCCCCTCTGATAAAGGGTATTGGAGTCAGCAGGAGAGCATAAGATCAAGCCACGTTTGTCTTCATATTCTCTGAATCTTCTTCATTGCGTTGCCCTGTGTTTGGCATCGAAATCTTGGATTGCAACTACACATTAAAGAGGAAAGGACTCTTATCAAGTAGACATTCATACAAAGAATGTTCCAAAAAGAAATATCTAACAGTAGAATCACTTATTCAGGTTGTTATTAGGCTTTGTTTAGTCCAGTTTCTTGCAAGCTAAAAGCTAATAATTAGAAGCATAAGCTAAAAACGCTCATTCCATGCTTTTCAATAAACTTTTTTTAGCTTATTTAAGCTATTTCATAAGCACTGCAACAAACATTCTGACATAGATTTCCACAAAAAAAAAAAGATTTAAAGAGAGAGAGAGAGAGAGAGGCCTCATAAGGTGCACCAAATAGGGCCTTAGTTGGTCTAGTTGGGACATTCCATTTTTTGCCAGCATATTCGGCCTATGAAGCACCACTAGGATGTTTGGAACATCAGTAATCCACCTAGAAGACTTGTAAGTAGTAGGTATGTAGGAAATACTTGAATCCAAACTAGACTTACAAAGGTTGGCGTGACATCTTTTATTTCAGTGAGCACAAAGCCACATAAATGGCATAGAATTCCAATTTCTTCATTGATTTTGTATTCATGTCGGCAAACTCCTCTGTGCTTGCTTGAATTTTGTGCAAGATCGGCAGGAATTTCAACATTGGAACCCTGAAAAGTGTTCCACTAGATTAATCATCAATCAATAAACAATTCAATAGGGAAATTGTGCCAAATTTAAAGCCCCCCGTGTCATCAGTACTCTAAAAGCTCTGTTTGAAAGTTGAATAGTATGCTTTTGATTATATATTTCAGGCTTCAGCTCTAGAAATTATACTGAATAGAAACTTCTGATACAACAAATGGCAGAAACGACTATCCAAAACACCCTTACAACTTTCAGTTACAACCAAGTACATAACATCAAAACCAGTATAAGATCCTGGAAAAAAAAAATCAAAAACCATACCTCATCATCCTCAAGAAGATAAGCCGACGCCATGCAAAGTTCCATTTCCTTCCACAACATTTCAATTTCTGAGTTTTCTTCCTCGTTTATTGAGGAGGGCACATCACTGCTGTCCCTTTGGTTCGAGGATTTTGCTGCCTGGAATTCTTTCCACTTGTCAATAATTAGTGGTTGCTCTTTATTAATTGTGGATTTTATGTTCTCCATACATCTCTTTATCGTTTCCCTGTACATACTCGCACTAAAGGATCTTCTTCTATTAGTTCCTGCGTCACGGAAACTCTCCCTTTTTAAAAATATAGAAAAATTCCTTCTAATTCGGAATTTCTTACGTGAACCTTTCCAGTGAAATCTACCATCAGCCTCTGTAAAATCTAACTCAGAAGTGCTCTTTCTATGTACCCTAAGGCTACCATTTAAGTAAATATACTTGGAACCTGTTTCACCAGTATCTCCTGAATAATTCCGAGGAATCTCAGCATCAAGAGGATCCTCCACATGGACCATTTGATTAGTTTCATCAGGCACAGGAACGATAGCAAGTTGCATTTGATCTTTTCTATGATAAGTAAGTTGTGCTTGATGTTCTCTTCTATTTGATGCAACTGAATCGATCTCTCTTGATTTGATCATACTCCGGCACTCCAAAAGATTATCACAGGAATACTTCGAGTGGTCCCTTTCATCGAACTTAGAATTCTTGTCCGAATAATATGCATGATCAGCCTGGATTGAGAGTGCCAATGGCATTTCTTCATATTCCCATCTGTATGTTTTATGTGTCCCTATTCGAGTCGCATCAATATCCGACTCGGGCAAATCATCACAACCTAAGTAACGTTCAGGTTGTACATAGCGACGCTTGGATCGCCGCAAACCCATTGGATCATAAAATGAAGATGGTTCACCTTCATTCATGCCAAGATCAGTTTCCTTCTCTGGAGTAAAGGGCACAAGAATGGGGACTGAAACTTCGTTCTCTAATTTAAAATTCAAAGCTTTTGAATGGCTTTCTGGATTTGGCGAACCATCATCACAATCATCATCCAAAATCTGATAGACAATCCTGTTTTGAATCGCCCTTACATCAAAATCAATTTGCTTCAAAACGGATGCAACAAGTAGCCAAGAAATATCAGCCGAGAATTTTCCAGTAAACAATTTATATTTTTGCAGTGAAGAGCAATCCTCAGAGAATTCCCAACGGTAATGCTCATTTTCACAAGGCTTCCATTCAGGTTTTTGAAGGATGGAAATTTGATCAAGTTGCACCAAGACGGTCTCTTTACTGAGGGTTTTCTTTGCCATATCAAGAGGACCTTGTGTAACATAAAAGCTAACATAAAATTGGCAAGTACATTTAGGTTCATGAGGCTTCCTCTCGATAGAATTTATTTTAGCATCCACCCAGATCTACATCAGAAAAACGTAGAAGATAATAATCTTGCAATATGACATATACACTTGTCAAAGCAAGCCAATTTATACAGAGGCAAACATGTATGTCTAAACTAAACAAACCAAGTATTTCATGAAGAAATAACTTGACTAAGAACAGGTTGAGCATGGAAGGAGAATCAAAGAGATGACCAGCGAAAGTAGGCTAAAAAACAAAATCACTTGTCTTGTGTATTGCAATAATGAGGGAATCTTAAAAAATTTAGACATATTTGGTCAATTGCAATACTTGTGTCACTATCTCCCTGTGCTAGCATGAGTTATTTTATGGGGCAAAGAAGTACAAAAATGGGTGCAAGTAGTGTATTAGGTAACACCGCAGCACCAGAATCTGTATATTGTCCAAAAAAACAAGGCATGGAATGGTCCATATGGTACGATTACAGCAAAACAAAATCTACAAAAGAGTATCAAATTAGTAAACTAGAACATAGAAACTTCAAATTCATCAAAGATATGATGTAAAGGGACAGAAATTGCGAGCACTCATGCATAATCAAGGCAATAGTATAAATTGTAAACTATTGCATGCCCAACCAGAAGGAATGGCACTCACTAGAAGTGCCGATTCATGCAAGCAAACAGACCCCTATTATGCAAACTATTAACCTAGGCATTTCCAGACACAAGAAAGATTTATCAAATCTGAAGACGTTAAAAGAGTAAAATAAGTGGGATTGTATATTTGCTGCAACATATTACTTAAACTACCACAACATAATGCACAGACATCAAATATCAACTCACTAACAGTAACAGTGTGATGTGAACTATGTTGTGATCAAACTTTACAATGTTACAAAGCACAGAATTTAGCAGCTCCAGGCAAAAATAAATGGGGACTTACTGGATCCTGATTTTCATCATCACTTGAATCTTCAGTACCTTGAGGGGTCGATAGCACACAAATATCAAGTCCAGGCCTTAGAAAGCAGGTGCAATCTGACAAAGTGGCTTTTCTTGATCTTATTCGCAAGTTGGAGATGGGAACATTTTCTTCAATCAAATCTCCATAATCAAACAAAAGCATGGTTATGACCCCATTCCTAATTTGTAAGCGCTCCACAGTTTTCCATGAGCCAAAGTAATATGCCTCAAAAGCTGTCAGATGGCATATCAATAATGCCATTAGAACAACAGGGCAGAAGCATTCCAGTATTAAATTATGGGGCAAAATATTTACTGGCAGTTGGAAGTCACAAGAATAATCCATTTAGTTATGCCTAGTGGTTAAAAATCTATTTTTCCGTGTCAAAAAAAAAAAAAATTGAATGGATCCATATGTGTTTCTTGGCACCAAATGATATTGAGTAATTTCTCAAAAAATTGAGACATAACCTACATTCTATGCTCTAACATCACTTCATCATTCAATTTCAAAATACCCCACCACTGAATCTTACAAATAAAACACAAAACACGTTTAAATTAACCTAAGACATAAGTGAAAAGCTATAAATAAATAAAAAATTAAAAAATCAAATTGGTCAATCCAGTGGTCTGACCATGTCCCAACAGGAACTTACCAAGTAATTCTGTTTGGCTCAATTTATAAACCATATTTTATTGAGAATCACTTCATCTGATGACCAGCCAGTTTTGATGATCTTTTTAAGAACTAGTTACAGTTACAGATAGTACCTAGGAAAAAGATTTTCAGTAATTCAACATCACGATCGCTTAAACAGCATGCTTCAAGGTGACGTGCATTTTCTTGGACATATAAAAGAACTCCACTAATTACAGGGTCAGTAAAATATTCTAACAAATCAAATACTGTATACAAAAAATGCATATACCTTAAAATTTTGTGCAAGTTATTGGGTATAAGTCTATGGCTCTTTGTTACACAATACTCTACAACCTCAACGCCATAATTTTAGTTTTCTGGCTTGACTGATCAAGAAATTTCAAGATTTATTGAGTAATTCGATATACAATTGGTTTAAACAGGTCAATTCAAGTAAGTTTGGCACGTCATCACAATGTCAAATTTAGGTAGCGCTGACTGCTGAGTCATGAAAAGTAAATTTATCAAGGGTTTATACGTTATACTAGGGCTAATTCCTAATTACTTCAAAAATCAACAAAGTAATCAATAGAGCTTGGATTGACCTGTTTAAATGGTAATGTTGATAAAAAAAAAGGGAAAACGAGTAAAAAGAGGAGGCAGCGAGTTCATGCTTACGGCTTGCATCGAATGGATGCGTGCTTTGATGTATGTTCCTTCTCTTCATGACCGCTTAACAAATGACCTCAATCGTCCCTACAATCCCAGCAAAACATCCAGAATAAAGTTCTGCACATGCAATTATTTTCATAGCAGTTGGCAATTCATGCTATAAATGTGATAATTATAACAATGGTGATGGTAACAACAATAATCAATAAACAAAAGGCCAAAAAGGTATAGGCTGAATGGTGTATAATTATCTTCTTTTCACTTGGAGCCCACTGCTGCCATTCACGGGCCCTTAATCATCCACATGGATCATAACCTAAATTTTTAGGCAATTCTGCACTGAACACGCAAATTTATTTCTATGACACAAATCTGAAAAAATTCGAACTATATTTATGGCAAAAATCTGTAAAAAAATTTAAAACCAACATGATGCACAGCATACAGCCTAATCCAACAGAGAAGACTCATCTCACTCACTCTCCTGACTCTATTTCCCTGCTAACAAACAGACCAAAAGCTTAAATTACCAATAATAATCATGTGTACACCGCAATCACATTTTATCATTTTGGTATAAATGACATGACTTTACTAGCTAACAAGAATTTCCCAGAAACCCCATGTTGCCAAATCAATCCTTCTTCCTAAAAATCGAGAGAGAGAGAGAGAGAGAGAGAGTTAACCATAGCGGGCTCTGCAAAAATGTATGCATATTTTTCTGAACATAATAATCAACAAAAATCCATGATAATAAAAATAATAATAATAATTTACTTCAAATAGCAAACACCAAAATCCCCAAAAAAGGAAAGGGAAAGTTGAAATGAGTAAAAAAAAATGAAGACGAACTTACCAAATTGAGGTAGCAAAAGTGAAATGAGTAAAAAAATGAAGATGAATTTACCAAATTGAGGTAGCGAAAGTCAAAAGCTAGCACGATCACGCAAAGTTGGAGTGAAATTTACCTGGAAAAAGGAAATGATAGAAAACAAATAGACTAAAAATCAGAGAAAATTTATAAAAAAAAAAAAAAAACAAGAATCGGAACACATACACACAGTTGAAATTGAGTGTTTACTAGTAGAAATGCATCGGAAAAAAGACTCAAAAAAATTTACAAATAAGTGGTAAACTTTACACATTAATAATTAAACACAAGCTTTTCCATGATTTTGTAATATATTTTCCATCGTACCACTGATGGCTAATTTCCCCTATCAATAATGACATTAGAACAACAGAGCTGAATCATTCCAGTATTAAATTATGGGGAAAAATATTTACTGGCACTTGGAAGTCACAAGAATAATCCATTTAGTAATGCCTAGAGGTTAAAAATCTATTTTCATGTCCAAAAAAAAAAAAAAAAAATTGAATATATATGTGTTTCTTGGCACCAAATGATATCGAGTAATTTCGATGTTCTAACATCACTTTATCATTCAATTTCAAGATAACCCATCACTGAATCTTACAAATAAAACACAAAACAATTAAAGATGTTGAAATTAACCTAAATGTTGTGATTGCTTAAACAGCATGCTTCAAGGTGACACGTGCATTTTCTTGGACATACAAAAGAACTCCACTAATTACAGGGTCAGTAAAATATTCTAACAAATCAAATACTGTATACAAAAAATGCATAGACCATAAAATTGTGAGCAAGTTATTGGGTATAAATATATGGCTCTTTGTTAAACAATACTCTAAAGCCATAAGTTCAGTTTTCTGGCCTGACTGATAAAGAAATTTTAAGATTTGTTGACTGATTCGATTTGTATACAATTGGTTTAAACAGGTCAATTCAAGTAGTTTGGCACGTTTGTTGCAAAATCAAATTCAGGCAGTGCTGACTACTGAGTCATGAAAAGTAAAATTTATCAAGGGTTTATACTTTATATAGGGCTAATTCCTAATTACTTCAAAAATCAACAAAGTAATCAATAGAGCTTGGATCGACCTGTTTAAATGGTAATGTCGATAAGAAAAAGGGAAAACGAGTAAAAAGAGGAGGCAGGGAGTTCATGCTTACGGCTTGCATCAAATGGATGCGTGCTTCGATGTATATTCCTTCTCTTCATGTCTGCTTAGCAAGTGGCCTCAATAGTCCCTACACTCCCAGCAAAACATTCGGTATAAAGTTCTGTACCTTCAATACTTTCATAGAAGTTGGTAATTCAGGCTACATGTAATAATTATAACAATGGTGATGGAAAAAACAATCAACAAACCAAAAGGCCAAAAGGGTGTCGGCCGAATGGTGTATAATTATCTTCTTTTCACTTGGAGCACTACCGCCATTCCCGGGTACTTAAGCATCCACATCGATCATATATCTAACCAAAATTTTTAGGCGATTCTGCACTGAACATGCAAATTTATTTCTATGACACAAATCTTAAAAAATTCAAACTATATTTATGGCGTGAATCTGTAAAAAAATTTAAAACCAACATGATGCACAACATACAGCCTAATCCAACAGAGAAGACTCATCTCATTCACTCACTCTCCTGACTCTGTTTCCCAGCTAACAAACAGACCAAAAGCTTACATTACCAATAATCATGTGTACACCCAGTCACATTTTATCATTTTGGTATTAAAAAACCAAGACTTTACCAGCTAACAAGAATTTCCCAGAACCCCATGTCTCCAAATCAATCCTTTTTTCTAAAAATCAAGAGAGCGAGAGAGAGAGAAAGAGAAGAACATAACCATAGCTGGCTCTGCAAAAATGTATCCATATTTTTCTGAACATAATATTCAACAAAAATCCATGATAATCAAAATGAATAAATAATTAATAATTTACTTGAGGCATCAAACAACCAAAATCCTCATAAAAAGGAAATGAAAAGGGCGGGGAGAGGGGAAATGCTGAAATGAGTAAAAAAATGAAGACGAACTTAGAGCATCTCCAATGGCAAGCTATTGGAGCTGCCATTGTCAAAATTTGACGAGGGTCTCCCAAAATCTTGCTCCAGTGAGCTGCTATAACCCTGCCAAATTTGGCAATTGTCAAACTTGCTACATCATCCAAGTAAACAGAATTTGGCTTCAAAATTTCCATGGAACAAATAAACACAGTGGGGAAAATCCAGCAACAACACAATAATATAAAAATAAATAAATTTGCCATTACAATAGATTTTTGGAGAAATTATTACCATAACACTAACAAACAAATAAAAATATATTTTAAAAAAAACTAATAAATTCAAGGAATCTCACCCTTGAAAGATCATACGTAGAATTCATCATCCCTCTCCTTCCATTGTCGTCATCAGAGAAGGTTGATTAAGGTTTGAGTTTGGGTTTTGGCGGGTTTCAATTAGAGAGGGTGAAGCAGAGATTGAGAGAGAGAGAGAGGGTGAGGCAGAGAGGGAGACGAGTACAACCACCCTTCGGAGCAAAACAACGCTCTTTGGTGCGCGATCAGGAGACCGAATTTTGGTGGGATGAGGTGATTGATTGAGGAGACGGCAGCAAACGACAGCGGATTTTGGTGGGATGAGGCTGTTGATGAAGTAGGGTTAGAGAAGTTGGAGGAAGACGAAGGAGGTTGAGAGAGAGAGAGAGAGAGAGAGGCGTTGGGGTGAAATTTACCTGGAAAATGGAAATGATAGAAAACAAACAGATCAAGAATCAAAGAAAATCGAAGAAAACGAGAATCAGAACACACACACACACAGAGATAGTTGAAATTGAGCGTTTACTAGTAGAAATGCATCGGAGACAGGACTCAACAAAAAAAAAAAAACAAAACAAAACAAAAAGCAAAAAGGTGCGGCGGAGAAATCTATGGAGGACTGACAGGAGATTCTTGGGAGTCGTATTGAATTGATTTTTAGGAAAAGCTTTTTCTGCATGAGGACGAGAGGGCACTGGAAAAAAGGTTAAGAGCACGGAGCACACAGCACTGTGAAAGCAGAGCAGAGAGAGTACGGTTGTTGTTGGGTCACGCAATAAAAAGGAAAGACAAAAGTAATAAATTGAGGAGAATCGGAAGGGTAGTTTTGGGACTGAAATTAATGCACCCACTAGTCTGTGTATTGTAGGGTTGTTATTGGCTTAAAATCTCACCGTTGGATTAGGAGAGTTGGTGTTATGGATTAGTGCCATGTAACCGAAAATCTGCATTTACCGATCTACCTGTTTATACAAATACCGGCCTATCACCCGTATTATCACAGCATAATTATAAATATTTATATTTATTTTAGATTTTTTTATTATATAAATTTTGTTTTTTAAAGTTTTTTATAAAAATAATTTAATAATTTTATCATTAATCATAATGTATAGGAAAAGTAACTATACACAGATTATATTTATAATTATTTGTATGAGGGAATTTTAAATGATGAAAAGATGATTTTTTTACCAAATCAATAAATGCAGGCATGTGAAAAGACATGTGGATTGAAAAAAATTAATAAATGTTGATCAGGAAATTTTAACCAGGCATGTGAAAAGACATGTGGATTGAAAAAAATTAATAAATGTTGATCAGGAAATTTTAACCAAACAATAAATGCTGAAATTTTTTTTTAAATAAAAAATTTAGAAAATTCAGATTGAGATATTGAAGCTCCCACAAGCCTTGGGGGTTAAAAACCCCCTTTTTAAATGTCTTCTTTTTTTTTTATTTTAGATTTTTTTAATATATAAATTATGTTTTTTAAGATTTTTTATAAAAATAATTTAACAATCTTATCACTAACCATAGTGTATAGGAAAAGTTGAAAAGGGTACTGCAGTAACTATACACGGATTGTATCTATAATTATTTGAATGAGGAGATTTTAAATGCTGATTAGGGATTTTGACCAAATCAATAAATGCAGGCATGTGGAAAGACGTGTGAATTGAAAAACGTTAATAAATGTTGATCAGGAGATTTTGACCAAATCAATAAATGCTGAGTTTTTTTTTTTTAATAAGAAATTCAGAAAATTCATTACTTTACATATACACTAGTGTAATCCGTGCTATTATGCACAACGATTTTATAAATTAAAAAAATTCTTATAATTATTTTAAAATAATTTAATATTTTGTCTTGTGATATACATAAAATTTATAAGTTAATTTTTATATTTATAAATTTTTAAATTATTAGTTTTAAAAAATTAAAATATATATTAGTCTAATTAGTGTAATTTTGATAATTTGTATTAAAAAAAGTTAAATCTAATTAAATGAGTTATTACATACATTTTCTTTTTATGAAAATATACAAATTTAAAAGTTATAATTAAAACAAATATATAATTTTATTATTAAATATGAAGTGAAGTGATATTTAACAATAATTAATATGATATTTTTATTATTAATCCAATAATTTAAGTTACATTTCTTTTGATTTCAATTTTATGACTAAAAATACAATATAAATATAATACATACACGGATTTTAAGTCTTTATGAATAAGAAAGTTTTAAAATATTTTCAAACTTTCATCATTTTCGTTTCTTTTCTTTTCGTTTTTATCTAATTTGATTTTAAATTTGAATAAAATTTTGATTTGATATGAATTACATTAACTTTTTCATTAAATTTTTATCAATTTTTAAAAGAATTTTCATTCTTATCCCAATTTTTTTTCTTTTCACCAATTTTGATGGAAAAACAATAATTTTCAACGTTTCATCTTTTTAAATTTTTATCAAATTATAATTTGATAAAAAAAAATATATTAAGGGTTGAAAATTCTCTTAATTAAAATTATAGTGAAATAACATCTTGAAATAATCAAAGTTTGAGTATGTGGTTGGTTAAAATGTATAATTTAATTAATTCTCTTCTTATATTCGTATAAAAATTGACACTTATGACTATATCATTATAAGTTGGATTATGAAAAAAAAATTTGGGATGTCAAACATTTTCCATTTGTAAATATCCTACATATTAAAAAATGAAAAAATGAAAAAAAATATGTGTAACTTTTTTTATATGTGTTTATCAGTTCTGTTTTATGAACATAAATAATTGATGTTTCAATTTAAAAAATTAAAAAGTAAAAAAAAAAATAGGTTTTTTAGAGATAAAGAAACCATTTAACTCTTCTATATACTATTAAGATGGACTATTTTAATCACATAAAAAAATAAAAATTATATTTAGAGATTATCTCTATATATTATGCTATTATATACAACTTTCATTTTCAATTAATTGAATTATAATTAAAAAAACTAACAAATAGCAGCAATGGTCTAATGGGATAGAAAGAGGATAAAAATAAAGAATACAATAATATTTAAAAGTTTTAAATTTACCTAGTTATAAAAAAATCTAATGTTATAGTAAAATTTTGAATTCTCAATAGATTCACATTTTTTATAAAATAAAAAATTTGATGCCCATTTTTTTTTATTTCAATTTTATGGTCTTCATTGAAGAAAACAAAATCCGATCAAAATTCTTAGTATGGAATGGACATAAATACTTCGATTGCAATCATAATCACCAATAATTCTTCTCTACCATGCAAACCTGTAAACAAACATAAGATTTGAAAATTGATTAATTTGTCTCATTAGGTGATTTAAAATTTTGACATATACATAAGAAACATAGATATTATATTACTAAATCATAATTCAAATTTAGATATTGTCATATTTTTTTTTTTGATCCATATCTAAATTCTTATCTTTTTTATTTTTATGTGGTTTCTATTCGGGTTTTTTTTTCTTCAATTTATTTAAGATGGGGTTGTGGGGTTCTATTTTTTTTTAATTTAATTTATTTGTGGTTTCTATTTGTTTTTAATTATTATTATTTAGGTAAGTTATGATGTGAGTTAGATATGTGATAGACATGTAAGTTTTATTAATTTAAAGTATAATGGTGGGAGATATTTTCAAATTAAATTTGTTTAGATAAACTTTAAATATTTTTAAAATTTAAAATTGGATATTGAGATGCAAAAGAAAGATTTTAACTGAATAAATAAAAAACAAATTTATTAATTTTATCTATTTGTATATCTGATTTTGGTTTTTTTTTTATGTTATAATATAATATCTAAGACATAGATAGATATCTGCAACTTTTATAAAAAATATTATCTGCTTTTTTTGGGAAGAGAGAAGGAAGACAAGTTTTAATATAATTTTTTTTTTTAAATCGGTGAAAGAGATTAGGATGGTGAGATTATGAAATATTTTTGTTATTAAATAAATAAATCAGTCAATAGTTTTTTTAATTTATTTTATAAATTAAAAAGTCAATAATTTTAGAAAATTAATTAATTTGTTTCAGTAAGTGATTTAAAATTTTGATAGATATCTATCAAAAAAATAGATAATTATATTAGTAAATCATAATTTAAATTTAGATATTGTTATATCTTTTTGAGATCCACAGCTAAATTCTTATCTTCTTTATTTTTGTGTGTAACCATAATGTATAAGAAAAATCGAAAAGAGTGCTACAATAATTATAAGAGAAGTCAAAAAGGTTTGTGGATTAAGAGAAGTCAATAAATGCTGAGATTTTTTTTTAAATTAAAAAATTATGATTAAGATATTGGAACTTCCACAAAACTTGTAGATTAGAAACCACTTTTCCTTATATAATACTAGCATATCACCCATGCTATGCACGGATTGTGTTTACAATTATCTATATATGTAAATTGCGATTTTTAAATGTCTTTTTTTTTTAAATGGCTTCTTTTTTTCCTTTTTTTATATATTATATTAAAATTTAATATTTTGATAATAATTATATGCGTTAGACTATTTATTATATTATATTAAAGTTTAATATTTTGATAATAATCATATATATTGGACTTTTCAAGAAATTTTTTTTATGCTTGTTCTTAATACATTAAATTGTTATTATGAGAGATAATAATTATATGTGTTGGGACTTTTCAAGGAATTCATATGTGTTGGATTTCAAAGAATTTTTTTATGCTTGTTCTTAATGCATTAAAGTGTTATTATGATGGGTAAGACTTGGGGATTGGGAGAAGTTAATAAATGCTAAGAATTTTTTTTTTAAAATCAAAAAATCAGGAAATTTAGATTGAGAGATTAGAGCTCCCACAAGGCTTGAGGTTAAAAACCTCCTTTTGCTTAATATATAATATAGACTAGCCTATCACCCGTGCTATGAATGGAATATTTATAAATATTTATATTTATTTTAGATTTTTTTAATATATAAGTTATGTTTTTTAAGATTTTTTATAAAAATAATTTAACAATTTTATCACTATGTACCATAATGTATGGGAGAAGTTGAAAAAAGTACTGCAGTAACTATGCACAGATTGTATCTATAATTATTTGTATGAGAGGATTTTAAATGCTGATGAGGGGATTTTGGCCAAAACAATAAATGCAGGCATGTGGAAAGACATGTGGATTGAAAAAAGTTAATAAATGTTGATCATGGGATTTTGATCAAATCAATAAATGCTGAGTTTTTTTGTTAAAATAAAAAATTTAGAAAATTCAGATTGAGATATTGGAGCTCCCATAGGATTTGGTAGTTAGAAACACCATTTTCCTTAATATATACTAGCATATTACCCGTGCTATGCACGGATTGTCTTTACAATTATCTATATATGTGAATTGTGATTTTTAATTTTTTTTTAAATGTCTTCTTTTCTTTCTTTTTTATATTATATTAAAATTTAATATTTTAATAATAATCATATGTGTTTGACTTTTTAAAGAATTAAATGTCTTCTTTTTTTAGTATATTATATTTAAAATTTAAAATTTTGATAATAATTATATGTGTTGGACTTTTTAAGAATTTTTTTTTATACTTGTTCTTAATGTATTAAAGTGTTATTATAAGGGATAGTAATCATATGTGTTGGGACTTTTTAAGGAATTCATGTGTTGGATTTCAAAGAATTATTTTTATGCTTGTTGTTAATGCATTAAAGGGTTATTATGATAGTAAGACTTGAGAGTTGGGAGAAGTTAATAAATGCTAAGATTTTTTTTTTAAATAAAAAAAATAGGAATTTTAGATTGGGAGATTGGATCTCCCACAAGGCTTGGGGTTAAAAACCCCATTTTGCTTAATATATAGTATAGATAGATAGATAGATAGATAGATAGGTAGATATATCTTTTTATTTTTATTTTTATTTTTATGTGGTTTCTATTCGGGTATTTTTTTTTTCAATTTATTTAAGATGGAGTTGTGGGTATCTTTTTTTTTAAAATTTAATTTATCTGTGGTTTCCATTTGTTTTTAATTATTATTATTTAGATAAGTTATGATGTGAGTTAGATATGTGTTAAACATGTGAGTTTTATTGATTTAAAGTTTATTTTGATAAACTTTAAAGATTTTTTTTTTTTAGTTTTATAGTTTTTTTTGTTATGTTATAATATATTTTATAGTTTTTTTTTGTTATGTTATAATATAATATATAAAATATAGGTAGATATCTACAACTTTAATAAAAAATATTATCTGATTTTTTGGGAACATCGCTGGAATTTTTTTTAAAAAATATTACTATAATAAAAAAATTATAATTATAATTATTAATATTTATAAATTTACCACTTATTTTTAATTATTTTATAGTTTACCCGTACAAGAAATTTCCCTTGAATAATCTTGTTTGGCCCATTAAGAGTTATGTATTTATTTCGATTATTTATTCATCATTTTTATGTCTCGGTGTGATAAATATTTATTAAAAAAATTAAATTGATTTAATAAATATAATCACATATTTAATTTTATTTTTATCTATAAAAATGAAGGACTTGAGGTGATTTATTGTGCGGGCATAGAACAATCACTCAGTTAAAAATGAATGCCAAATATAATTTTAATTTCTTTTGAAGTATTATAATAATAAAATCAATATATAATGATTATCGTATTAATCATTATGAATAATCAAATGGAAAAAAACAAACAAAGTAAATCATTAAAAATCTTCATTTATATTTATTCATTGTGAAGGTTGACTTGTCAAATATTTATTTAAATATAAAAAAAAATATCCATACTATATCTATATCTATACTTATATATTAAGTAAAATGGGATTTTTAATCCCAAGGCTTGTGGAAGCTCCAATCTCCCAATCTAAATTTTTTGATTTTTTGATTTAAAAAAAAAAAAAAACCTTAGCATTTATTAGCTTCTCCCAACCCCCAAATCTACCCTCATAATAACACTTTAATGCAGTTAAGAAAACAAGTATAAAAAAATTCTTTGAAATCCAACACATATGAATTCCATACAAGTCCAACACATATGATTATTATCCCTCATAATAACAACTTTAATGCATTAAGAATAAGTATAAAAAAATTACAAAAATGCTAGAGGCCCAAAAATCTAGCAAAGTTTTACAAATGTCTCACATGGGTGTGGGATCCAACATGGGGACCCACATTGTGTGGTCCCACCCATTGTGAGACATTTGGTAAAACTTTTAGTAGAATATTTGGGGTTCTAGCATTACTCAAAAAATTATTGAAAGTCCAACAATATAATTATTATCATAAAGCGAAGCTTTTAATATAATAAAAAAATTAAAAAGACATTGAATTCCTTTGAAAAGTCTAATACATAGATTAGTATAAAATATAAGAAACTTTAATATAATATGAAAAAAAGAAAAAAGAAGGCGTTTAAAAATTTCTTGATAAAAAAAAAAAACCTCTAACATTTATCTAACATGTCTCCCAACCCCCAGTCTTTACCCTCAAAAAACACTTAAATGCATTAAGAACAGCATTAAAATTTTTTTTTTAAAAGTCAACACATATGATTATACAAAATATTTAACACTTTAATATATAAATAAAAAAAAACAAGAAGACATAATTCTTGAATGCCAACACTATGATTGATGTATCAAAAATTTAACTTAAGTTATATTAGATAAAAAAAAAAAGACATTAATCCTGAAAAGTTCCAACACATCATTGATTATATATCTAAAAATATATATTTAAAATAATATAAAAAAGAAAAAAGAAGACATTTAAAAAAATAAAAAAAACATTAAAAATCGTAATTCACAATAGGATACATTATAAGATTATAAAAGTTAAAGCTAGATATGAGGTTTTCTTCTAAACCACCACAGTCCTATTGTGAGCTCCAATCTTCTCAATTCTTAATTTTTCTAAATTTTTGATTTTTAAAAAAAAAACCTCAGTATTTATTATTTGCGTCAAAATTCTCTGATCAGTCATTTATAATTTTTTTCAATCCATGTCTGCATTTATTGATTTTTGGTCAAAATCTCTGATTAGCATTTAAAATCTTCCTCATACAAATAATTATAGATACCAACTCATGCATAGTTACTGCAGTAGCCTTTTTTTTTTTTTAATTTCTCCTGATACACTATGGTTGGTGATAGATTGTTTTAAATTATTTTTATAAAAAATTCTTTAAAGCATAATTTATATATTAAAAAATTTAACAACAAATATTAAATATCTATATTATCCCGTGCATAGCACGGGTGATAGTCTGAGTATTATATAGTAAAAGGTAGTTTTCTAACCACAAAATCTTGGGGTTCTAATATCTCAAACTAAAATTTTCTAATTTTTGATATTAAGCAAAATGGAGTTTTTAGCCCAAGCTTTGTGGGAGCTCCAATCTCCCTAATCTAAATTTTTCTTGATTTTTTTAATTTTTTTTTTTTTTTTTTAAAAAAAATTTCTTAGTATTAGTTAACTTCTCCCAAACTCCAAGTCTTACCCTCAAATAAACACTTTTCAATTGCAATTAAGAACAAAGTATAAAAAAAATTGAATCCAACACATTATGAATTCCTTTGAAAGTCCCAACAACATATGTTATTATCCTCATAAATAACCCTTTTAATGCATTAGAAACAAGTATAAAAAAATTTTCTTTAAATAAGTCCCAACGCATATCATTATTATCAAAGTTATTTTAAACTTTAATATAATACAATTAAAAAAAAAAATATATTTAAATCATTGAAAAGTCCAATCACATATGATTATTATTTAAAATATTTTAAACTTTAATATATAGTAAAAAGGAAAAAAGAAGACATTTAAAAAAAATATATTAAAAATCACAATTCACGCATATATAGATATTGTAACACAATCCGTACGGGTGATATGCATCTATTACTATATAAATTAAAACAAAAGGTGGTTTTTAACCAAGGCCGTAGGAGCTCAAGTATCCCCAATTTGAATATTTCTTAAAATTTTTATTGAAAAAAAAAAACTTAGCATTTTATTGATTTGGTCAAAATCTCCTAATCAGTTATTTTATTAAATTTTTTCAACTCCACATGTCTTCCACATGCCTGCCATTTATTGATTGGTTAAAATCTCCTAATCAACATTTAAAATCCCCTTCATACAAATATCTATAGATTTACATCTGTGTTATTAGTTACTGCAGACCCTTTTCAACTTCTCTCATAGATTATGGTTAGTAATAAGATTCGTTTAAATAGTTTATAAAGAATCTTAAAAAAACATAATTCTATCTTATATTAAAAAAATCTAAAAACAAATATAAATACCTATAAATTATTTCGTGCACTAGATACGGGTGATAGGCTATTATCTATTATATTATATTAAGCAAAGGGAGGCGTTTAACCCCAAGCTTTGTGAGAGCTCCAATCTCTAATTCCTAATTTCTTAATTTTTTTGATTTAAAAAAAAAAAACTCAGCATTTATTTGATTTAGTCAAAATCCCCTG
>NW_021024935.1:169783-223919 GCF_004153795.1 Camellia sinensis | reverse complement strand
GATAATATCTCCGTACCAATGTGGAATTGATTAAATATTGAAATTGCTAGCGCGAAATCTAAGAAATTTGTCTCGATGGCACGTTTTTTTATAAAAACGTACAAACAACTTTAAATTTAATAATGTACAAACCACTTTAAATTTAATAATAAATATCTCTAAGATAAGACAATAAATGTACAATAATATAACTTATTAGCCGTTTATTATGGATTATTTTGGGAATGTGATAAAGAGTCACTTTTTAACTTTTGATTAAATTTTTGTTATTTTTTCAAAAAGTTATTTGAAAAGTTAGTAAAAAATTATTTTTTTAATTAATAATTTTTAATATTGTCACATCATCCTGTCATAATGTAAAATGATCAAAATATCTCATTTTCATTTGCAATTTACAGAATTTAACCTCATGTGAGTATTCATCTCTCTGTCTCTCTCTCTCAACTCAAAAGCTTTGGAGAGCATTCAATGGTGGAGACACATACAAAATTGTGAATCTAATCAATGTGAAACTAATAAAGAAGAATATAAAATTTGATTTGCATCATCTACAAAAGAAAGAAAAATTACAATAATTACCTTTGTTTTTCTGTGGTTGAGGATTCAATTCAATGGCTATAAATACCCAATAGGCCATATTGACGGCTTTTTGGTATAATCTATAAATGCAACCATGTACACTGTGATTCAAGTTAATGATTTATTGTTTTTATTGTTCACAAGCAGAAATAGCTAATATGAAAAGGGTTTCCATATGTCGCAAGATTAAGAGCACCCCTAATAAATTTCCAGCAAATTTTTTTCATAGCAAAAAAGGCCAGCAGAAGTAGTTAAAAAAAAAGAAAAAAAAAAGAGCACACATTGGGTGGAAAGATGGCAATCAGACAACTGTTTACCCTAAAAATCCAAAAAAAAAAAAAAAAAAGGAGAAGAAGAAAAAAAAAAAAAGGAGTAGCAGATGGCAATCGGAAAGCCAAACAACACGTGTAATGTCATAAACGCAATTGAAAACTAACAGATCTATTTGCAATTTAACAGTTTCCAAACAATGGGTTGTAAATCACTGGTAGCAGAACACCGACGGAGGGAAGAGGCTTACATGATTGTGTAGATCAACCAAGGAAGACGAGCTGGTAGAGGGAAGTCGGTGGCGATGTCAATGGCCGACACTAGAAATGAGTTTTCCACAATGTCCACAGCAACGGTGCGAAGACGATCTAAGAGGGAGAGAAGAACAAGAGGCGTGAGATGCAAAATGGAGAAGTGTTTTATCTCAGCAAATCCTAAGTAAATTGAGGGTATATTCGTAAATTGCAATATGACGTTTATCCAGCTTCCCAAATAGGTTTTAGAACAAAAAAGTGCCTGTTTGGCACAACTTAAAAGCTGCTTAGCTTAATTTAAGCTAAAATATTGTGTTTGGTATAACTTAACTCAACAGATTATAGCTTAAGTTAAGCTATTTTTAGCTTATTTTCCAAAGCTGCTCCGGGGGTGCTTAAAAAATTCAACTTATGCGGGCAGCTGGTATGGAAGGCTGAAATGACTTAAATCCCCCTCTAAAATTAAGGAAATTACGAAACTGTCATGATATATACCCTCTTCGTAGTTGCCCTAAGCTCCTCTCCTCTCACACTACTTTTCTTTCTGCTTCTTTTCTCCTTTCAGTGACCGACGACGACTCTTCCACATCAGGAAGATCGCAGTCGATCATTCAGTTTGGCCCTCTATTTTCTGTTGATCTCCACAAAAAGGTAAGATTTCATGCCCTTTGTATGTTATATATATATACACACACACATTGATTTAGGGTTTTTTTTTTGGTTGTGAAATGGTGTGCGAGTTCAGGGGGTGTATCCTTTTTTGTAGGACAAAAAATCTAGGGGTTCTATGTTCTTCGGTATTCACCCTTTTTCATCACGGATCGAGCCTTTTCCGTAGGTCTAAAAATTGATGCTTGCAAGAGTTTGGGGCTGATTCTAAATAGTAGGGGGTCGGGGTTCTTTTTTCCAAAACAAAACTATTCAAAGTCTTACTGAAACTCGTACGTAGCTCCACTACAAGCTAGATTTGAATCTTTGAGGAAGATTAATTCCCTGTTAGGCATGGGTTCTCTTTAAGTATATTTTATTATTCAGTTAGTTCCTTTATCTATTTCTAGATTATTGCCTTCTTGTTATCAGATCTATATATATATATCCCAAAATGAGCTAAAGATCTATCTTTTTCCTTCAAAATATTCAAATCACTACCCCTCCACTTTTTTTCCCTGGAATAAGAGTCATCCCAATTTTGAAAAGTAGTCTTTCTTTGTTATTATTTAGTTGTTTTTCTGAACTGGGTTTTTGAAATTTCAAACAAATCTTTGGTTTTCTTACTTAATCTAGAAAGAAAACTATATCTAGGGAGGTGGGTTAGTTTTTCTAAGAATGGAAAGTTCTAGAGGCAGGAGAGTGGAGAAGAGAGTGTACAAAGAGAGTTTGGAGGATCAAGATGATAGGATGTTTCATTTGAAGAAGCCAAAGCTACTGGGTTTGGCTAGGTCTATTGTGTTGTTTTTGTGTATATAAATGTTTCTACTTCTGAATTTCTTGGTTCTGTTCATGGGTATTGCATACATTCTTTCATCTTCTATTCAGATTTGGATTTATGGTATTACAAGTTTGATATTTGCTGCGTATATACACATATATTATGTTATGCAAGTGTGAACATGTGAATGTATGTGTACTGTTATAGTTTAACCTGTGATTACCGTGGAAAAAACTAGGAGAACCATTTTAAAAAAATAAAAAATAAAATTAACAAATGAACTATAAAAGGGTGCAAAATGAATTGGTTATTGAATCAGTTTACTTGATAGATTTACAGAAATGTTAAAGACCCATAATTTAATTGCATGTTTATGAATTCATAAAATATGAATATCTAATTCTTGAATTTCTATGCTCTGAAACACTTTTAATGTCATGTTATCATTGTTCCATTTAAAGAGACTTCAGTTACCATTTATTTCTGACATTGCACACAATTAGGAAGTGCCCAGTATTTATGATTTCTTTGGGGAGGCTTGCTCTCTCATCAAATATGCTAGCCAACAGTTACTTGATTAAAAGCAGGCTATCACAATACTTGTGGCTTCTAATTCTTTTTGTTTTAAAGAGATGATCTTTTTGTATGATATATATAGTGTCATTGGCCATAAAAAAAGTTTTGTTCATGCCATTTTAGCCATTTCCACCAAATCCTCAAAACTGGAATGGTCATTTATACTGGAAATAAGAATTGCTCTTCAATGTATCAGAACCTGCTACTCTTTAATGCATAAGAACCTGCTCACACTACAAAAAAAAACACATTTGGCGACTAAATTTTTAGTCACCAAAAGTGAATTTTTAGTCGCCAAAAGTCGGATTTTGAGTTTTCCCGTCTAAATTTTTTAGTCGCCGGCTTGGTCGCTGGAAAACTTTTGCGAAAGGTATTGGCGACTAACAAACTTTTAGTCGCCAAAAACCAAGTCTGTAGCGACTAAATTTTTCGTCGCCAAAGCTCATTTATATTTTTTAAATTATACATTTGGCGACTAAATTTTTAGTCGCCAATAGTGAATTATTATTTTTTAATTTATACATTTGCCAACTATTTTTTTCGTCGCCAATACTGAAGCTTTTGGCGACCACCCGTTTTAGTCGCCAAAAGGTTAAACATCTCTTTAAAACAAAAAGAATTATATATCATACAAACCTTCCACTTTCTGACCCTCTGCTCTTCCCAAGTTTTAAACCACCAACCTTCCACTTTCTAACCCTTTAGTAACACACTCTCTCCACTATGCCACAATAACACCACATGAATATGTATGCAAAATATATTATTTATATACTATATTGACCCGTATTAATATTAAACTATATATATAAAGATAATTATTTTTATTCAATATAATTTATGTAAAAAATAAATTATTATTAAAAAAAAAGGAAGCCACTTTTGGCGACTAAATTTTTTTTAGTCGCCAAAAACCTTAGTTTTGGCTACTACCCAATAATTTAGTCCCAAAAAAAATTAATTTCTGCCTAAAAATAACCACTTTCGGCGACTAAACTGATTTTTAGTCGCCAAAACCGTCACTTTTGCCGACTAAACTCAATTTTAGTCGCCAATTGTCCACTTTTAGCTACTAAATTTTTTTTAGTAGCCAAAAACCTTTACTTTTGGCTACAAAAAATTTGTTTGTCGGTAAAACACCTATATTCGGCGACTAAAGTAGGTTTTAGTCGCCAAAACCTATAGTTTTGGCTACTAAATGCTTTTAGTCGCCAAAAACCGTGCCTTTTAGCTACTAAATTTTTTTCAGTCGCTGAAACTCCTATATTCGGCGACTAAACTGACTTTTAGTCGCTAAAAGGCCTATATTCGGCGACTAAAGTGCTTTAGTCGGCAAAAGTGCTCAGGTTTGGCGACAAAACTGATTTTAGTCGCCATTGGTACTACTTTCAGCGACGAAAATACTTATTTTGGTCGCCAATTCTGCATTTTCTTGTAGTGCCTTCAAATTCCACTGGTGAGCCATTAAAGATGCTATCATTCCTATGCCTCTAAATAGACCAGAGTACAGCCAATGGAATGGCCTTCCAGATGGCCATGTCCTTTTTTTTGAGTTTTAACCAGCCCACCATTGTAAAAGACCACTCACTAACCCTGGCATTACCCAATTCACACCCTAACAATTTATAATATTGGACCAAATCCTCCAAATAAAAGGGCAAAACAGCAGCACATGGTTTACACTCTCTATGTCATTCCTACAAAAAAATATAATTTACATTTGATACATCACTGAGGACACCAATTCTTTGAAGATAACATGATGTCTTTATCCTCTCTTTCCATGCTAACCATCCAAAAAACTACACCTTTGGTGGAGCCATATTCTTCCAAATGAACCCAACTAATTTGCTAATAACTTCAGAAGACACTACAACAAATTACATAAACTTTGGTATAGTTTATGATAAGCTTACTGCATGTGTCAACTTGTTGCTATACGTGTCTAAAGCTTTGATGTTATTTTCTTCTCCGCTTTTTGTTGATATAATTTATTTGTATTCCTTGTACTTTATTTTGCATTAATAAATTTTCTTTTGTCCAAAAAAAAAAAATCACTTGGGATGTTTAAGTGATCGTAACTATTGATGATAGGCATGATTTCCTTTTTTGAGCAAGTATAAGAGGCATGATTGCAATCATCATTATTCTCTATTTCAATGTTCAGTCATCATTGGATTATGTTGACAATATGTATAAACCAAAGTTTGGCTTGATGCAATCTTATGTTGAATTATATATACATTTAAAAAAATAGTGATAACTGGTATTAATTTAGTGATTGATTTATTTAAATTTTAAAAACATAGTTAATAAAATATATTAGTGAGAAGTTGTTTTAAATGATTTTTTTTCTTTCTATTTTCACTCTTGTAATTTTCCATCTCAACTTTCTTTTTCTATTTTCTAACTACTATTAATCGTTATCCACTATCAACTGCCAAACGGTTACCAAAAAAGTCACAATAGATGGACAAGTGGGTTGATTGGTGGATATATGGACAAATAGACAAATTAGGTGTCACTTGGCAAAGTTTACGATTTATTTATTTATTTATTTTTGTTTACAAAAAAACATGTTTGGTACATAAATATTGTAAAATTTTATTTTGAAAATAAGTGAAAATGAAGGTTACGGAAAGTGATTATTGACGGCTAAAGATAGTGGTCCGAGGTGGTTACTAGCAATGGGAGATAATGGCCAAAAGTGGTTGTTACTAATAAGAGACGGTTGGCAATGACTAGAGGTGGTTATTGGCCACAAAAAAGTATTGGTCGAAATTGATTGTCAATGGTTGGAAATGATGGTCGATCAACCACCTAAAGTGCTATTTGAAAGTGATCTTTAATAAAAAGTGGTGGCCAAAGATGGTTACCGCCAATAAGAGGTGGTTGGTGGCAATGGAATGTGGTTGGCGGTTAAGGGATGTGGTGGCCGAAGGTGGTTGATGGATAAGGTCATAGTTGGTGATATTAGCCGATAGCAATGAGAAGGAATGGCAACGAGGCGGGTTTGAAGCAAATTTTTCGTCCTCCGGCCGCATTCCCATCCCCATATCATATCAAAGGTATAGGTTAGTTTTTTAGCCTTAAAGACAAAGGGAAATGATATGATAAATAAACAAGTGAAAATGAATATTAAGTATAATATTTTAATATTTTAGTTTTATTATATTAAAAAAATAAATTATAAATATTATATATATAAAAGTATATTTAATAAATAAAATTTTGGGGGGGTGGGGTAGATCGAGACGGGAGAGTAATGGGTGGTAGTCGGAAAGCGTGGAAGAAAGAAGAAGAAATGAAAAAAAAAATTTAAAAAATGAAACTTACTTTTTTGGGTTTACAAAATTTAGTGAATTTTGTAAACTGTTTATAACTTTTTGAAAACCAAAATAGAAACCAAGCGAGTTTTTGTTTATATTTTTTAAAATTTTTGTAAATATAAACAGAAAATATAAACGTTATCAAATAGGTCATAGTAAAATGTTTTCTACTTAAATTTTGAATTTTTTTTTGACTACATTTTAAGAATTATTTAAAATTTAAAATTATAATTATCAAATAAATTTAATTAACTTTTTTACTTAATAAATTTAAGGGAAAATTATAAAAAAAAGTCAACTTTGACTATCATAACAAAATAAATATTGAGTTTCTAAATTTATTAATTTAAAATCTTTTGGTTTATTTTTAATATAAATTATTTATCTGTTTTCAATAAGTAAAATTGATAAAAAAAAATATTTTAAACATTAAATTCAATGATAAATAATATTTTATATATTTAATGGATATTTAAATTTAATGACTAAAATATATATATATTTTTAAATTAGTATTGTATTACCGAACAGGCCCATCACAAATTAAAAAATCATTGTTTGGAAGAAGGTGTCTCTGTAAATGTATATCAACAAAATGCTACAGAGATCTATTTTTTTCGATAGCATAATACCGAAATAATGTAAACTGTTTAGCACCGTGTTGCCAAAATTAGCAGTGTAAAGAGATGAAATAGTTAATTTAGGGTTAGTTTTGGTAATATATTAAAGGTGTAATGAGAATTACATTTTTTTTAGTGGTGTAATGAGATGGAGGGTGTCAAGAGATTAAATAGTAGTGTAAGTAGAATCACCCTTAAAAAAAAAAGATAAATTACAAATACACCCCCTGAGGTTTGCTTAAAATACGAATTGTTACATGTGGTTTGGAAAATTACAAATACCTCCCTGTTAGAATTTTTATCTAACAAAATTAATTAAAAAAATGAAAATTTTAACTGTTCACCTACAAAATAATAAAATTATCTGAATTATTAATTGAAATAAAATTTTAACATTATTAAAAACTGTTAATTAACCTGATGATTTATTAATAAAAAAACCTATTTGTTATGAAATTAGAAACCTTAGGAGGCATAATGTAATTTTTAAAATCACAGGAGGTAATTTGTAATTTAAATAAACCTCAGGGGGTTTGTAATTTACCCTTAAAAAAATTATTTTATCTATAATATCAAGTTGGGTTGAGATTTTGTATTCATTCAATATATTCGACTTAAGTTTGGGATAAAGAGTTATGGTCTAATCCTACTGAGTCTGGCCATATATAAAATATTTATTATAATTTTATATTATATTTGTTATAAAATAAATATAAAAGGATAGTGATGATGATACCGCCATTGATGAATGAAAGCGGCGCATCAACATCGCAGCTCCCCACTCCCCACTGGAAACTTTCCGCAATTAGTTCCCTTTTATTCGTTGTATAAAAAAGTTTTGGGTAAATTACAAATTCACCGCCGAAGTTTGTTAAAAATACGAATTATCTCTGTAATTTGAAAAATTTTAAATACTTCTTTGTTAAAATATTTTATTTAAAAAAATTAATTGAAAAAGAAAAATTTCTAACTACACCTATAATAATAAAATTATCTGAATTATTAATTGAAATAAAATTTTAATATTATTAAAAACTGTTAATTAACTTGATGATTTATTAATAAAATGACCTATTTGTTATGAAATTAGAAACTTTAGGAGGCATAATGTAATTTCTAGAACCACATGGGATAATTTGTAATTTAAGTAAATCTCAGGTGGTGTGTTTGTAATTTACCCTAGATTTTTCTTTCTAAAACTTCAATTAAAATATTTGTTAAAGATATGGGCGCTTGGCACAAAGTCCAACTTTAAATTTCTTTTGTCTAAAACTTTATGCGCTAAACTATTCAATCTATAAGGACATCGTTAAGTTTATAAGGACAGTCTCAACCATCTTTATCTGTTAAAATTGATCATTTCTCACTTCATTTTCTCTCCTTTCTCTCCAACTGCTCCAACATCTTCTCTTTTTTCATCTTTTCTCTTCACCACCATCGGTGTTGATTCCTTTGTGCAGATCTACCGCCAATCCATTCGCCATCACCCACCGTCCTGATGACTATGTCGTTATCACCAACCCTACATTCTCTGTGCTTGACTGATGGAGAACAAAGATATAAATAAAATTTTACAAACCCTAGCGTTATGTTTGATTGGAGATTTGGGAAGGAATTTGGAAAAAGAAAGGGAAAAGGTAGGTGAAATATGAATAAAATATATCTATATTTCACCTAGTTTCACACACCTTTTTCTTTTTTCTTTTTGCAAATCTCTCAACCAAACACAGCGTAGGGGAAATAACTTCTAAGACTACACAAATAAAATTGTTCACTCATGTGTGTTCTTCATGTTCAATTAATTGATAAAGTTTTTTGTCATGTGCTCGATTAATGATCGTTTGAAGTTCTTCGTTATTTTCTGATCCATTGATGGAGAATTGGTTCGATTGAAATCCTAGGGTCCCCAATAAGTGAAATCCTACTATACAAAGTGTCCCTTGAACTTGAAGAAGATGAGGCCTTCTCTCTTCATATTCACAAACACCTCTTTCTATCTCTTGCTTATCAATGGCTTCGAAAACTCTTTTCTCACACTCCATCCTCAACTCTCAGCTCTCACTCATCCCTTTTTCACTGAACCCACATCAACCAATCTCTTTTTACCTCAATCGATTTTTGTCTCATTCTCTCGTACCTCTTACTGCATCTCCAGCTACTTACATTGGTGAGTGAGGTCTTTGAGCTGCTGAAGTCGGTCTCTGTTTATATGAAGAAGGAGATCAATGATTGTTTCTTCGCATTTTGCCATAACTAATCACGATTTTGGTGCTTTTGAGCTTTGCTTTTCTCTTTGCTTGAATTTCAATAGATAGGAAAAAAATGTTTAGAGAATTTCAACAGATTAAAAAAATAACTTTAGTGAATTTCAACAAATAAGAAAAATAGACTTGGTGAATTTTAACAAATAAGAAAATTAGGCTTGATGAATTTCAATAGATAGGGAAAATATACTGGGTGAATTTCAACATATAGAAAAAAATAGGCTTGGTGAATTTCAATAGATAGGGAAAATAAGCTTGGTGAATTTCAACAAATAGAAAAAAAAAATTTACTGAATTTCAACAGATAGATATAAATTTGAACAAATAGGTTCAAAAAATTAAACAATAAAAAAATATTTGAACATATAGTTAAAATAAAAATTTGAACAGATAGGTGGTGATGTCCTTTAACAAATGTCCTTTTGACCAATAAATTTTCAACAAATGTCCTTATGCCCCAATAGTTTCACCATTGTCCTTCAAGACTTATAATGATAAGAATATAAATTTATCACAAATTTTCTCAAAATCATATTTATTTATCATTGAATTTTGTTACCGTTCTAAATCCAAATAATAATTAAAAGGTCCAAACAATTTAATATCCATTCAAAATAATTAAAAAAAAATTATAGCTCATATCTTGAGTTAGGTGGGTGAGTTTTGGATTTGAATTTTTTTTTTCAGATTGGGATTGAAATGGTTAGATTAGGTCCGATGTTAGACCGAACCAAACTTGAAATAACACGTATTCTTTTATTAAATAGTGCAAACCCGTCCCGAACCCAATTAGCGTGAGGTTTATCCACCCCTAATTATATGTAGTATTACAAAAATAAGATTTAAACATAGAAGTTTTACTTCTAACTATCCCACTGGCCAAACTAAACTATCCACTACACAATGTAAAAACCCAGAAGTTGTAAACTATTTAGTAGACTAGTGTAAATGTAGTATTCTAAAATTTTCTTCATCGCTCAAGCGATGGATTGGTCACTTGAGTGTTCTAACGAGTTTTCCAGTACTTTTGCAGGTCTGTGATTCTAAGAGTTGTTGATGTTCGCTAGAGCGCAAGGTTAGTCGCTCAAGCGGTCTACCTTGTTCGTTCTGAACTTCTAAGAGTTTGCATTCTTCGTTCAAGCGATCTGTCCGAATTCAACATCTATAAAATTCACTTTTGGTCACATCTAGATCACTTTTCTCTCTCCCTTCTCTCTCCTTCTACCATTTTTGAGCTTCCAAGCTCTTCATGCCTTGATTTCATCTACTCTACTCATCTTTGACCCATAGTTATTTCGATCAAAACGTAAAGGGTCGCAAGGGCTTCATTTTAATCTAAGCAGATCGTGTTTTCATCACCGTAGAAATTTTGGCTTTCTCCTCGTCTCTTCAAGAGGTGGGAATTTCTTTGTTCCTTTTCAATACCTCGGCTATAGATAGACATGGGGTAGATTTTATTACATAAAAAGCATGTTTATTATGAATTTTCAAAAAGCATGTAAGAGAGATATAGGGTTTGGTAATGTGGGATTTCTAATTGTTAATTGGCAATTGTTTTGGTTAATTGGAGAGTAGTTTTACGTATTTATGTTGAAGAAGGGAAAAAGCCCTAATTTTAATATTATTAGCTTAACAATTTGATAAGGAGGAAAGTTAAACAAGGGTTGTGTTTTATTTGTTATGGCTTGTGTAAATGTGTTAATTGTTAAATTGAAGAGTTAACCATGATAATGGGACAAATTGGGATTGATTATGTTGAAGGGAAATCGGGTTGTGGCTTTGACATCATAGATGTGGATTTTAATGTAATGTAGAAATTTGTTTTGGAAAGAAAATGAAATTGTAACCTTTTGTAAATTGAGAATGAACTTGAGGTTAGATTTTGAAATCTTTAAATATTGTTATTATTATGTTTGTTGTTGAACTTAAGGTCTTGTGAGAATCGGATTATCATATTACGTGTATTTAATACATATGTTTAGAGGTTTTGTCCTTAGTCATCAGTGGAAGATGGCATTGTGATGTTGAAAAGTTAATGTGTATGTAATACACTCGGATTATTTATGCTTGTGGTATATTGTGATAGGAAATGTATATGCACTGAGAATGAGAGGTACCATTACCTTCTAGCTAGCGCTTGGAGAAATTGATTGCGCTTAGAATAAGAGGTACCAGTACTTTTCAACTAGCACCTAGAGAACTTGGCAGATGTACCATACCTTCCAGCGGATGTTTGGTAAATTGGTAGAGGTTCCATTCTTTTCTAGTTGGTGACTGGTAAATTGGCTTGAGTATTGGAAAGATGTATCCTTGACTTATCGTGCTTGAAGCAGGTAGAGCGTTGTTAGGTTTCTCGTTATCATCTCGGTTCTATTTATGTGTATTATGCATAGTGATGATTATTTTATCGAGGTGGTCAATTGTCTTATATGGTTATATAAGGAGCATTTTATATGTATTATCTTCATGTTCGTTTGGGATGTTTTTATTTGGAAACGTATTTGCAATGGATGTAAGTTTGGGAATTTGGGGGAAACTGAATTGGGATTAGTGGATTTATTTCGGAAGCTCGTCATCGTCAGGAGAATTTAAAAGAAATTTAAAAGAAAAAGGTAACAAGAAGAAAGAAAAGCTATTGGTTTATGTTGTTGGATAAATTGAACGATTTTGAGAAAAGTACCTATGTAAGTATCTCTTTGAGTATAATCTGTCTATGATATGACATAAAACATTCATGATCATAACTATTTGTATGTTGTTATTGTTTAGGATCATGTTGGGATCCCTACTGGACTTTATGTTCATCCTACGTTGCTAATCTTTTTTCAGGTGAATGTTGAGAAGTGGTTCAAGATCGAAGATCTTCTTTATCTGTTGGCCATGGGGCCTTTTATGTATTGGCGAAATGTCGTTGTTGTAAGAAGGTTGAACCATTTCTCTTTCACGTAATGATGTAAGCCTGCGGGCAATTTATTTAATTATATCACATGTTGTATCCATTATGTATTTTGAATAAGAGAACCCTTTATTTATTTATTATGGTCAATGTTTAGAATATGTGTACATCATCTCGTAAATTGTAATATAATGATAAGTTTAATAATGTTATCAGGGTAATAAAAGTGGGGTGTTACAATAAAACCTAGAAATTGTGACCACATAGTTTAGGAAATTTGTTTTTGATAGCAGTGCACTTTTTGTATAGGGAGAATTACATTTAAGCGGGATATATAAAAATATAAAAAAATTATACAAATATGGAGTGGTACAATAATTTTTCATTTGCACCCCATTACACAATAACTTGCACTTCACATATTCTTGTAATATTTTTTCTCTCCCACTTAATTGTAATTCTCCCTTTTGTATATATATATATATATATAAAACATATAACCACTTTCAATGTAGTAATAATTGTCTTAATGCAACAAAATAAATGTACGACGACTTTAATATAGATTATTCGCCATCTATTAGTTATTATTAAAATTTTATTTTATAAAAATAATAACATTATACTCATATTATGCATGGTCTAATGCAAATAATTAAACTTGATATTAATATTGATATTATATAGTAATTTAAAAATATTTTTAAAATGTAGAAGAAAACTAATTAAGAGATTGTTTGGGATGTCCTAAATAAGTACACTTTTTGACTTTTTAGACTAAAAAGTTGAGGAAAAAAATATGGTTGTTTGGGATAACTTTTTGACTTTTTACGAAAAAAATTGTATTAAAAAATTGTATAAATTAGTGTATAGGAGAATATTAGGATAGAATAGGCCGTACAGTGCGATGTCCTAAGGGGTAACGTGTGCTAAGTATAGGCTAGGAGGTGGTTTCCTTCTTTTTGGGCATTAAATTGGATGGTGTTATTCAGCCCGTAGAGGCCCACCACGAGTTCCGTTTTGCTAATGGGAACCGTTTAATATGTAAAACTAGTCGAGCACTATATGCTTGTAAAAAATCACATTGATCGGATATCAATAGCTATCTGATCGGATTGGTTTTTTTTTTCAACCGTTAACTATAACATCATCCATTTTTTTATACAAAACTGATTTGATCATATAGTTAGCGATATTTGATCAACGTGATTTTTTACAAATATATAATATTCGACGGGCTCTACACATTGATCGGTTCAGATTATACAAAAGAGACTCATGATGGGCCCCCACGGGCTGAACAACACCGTGTTGTTTGTGCACTCCATTGTGCAATTTTTCCAAAAAAGTCAGCTCTGTGTCTGTGGGGACGTCAAAGTTGTTTATAATAATTTTGTGTAAAATTAATTTTTTTATATTTTTTTGGATAAAAATAGTGATAACTTTTTAACTTTTTTAGTAACTTTTTAGCTTTTTGGATTTTTTGGATATGCCAAACTAGCCCTTAGAATCAAGTAAATTTTAATTATTCACTACAATTTATTTATTATTATTATTATTTTATTGTCTTGTCATTAATTGTGTGTTCTAAAAATTAAATAACAAAAAATTTGTTGTAATATAATTAATAAAAAAACAGAAAAATAGAGTAAATTACAAAAACTTCATTTATAGTAAAACATAAATACATTATGTTATTATTGTTTTGCAATTATAGCTAGTCTTATATTAGAGTTCAACCAATGATATAGCAGATCATGCGTGTCAATTAATTTTTACTCATTTCTCCTTTTTGTAGAACTTGTAAAAAATTGTAAATATCAAAAACAAATTGTATAATGAAACATAAAAGAGAACAAAGAAAGTAGTTCATTTCTCAGGTCACCCTTAAAAGTAATTTTTACCTTAGCATAGCTGTAAAACCTCTTCTCTAATAGATTAACGGCGAATTACATTAAAATCCTTATAGTTTAGGGACTTGTGTTATTTTAGTTCTCGACTTTTTAATTATAATATATTTGATCATGAATTTTAAATTTTGTTTTAAATAAGGATAATTGAAGATATCATTGCTCAATTTCGATAGTAAAATCGTCAATTTGATAAAATATAAATTAATTTGACAAAAATAAATGTCAAAAAAATATTTTTGAATTTTAAAAAATTATTTCTACTCACATGCCCGTGAACTCATTTTGTCGTTTAATGGCTAATTTAGCCTATTTTGGACTGTAGTGGCTATTTTAGCCCAAGTTGAAGTTGCCAAACGGAGGCAGAAAGTAGTCCATTTCTCAGGTCACCCTTAAAAGTAATTTTTACCTTAGCATAGCTGTAAAACCTCTTCTCTAATAGATTAACGGCGAATTACATTCAAGTCCTTATAGTTTGGAGTTTGTATTATTTTAGTTCTCGACTTTTTAATTATAATATATTTGATCATAAATTTTAAATTTTATTTTAAATAAGGACAATTGAAGATATCATTGCTCAATTTCGAGAGCAAAATCGTCAATTTGATAAAATATAAATTAATTTGACAAAAATAAATGTCAAAAAAATATTTTTGAATTTTAAAAAATTATTTCTACTCACCAAAGATAAAATTATGTTAAATTGATAAATCTTTTAGGCATTTATTTATTTTACCAAATTAATTTTTATTATGTGTTTAGATGATGATTATATAATGGGTGGTTGTTAGGCTTTTAATGTGTAATCGATATATTTAATATATGAAATGTTTTTAATTTCGAATTTTTTGATTTAATAGATTGGTTTAATGTTGCTATCAAAGTGTCGCCATATTTGACTTTTGAAAAAATAGAAACTGATCTAATGAAAATAAAAACAACCACTCATTACATGATCATCATCCAAATACATAATAAAAATTAATTTGGTAAAATAAATAAATGTGTAAAAGATTTATAAATTTTACACTTTATCTTTGGTGGTTAGAAATAATTTTTAAAAATTCAAAAATATTTTTTTGACATTTATTTTTATCAAATTAATTTATATTTTATCAAATTGATGACTTTACCCTTGAAATTGAGCAATGATATTTTCAATTGTCCTTATTTGAAACAAGATTCAAAATTCAAGATCAAATGTATCATAATTAAAAAGTTAGAAATCAAAATAACACAGGTCTCAAACTATGAGGACCGTTAATGTAATTTGCCCACAGATTAATTACAATCAAGTTAATCATTGAAAATGAAAATTAAAACGTGAGTTTTGACTTGACTAGTCTAGTATTCAGCCCACCTTAAAAGCCATTCTAGCCATTTTTTTAGTTCCACTCCACCAAGACTAATTTTTTCCTTTAATTTTTAAAGTAATATATATTTTTTAAATGTTCCACATTAAAAAAATTAAGAAACTAATATATAACGTAATTAAATATAAATTAAGTAATTTTTTTTTACCATACCCCTTAGAGAATTGTCACTTACTATTTTATTAATTAAGGTAAATATGTTTGTCACGTTGGAGCATTTACTAATAGAAGTGTATGTATAATTTATCTAAATGATAATTTGTATATAAAAAAATATAGGCTTTTTCTTTATTCATTAAAAAATTTATGCAGAATCTACACTTTAAATAGTACTTTTATAAAATTTTAAAAGTTACTCATAAATTTAAAAATAATTTTTTTCACTATTGGAAGTAGTATATAATTTATTTCAAAATTGTACATATATTTAAATAGTATTTACAATAAGAGTCATATAAATTATTTAAATTTATATGTTAAATATTTAAATAATTGAAATCATATGATGACTCTTTTGATCATAAAATGCATCTTATTTATATCTTAGAGTACGTTTGGTATAATGGAATGGGCTGGAATAAAATACCCATTCTAGCTTTGCATTTCCTTTCCCTTATTTGGTATGTCTTATCTAAGTGGGAATAGTCATTCCATTGGAATGTCTATTCCAACCAAATGTGGAAATGTTTATTCTTTTCTCCAACCTAAGGAATGGCTATTCCATTCCATTATAGAATCATTATACAATTCTGTTATTATCTTTTTTGTCATTAAGTGTATAGCAAATCAAAAGTTGACACATATGATATCACATTAATGTGGGTGCAATTGTGGTTATTTTTTGTAGGTCTTAAACATTTTCCTTATTATTTATCTAGACTTTTTTTAGCACTTCCGAAACATGGTATGTCTAATTAAAAATTTTTTTTAATCTCAATTGTCAATTAAACAAACTAAAAAAAAAAAAAATTGGCTCAAATTTATAACGATCCTGATCTAGACCTGACCTATTTATTACCTTTGAATCCGGGAAACCATATCCATAGTGGCCGTTCTCCTTTCTTTTCATTTTTGGTTTTGCTTCTGGGGTGAACACCATGGGTTCCTAGGGTCAACACTACCTTGTTGTCTTACTCTTGGTGTCTCTACTGGTTTTTGCTACTATGTCCTAGGTGTGGCTATTGGTTTTTGGGGTCGATACCACGGGTTTAGGGGTCGACCCCCTTGTCTGCTGCAAACATGAGTGTCTCAATATTTCTTCTTAAGGGTCGACACCACTGCCTTGGGGGTCGACCCTTGTGAGTTTTTCTCAGATTTTGGATACCTTTTTGGGGGTTTTTGACTTATTGTTTTCATTGACCTTAGGAATATTATACTACTACTATAAATAAACCCAAACACTCTTTTCTCATTCGTTCTTTTCTCTTTCTCTCATTCTTCCTTTAAACCATGAATCTCTCTCTCTCTCTCTCTCTCTCTCTCTCTCTCTCTCTCTTTCTCTTTCTCTTTGAAACTCAACTTTTTTCACATAAATCTCTAGATCTACATGGTTAGAGACATCTTTTCACATTAGTCACTTGAGAAAAGTTGTAGATCTCATCAAAGGCTTTCTTTTGATCTAAGAGCTTCGCGGTTTCGCCAACTTTGAGTTTTCCCATATTTTCCTCTTCACTTCTTGAGGCTAGGATTACTTTGACTATTTTTACAATTTTTAACTCAGTTATTTGTCTCTCTAAACAAGATTGTGATTTGGGGATTTTTGGATAAAAATCTAGGGTTTTGGTTTTGGAATCAAAAAATGGGTTTTCAATATGGGTTCTTATATATGGTTATAGCCTTGTAAAAATGGTTGGGTTGTAATAAATGGTGTATTTTATCCATGGAAATTGATTTTGAAAGAAAGGGGGTTTTACCCTAAATTATGAAATTTTGATTTTTATAAAGAGAAATGGAATTGATGTTGGTTTTATGGAATTAGAACAATGATGATGATGGGAATGGAGTAGGATATGAATTATCACTCCTAATTAGAATTGTTGGAAAGTAGATCTATGTTGAAATTTAATTATCTGTTTAAAGATATCTGTTTTGGGCTATTGGTGGATGATATCTATGATTGTTGTAGAAACTGCATGAGAACTAGGTAAATTAAAATTAATTTTCTCATCCATTACATTGAGCACTGTAACATGTTTAACGCATTGAAAATGGCTATCGTTTTAAGAAAAATGGGTGAATACCTTGGTGAATCTGAGTATGAGTGTAGTTGTGGTATTATATTGGTCTGAGTGTCCTTGGTGAAAGTCTAGAAACCCGCGCGATTAAGTGTTGAGCCTTCTAGTTAATACCGATAAAAATGACAAATTGGTAGTGCTTGTTGCCTACTTGCAGACACGTCTTAGAGATTCTCAGTGTTGTATCCACTGCTCTATTTTCTCTTAAAAATGAATTGATTGCATGAATTGTGATATAAATTTAGCATTGCATGGTTTTGAAAAGAGATAAAATGTTTTGGCACGAACATTGCATATGCATTTACCTTTTAACTTTGTTAAGATTCATACACTGTGTTAGAGTATCTTTATTGGGTTTTGGCTCACCCTATATGAAAAAATCATTTTCAAGTGCTGATGATATGCCTCCGCTAAAGCAATAGTTTGGGAGGACTTGGAACCAAAAGCTTCTATTTTTTGTTATTGTTATATTTACTTTGTACAAGTCTAGCGATTTATTTGTATTGAGTTTAAACCCACTTTTGTTGTAACCAAGTACTGTCTTAGAAAGTTGTAGACAATAGGGCATTATATATCTGTTTAACTTTTAATTCATATATTTTGTTTATAACACACGTTATAGATTCAGGATTAGGGCTTATGAATGTATAAATACATGTGTTACTTCTTTGTACATTTGAAGTATATGAATGGAAGGACTTTATTCTCGGATTATGATGTTGTTTAATTAATCATTACTCTTGATTTATTATAATTTTTCTCGGGGCGTTACAAAATTGCTAAAAAGTGATTTTTGCTAAAATAAATAGAAATAAATGTTATTTTCTATTAAAAGTGATGGTTCATGAAATATCTTTTATTATTAAAAAAAATGAGGATTATAGATGATAATTATTGGTCATTTAGAATTATTTCCAGATCAAATGAGAGTACCATTCTAAATTTTCTTCTTACCTTTTTTTTTTTCCAGATACTTTTATATTGTAAGAAATTTAGTTTTATTATATTTAAATATTTTATTGTAATTTTTAAATTAAAAATAATTTCTAAAAAATCATATTAAATTATTTTATGTCATTATAAAATCTTTTTTTTTAATATCAACTTATTCGATGATCGCTTTTTAAAAAGTGTATTTTTTTAAACACAATAAAAAAAAATTATATTGAAAAAACTTAAACATATTACTTTAGCTTTTGTTCATTAATATTAAATTTTTAATTAATCTTATTTATTATTATTAAAAAATTAATTGTATATTTTTATACATACAATTTTGTTTGAATTTCTCAACTTATTTAGTTTCTCTACCTTAGTCCACTCAATTTTTTTTGAATTTTTGAACTTTGCATAGGTTCTCACCGAATTATAAATTATATTGCCCAATCTTTAAAAAATCCTAAGCTTGACTCGAGTTACTTGAGTTGAACTCGCCTAAGTTTACAACTCTAGCAAGAAGGTTGAAAGTTACATAATTGAAGTTGTGACAAATTAAAAATTGATACATAAATTGTAATAAAATTGTGAAATTTAAATTGTAAGTTTTAATATTTTTTTTGTTTTCATAATTTACATACAAAAATTTAACCATTTACATTATTTTATATACAAATATTTTATTAATTTTTTCACATCCCATGCATGGCATAGGTTTTTACTAGTATACAAAAAAGAAAAACTGTACATCTCATTTTTTTTGTAATAATTGTAGGGACATAGAAACCTTCTATGCTTTTCTTTGCTTCTCTCTTTTTTACAATTTGTCCAAAAAAAAAAAAAGAATTAATTATTTATATTTTATTATAAGAATTAAATATTTTATGTGAAAATTACACTACAATCACATTCCAATTTTAATTGATGTTTCTTTATTTTATTTCAGGGGATGAAGAAGTTTAGGTAATCATTATAGGAAATGAGCCAAAAAGATGGGCAAATTAGAAAGTGAAGAAAATCGTACATGTGTTTCCCTTAGAGCATCTCCAACGGTAGTAGGCATTTTACCTATCTAAATATTACTATAAAGTATATATTTTATTTTGTCTATCAACTGTTTTATGTTTTTACTCCAACCATGCTCTTTATTTTAGCTATTTATCCAAATACTATTAATTTTATAGAATGCCATGTCAACAACAAAGATGGAGGGAAATGATCCTAATGATTGAATACATTTTGCCTAGCGTTGAAGGCTAGCTACATGTACCTAGTGAATATGAGTTGAGCCAAAATGCCTAATCATATGCCTAGTGCATTGGAATTGAAAAAAGTAAATCATACTAGGCATTTTAACTAACAACTATTATATGCCTAGTGCATTGGAGATTTGATCTTTGTTTATTTGATTGTAAGGAAGGAAAGATTTTAGGTAATAATTTTAGGTGATGGGCCGATAGTTCTTTTTTTAATTATTTAAGATTGGAAAATATAATGTAAATGATTATGATTTTAGCCACCCTTTCACTTTTAAAAAGATTAAAGTGCTAAACGTGGGGATCAAAAAGTAAATTTCATAAAAAAATTGACTATCGAATTTTAATGATAAGTTATTTTGGGGCTATGGAAACAATTATTTTCCTTAAAAATTATTTTTAATATTTTGTTTAACCAAAGACTAGCATAAAATCTGTATTATGCATGCATAAGTAACAAAATATGATAAATAATACTAAATATGTTAAAAATTAACTAAGTATTATGAAATTAATTTAGATGGGTATTTGTTGGCTAATTTTTCCTACGAAGGAAAATATTATAAATGCGAGCATGTCAGCAAAGATTGAAAAATCCTTACAGATTAAATTCAAGCCAATTATCAAGCGATTGTATTGACAGTTCTTTTGCCTCAACAAAGACGACTTAAAAATTGTCAAGTATAGAGAAAAGAAAAATTAAAAAAAGAATGAGGGAGATGAAGAAAGATGATTGTGTGAACAATCAAAGTAATAATTATTTACCTCTACTCCTATGCTTTGAAAAGAAAGTGCATAAGATGCTTCAAAAAGGAAGTACTAAAAATAAATGCTTCGAAATATAAATCTATGTTAAACTACTCTTAAGATAAGAAAAATGACAAGAAATATTGAAATCAATTCTTTTTGATTTGAATTCTGGGATCTTTTACAATGTAACCATGAATGGCTATTTATAGGCAAACATTTATAGGAAAAAAACTACCTAAAACTACTCACTCTTCCACCTCCTCCATTTCATGCTCCATAATTTTCCATAACTTCCTTCAACCTTCACTTCATGCTTCATATTCTCCACTTTGTTCTTCATCATCTTTTCACATTTCATAACTTCTCATAACCTCCAAATGAGTAGGAGGGCGCCACATGTCCTGCAATTATATGAATAACAAATAATAAAATTGTAGGTTTATGGTGCCAACATTACCCCCCGTGCCCATTAAAAATGATGTTTATTTGAATTTTTGAAGGGCCGAACCAAACACATGACTAATCTAAGCAATAAAGTACTTCGAATAATATCAACAAAGTGCTTCGAATGAGTATGAAATTATGACTAGATGTCTAGAATTATATCTATGCCTTGAAGGAATATTACATATGTGCTTTGAATCAGTATCAATCATTTGAAGGAAATTAAACAATTTTGTTTTATTCGTACTTCAAACACTTAGAAAACTTGAAACCTTTTGAAGTAGGTTGATGTTGCTTGCACTTAGAATCATTCAGAACCGCATATTTTCATGATTCACCTTAACAAGCTGTTACACACGCTAGCTATTATGGACTAATAACAGGCTTCGAAAGTAGTATAGAGGACCAAAATCATCAATCGAAGGTCGAAGGTGCCGACAAAGGACGAATTACATCCTTAAAAATATTCGGCAAAGTTTCGAAGGTTCATAACCACTATTATTATTTCTTCGAAGCTGAGACCAAAATCATTCTTCGAAAGTCGAAGGTGCTGATAAATGATGAATTTCATCATTGGAAGTACTCAGCAAAGCTTCAAAGGTTCACAACCACCATTATTGTTTCTTAGCTATTGTTGATGCAAGATGAAGTGCTTCGAAGCTTACAAAATTATGGCAAAAGGGCTTTCGAAGTAACTTTTGGCCAACATTGTAGTGATTCAAATTTTGTATATTCTAGTTCACACATAATTAATGAAAATATTAATTTTGTACTTCGAACCAATTATTAACTCTTCGAAGATACTAAAACCGTTGTTCTTCGAACCAACTTTTGTAGAATACTAGTTACATTTTTATGTAACAAATGGCTATAAAAATGTTTATCAGTAAAACAACTAATTATCATGCAAAAAATAGGCATTATTTGACAATTAATTAATTGTCATTTTACATATATTTGAAGGGAGGTACACATTTTAAAAGCTTTCTCGTCCTATGTTACATTTCAAAGGTGTTTATTGATGACAAAAACACCTTTCGAAAGTCACATATGTTACTAAAGGATCAAATTCGTCCTTCGAAAGTGCTCACGACATCTCTTCAAACCAAATCCAAAGAGTTGGATTGTTGTGAAATTAGTTTGACATTTTAACTAGCCATTAGTGGCTATAAAATAATATTTCAATGAATAAATATAACAACACAACAATTTATCCTTTGAAAAGAGGTTTAACAACCCTCACATGTTTTTAATAATATGCTTCAAAGTGTCTTGGGACATGCTTCGAAGGTAACCACAAAACAAAATGGTGATTGTTTTATGGATCAACTAATAACCATATTTCTGGCTCAATATATTGGAATAACGAAATATTATTTGTTAGCCATTCCATCAAAGTCAACGTTTGATGTGATCCACAAATCCAAAATGGATTTTGAACAATAAAAGTCATGGTATAGTGTGATCGTGAAAATTCATACTTTTTGACACTTTAAAAAATGTCAAAAATTTTGAATTCATGAACAATGGCTTATTCATTATTTTTGACTATGTTTGGTTTAAAAACATGACTTTCGCTGAATTGATTTTCATAATTGTTTGGCAAAGTGGGCTGTTTTTCCATGTCAGCCATTAATGGCTTATGAAAATCATCTATATGTATGTTATTTTCATGACTTGACTCTCTAAAATTGATTTTTGGACCCCCCAGCCATGCATGGAATATTATTCTTAGCCAAATTTGACTCAAGAGCATGCTATTTCGTTATGTTAATTTCATAATTTGGATCTTTAAAAACAGGCTTTTGAACCCCCCGAGCCATTGATGAAATCAACTCTTTGCTTTTGCTATTTTCAACCATGGAAACATTTTGAAAAAATTCACCAATTCCAGCCATTAAAGCCTCAGTTAAAGACTTGGTACTGAGAGTTGACAACTCATCATTCCATTAGTGAATTTTCATATCAAGTTGATGAGTTTCTCCAATTAAATGGTGTCTTTTTTCTTCTACCAAATAATATTATAAGGGATGAAAGTTTATTTCATCAAGAAAATTGATCTCTTCTTGAAGATCCAAAATTTTTTATTAACGCTAAAAGATTTCATCGAGACTATTTGGAATGGACGAATCTAATTCATTTTTCATTTTTTACACTTGACATCCCATTGGGCGTGCCAAAAATTGTTGACTTATTTTTCCTACGAAGGAAAATATCATAAATGCGAGTGTGCCAACAAGGATTAAAAAATCCTTACAGATTAAATTCAAGTCAATTGTCAAGCGATTGTGTTGACTATTTTTTTGCCTCAACAAAGAGGACTTCAAAATTGCCAAGTGTAGAGAAAAGAAAAATTAAAAGAAGAATGAAGGAGACGAAGAAAGATGATTGTGTGAACAATCACAGTAATAATTACTTACCTTTATTCCTATACTTTGAAAAGGAAGTGCATAAAATGTTTCAAAAAGAAAGTGTTGAAAATAAATGATTCAAAATATAAATTTATGTTAAACTACTCCTAAGATAAGAAAAATGATAAGAAATATTGAAATCAATTCTATAAATATAAGATTAAGATCAAGATAAAAAAAAAAAAAAAGTTTAAAATTGAAGATGAATATAGAAAGAGAAAATTAGATAAATTTTCGAAAAAGTTAAAATTCCACTAAAAATTAAGAGCGAGAATGAATTTTGTAAATATAAGATAAAAATTAAAAAAATAAAATTTAATTTGAGGATGAACTATAAAAATATAGAAAGAGAAAATTAAATAAGAGTAAATTACACTTACATCCTCTGAAATTTGGGTTTAATATATATTATCTCCTAACATTTGAAAAATTACACTAACCCACCCCCTATCGTTGTAATTATTCAGACGGAATGAAGAATTGAACTCATGCACTCTCTCTTTGCTATCATTTGCTTTACTTCCTCTATTTTTTTTTTTTCTTTCTTTTGCTAATTTCCTCTATTTTTCTCCTAGGAGCTGTTACTTTTTATAAAAGTAGGAGGTTTGTGAAATAAGACTATTAATCACAAGGATGGGAATGTAATTTCTAGAATGTCAAGGGTGAGATATAATTGGACCAAATCTCAGGAGGTGTCAGTGTAATTTACGCGTTTAAAAATAAAGTTTTGAAAAGAGTTTTAAAAAAAGTTTGATTATGATTTTTGAAAAGAGTTTTAAATTAAGTGTTTGGTTATGATTTTTGAAAAGAGTTTTGTAATTATCATGATTTCAAAATAAAATCAAACACTATCTTAAATTTTGTTTAATTATGCTCATTCTTTAGGTAGGTCTAGTTTGACAACTGCATATTTTAGTCAAAAAGTCATTATAAGTTGTCACATCAATTTCTCTATTTTTTTTGTATATCTTTGCATAAAAAATTAAAAAGTTATTAAAATAATTTATTTTCAAACAAAAACTTAAGGATGAATTAAATTTGAAAATACATGTGTCATAGATGTTACTACAGAATTACTTTTGCTTTCTTTTTCTCTATCTACTAAGATGTTTCCAGTTATTATTGATTCTGTCTAATTTTTTATATAATTCTTCCAAACTTCATTGTTCTATGCATTTTATTGACGTGGACAAAAATTTCAAATTTTCTTTATTTTGCTCCTTCTAAAGTCAGCTGTTTTAATATATATATATATATACATATTGGGTCTAGCCCTTCTACTATCTAAAAATAATAATTCAGCAGTTTTAATGTTATAAATAAGATTTAAATTTTTTAAAACAAAAAAGAAAAATTGTCATAAAAGTGTTGAGCAAGACTCCCTAAGTTAAAAGTCAGCTTATTGGTTTTTTAATTTTTTTAAGTGACATTATCTATCTATTTTTTTATACATTTTCTTTAAAAAAATCAAAATAATCCAAAAAACTGACCTTTAACATATTTCCCAAAATATGTGCAATGCATTAATTCACACTTCTTTAAAATTGTTTACAAAAAAATTAAATTTCATTATGCTGTCATTGAATGATATAGAAATTTATTAAATTTCCTTTGAATATACTCATTTTAAACGGTGGTGCTACATGCATCAATTAGCGTACTAATTAGTATACTAACACTAGTTATGATATTATTATTGACACCACTCATCAATCACATTACAAATACCAAAAATCTTTTAAATTATGCCACATCATTAATTGATACACTAGTTAATAATTAATTATTGCATATAATACTATTCCATAGCGTCTTGTAAAAAATCCTTACAAAAAAATAATCTTTTGAATTAAAGAAGAAAAAAAAAATCAAACATTTTTTTTACTGACATAAATGCTTAGGTTTAGGTTTGATGAATTTATCCCAACAAATTTGCAACTTGATATTAAACTTATTTTCTTAAATTTAGTAAAACCTTTTTTTGTTTGTTCAATCACGATAAAAATTAATTACAAATATGATAATAATTACGGCAAATTAGACGCAACTCTCATAATAAATAAAAAAATAGTCAACTTTTGCCTTTGGTAAAGATCGATCATTGATGATTCCCTTGACTTCTTAAATAACAGTGTACAGATATGAGTATTTTTTTCTTCGCCTAGTTACGTGTAGTTTCTAATAAGTAGATTTATTATTTAATAAGTTTTATGAAAAAATTTTGTTATAAAAAAATTATTAATTATAAATTTTAGGGCAAATTACATATACACCCCTCCAGGTTTGACAAAATTACAGATACCCCCCTGAGGTTTGAGAAATTACGAATTCCCCCCTGAATGCTATATTTGCATAAGAAATTAGGGGGTAATTTGTTATGAAATATAAACCTCAGGGGGTAAATTGTTATGAAAATACAAACCTCAGGGGGCGGGATGTAATTTCCGAAACCTCAGGGGGGTATCTGTAATTTAACCAAACCTGGAGGGGTGTATATGTAATTTGCCCTAAACAATTTAGGCGCTAACCCAAATCAGAATTTTTTTAGCGCTTTAATTTTGGGTTTATGTAAAGACATGGAAAAATATCAAAAAAAAATAAAAATAAAAATAATTCATAAATTGGACGGGTAAATCAGAATTTTTTTAGTGCTTTAATTTTAGGTTTATGTAAATACATGGAAAAATATGAAAAAAAATAAAAATAAATCATAATTCATAAATTGGACGGGTAATGTGAAAGTATTCCTGCTAAAAAAATAAATGTGTGTTTTATGAATTTTTTTAATCGTAAAAATTATAATTTGTTGTAGTGAGAGAGAGAGATATGAGAGGAAATTGATAAACACACACACACAAAAAAAAAAAAAAAAAAGTTAGTTAGTAGAGTATTTTTTTTTTCATTACTGCCATGCAAATAAATGTAATACAATGCACATTAAAATTAATAAATAAATAAATATTTACAATAAAAATATTTACCTTAAAAAATAAAATTAAGAAAATTTTAAATATTTTAAAAAAATAAATCCAAAAAATTTGAAAATACAACTCAAAACTCAAAATACAGCTCAAAACTTTTTTCAAAACTCAGAACCAAACAAATTTTCTTTTTCCAAAACTCAACTAAAAATTCATAACTCAAAACACAACTCCACGCTCAAATCATGATTCTAAAAATAATTTTTAAAAAAAATGTTTATTTTTTTTTTCTTTTGTAAAATTGAGTTTTAAAAAGAATTTAGTTATGAGTTTTGAAAAAAAAAATTTGAATTGAGTTTTAAGTTGTGTTTTAGTTATGAGTTTTGAAAATAGTTGTTGAATTGTTTTGAGTGCCATTTTGGGAACATAGTCCAAAAACGTGGTTGCCAAAAATGCAACAAAATCCTTTTGGGAAGTGCCAAAAATGCAGTCCTAAAATTACAAATTAAAGCCTATGAAAAAAAATAAAAAAAATAAATCTCTTATGTTAGGTAAGGGTATTTTGGTCATTTTAATTTGATTTGACACCATAAATAAATATTAAACTAAAAACCAAAAAGTCAATTTTTTACCAACTTCCCAAATCACTTTCAAAAAAGTCAAAAAATTTGGTAAAAAGCCAAAAGTTAGCTTTTTACTAACTTTCCAAAACAACTGTGTATTTGGTTATGAGTTTTAAAATTTTCTGATTGGAATCGCATTTCCAAAACAAAACTATTTTTTGTGAAATTAAATTAGCATAAATTAACTTTGCACCCTTGATATTTTAATAATATAAGGTTCCAACAAATGATAAAAATTCAAAATCTAACTATCAAGTAATGATAATTTTTAAAATTTAACTTAAGCATTTTTTAATTTTAAATAAATAGTTATTGATATGAATTTTGACAGTCATTGATAACGAAATGAAGACCTCTGTTCTTTATATGAAATGGAGAGGATCTGAAATATCTTAATGAAAAAATCAAAAAGTTAAAAAGTTATTACATATCGCCATATCATTCTTTTTATTTTTTTACATATCTTTTTATAAAAAAATAAAAAATTATTAAAATAATTTATATCCATTCATTTAAACAAAATCCAAGTCAATCCTATCCTAAATAAGCATAAAGATTCGTTCCAAAAAAAAAAAAAAAATTAAATTAAATAAAGTAAGCATAAAGATTATTATACATCACTTTGCCAAATTGAAGGTTTCATTTGATATGAGTTATTTTGATTAAATTAACTAATAAAGACAAAATAGGCTAATTTAGCCAATAAATAAAATGTTACATTTAAATTATAATCATCTCATATTTTTTATCACAACCATCAAATCAACTACAAAAAAAAAGTCAAAATTTATTTCAAATATAACTTTTTTAATCAGACTTAAATAGTCAAAAAGTCAAGTTAAGTTAGCCCATTCCAAACGAGGGCTAACATATAGTTTTAGTATGTTTTGATAAAAATTAGTTGTAGTAACAATCTTAAGTACTTAACTTTAAAAATTAAGAATTTAATGATAAGTTTCTTCATTAAAATTAGGTTTAACTATTTGGTGATAAATCAAATATCTCTAACTTAAAAATTAAAATTAATTTTCGATTATATATTTGTGTGCAATTAAATGCACTTAATACATTATTCATATAAAATGTCACTTAAGAGAGAGGGAAAAAAAAACCCATAATTTGAAGTGTTTATATTAAAATTTTAGTTTTTATTATAAATTAGGGATTTTATTATAATCAAATTTAAATATTTATTTTATAATTATGTAAAAACCTTATAATTTAGTATAAATCATATTATTAGTGCAAAATTTAAAATATACAATTTAGTAGTTTTTTTTTTTTAAATTCTATGTTTAGTATCTATCTATCTATCTATAGTATGCTATTATATTGTGAAAACTAGATTTGTTGTTCAAATCTTCAAATTTTCTCTTTTTTTTCCCTTTTTTTTTTTTTTTAAAAAAAAAAAAAAAAAAAAAAATAGATGGCAGGAGTGAGACTCAAACCTTAGTCAACTAAAGAAAATTCTTACCACTTAAATAACATACAACACGAAAAAAAAATAGCATACAATAGATAATAAATACATTATTTTAGTTTTACTTATTTAAATTACACATCTATTGTGTTTTTCAACCACTAGTTTAATTCATTATGTGCATGGCACAATACAAATTAATTGCAACTAGTTTTTATATCAACAACACTATAAATTTAGACTTGTGAAGTCAAAGTTTATTCAAAACAAAAAAATCAATGATTCAAATTCATTTTATTTATAGATTCCATATTTCATAAATTTAATCTCTGTCATATAAATACATTCAAAGTAAATTATGAATTGATAAAGATGAATTCATAACATTTTTATTTTTATCTAGATATGATCTTCTAAGAACTCAAGCCCAAGCCCAATAATTTCTTCCATATTAAACGACATATCCAATGTTCTCCCACTACATATAAGAAAATTATTAGGTAGATTAAAGTAGGGTTAATTACAACAAGTTCCTCTCAATTATTAATAATATCATTTTACGTTTATCATTTATGAATATGTATATATTGATCATATAAATATATTCCTTTTGGAAATTTTTTGGAAAGATAAAAAACAGTGATAAATTTTTATAGTTAAGAGAGTCAAACTATACAAATTCTTAGATGAAGATGAAAAATTGATATTCGTTAATAATTGAGAGTGTTTTAGTGTAAGTAACCCATTAAAATATAACGTAGTATTATTTACATAATTTTTCAAGAAAAATTACAAAACGCATTAATTGCGTTGTTCATTCTTTCAACCACCTAATGACAATAGGCTTTTTTTTGGCTTTTTGAACTAAAATATCACTAAAAGATAAAATAGACTAAAATAATTAATGATACAAAATATCACATCAAATCCAAAATAATTTCACTTTTTTTTCTCACAATTATCATATGTAAAAAAATCTAATTCTATTTCCAAACACAATTATTTTAACCTACTAAAATAACTTATTAAAATAGTTACGTTTTGGCAAGTTGGTAAAAAGTCAATTTTTTGATTTTTTAGTTTTTCTAGGTCATATCATTTCTCTACTTTTTTACACTAAAAAAGCCAAAAACCTACAAAAAAAAAAAATCAAAAAATTAACTTCTTACTATCTTTCCAAAACACTACATTGTCTAAGAAGATTACCAATGGAAATCATAGTATTATGATCTCCTTTTTGTTTCCTTTCCCTAGCAATTCAATAGCCAAACATGACATTAATTTATTTGACTAGTTCAATCGGACATTCATTTGCACTTTGAGTGTTTTGAGAAAATGATTAAAAGTTGATTTTTAATTTTTTTTTATATAAGAGGTGATATAACTATAATGAGTTAAAAGCTGATTTTTAATTTTTTTTATAAAAGTTTTCAAATGACCCTTTATATGGGACATTTGGGGTCATCCATGTCAAAGACACAAGAAATTGTCGTCTTGGCCCCACGGAAATAACGTTGTAATTTTTTCATAAAGTAACAAATAGGTTTTTATTTTTTTTTATAAAATATCAGAATAAAAAAATTATTTAACATACACAAACATTTTGAAAATAAAAATAAAACAAACGTGTTTGGTGAGTTGTCAAATGTGGTAGTTGGTGGTGGAGAGTGGCCATAAATGGCGGCCGGAGTGTCACAAAAAGTTACACTTTCCACCATTGAAATTCCTTTGGAATTTAGTGGTGAAGAGACCAAACAAAGGTGGGGCCAATGGCCTAAAGTGATGGATGGCAGCAGGGGGTGGGAGTGAGAAAATTGAGTAAAATTTGTTTTAAAAATATATATATATATATATTGTTATTTTCAAAAGTTTCAAAAAGTTTAAAATCAATTCCATTTTTGTAAAAACATAGATAATTTATTAAAAGAGATTTTGTTAACAATTTAAAAAATAAAAAACAAAAATAAAAACACAAGAAACAAAAACTTTAACAGACCCCTAAATAGTGTCTCTTTATTACACACACTGTGTTTGTTGAATGGATATCAATGTCCCAATCACGTACTTGTTTTCAAGAAAACATTGAAAGAAATCACAGCTTTAATGGGCTATTCAAAATACATAAGACTTAAAAAAAAAACACAACCCAAAAGAAAAATATCAGAAAGAAAACATCACATCCTGTAACATACAATGTCTCAATCACATACTTATGTTCAAGAAAACCTTGAAAGAAATTGCAGAATTGATAGGCAATTGAAATACAAAAGACTTCAAAGAATTTGGATCATCGGCCGCCCTACCCGGCAGCCCCCAAAACGACGTCGTTTTGGGGTTTTTTTTTTTTTTTTCGAATGATGGGCTGATTCACTATAGTTTATTAGATTGGAGAATTAAGTTGTTATATTTACCAACCCACCTTAGTGGGATTGGTTGGTGATAACAATGAGTGGCATTAGTTTTGAATAGGAATGCTCATTCTTTTATGTAAATATGAGAAGTGAAAATTGAATTGTTTTGATTAGGAATGTTTCATTCTTTTATGTAAATTTGAAGGGTTCAGTTGCAAGCCTTTGTATATAATTCAAGTCTTGTTTGAGTCATGTACTCTTTTCATTTTCAAGTCTTTCTATACACTGTTCTGTAACATCATGTCCTTTGAAAGCTTAAAGATGGTTTGGTTTCTTTCTGATAACTTTCTTTTGGGTTGGGTTTTTTGAAGGAGCAAGGATCCTCGGCCGCCGTTTTCGGCAGCCGTTCCATCAGCCCCCCAAAACGACGTCGTTTTGGGGGGCTGATGGAACGGCTGCCGAAAACGGCGGCCGAGGATCCTTGCTCCTTCAAAAAACCCAACCCAAAAGAAAGTTATCAGAAAGAAACCAAACCATCTTTAAGCTTTCAAAGGACATGATGTTACAGAACAGTGTATAGAAAGACTTGAAAATGAAAAGAGTACATGGACTCAAACAAGACTTGAATTATATACAAAGGCTTGCAACTGAACCCTTCAAATTTACATAAAAGAATGAAACATTCCTAATCAAAACAATTCAATTTTCACTTCTCATATTTACATAAAAGAATGAGCATTCCTATTCAAAACTAATGCCACTCATTGTTATCACCAACCAATCCCACTAAGGTGGGTTGGTAAATATAACAACTTAATTCTCCAATCTAATAAACTATAGTGAATCAGCCCATCATTCTTGTTAGCTCCCAGAATAGAGAGAGGAGTCAGTACCAAAAACAAAATATTCAAGGACCATCAAACATGCACTTGAGAGAAAAAGAAAAAAAAAGAAAAAAGAAAAACAGTTCCAATTCAAGACCCCGATAAACACTGCCTGGATGGATGTATGGTTGCATTATCATCTTTCAGGTTGCAGATTTGCATAACCAGCACAATCCTTAAAGATCCAAATTAAAATCCAAATCAGAAAAACCCAAATCATTCGAGGCAAAATTGTAGTTCTCCTCGCCTCCGTCTGACCTTGAGAAATCAAAACCATAATCCACTCCTGCAGGTGCCTGCTCCATATGCTGCAAACTACCGAGCAACTTTGCATCTGGATTCTGCAACTGATGTGATAAATCTGAGGGCTTTTCATCTTGCAAATTACTGTAGTTAGCACATCCAACATTGCCAGAATCATGCACAGGCTCTGATTCATAATCAGAGTCTAGAATACCCATTAGGTCACCCACATCAAACATCTCATCCTCAGAGAAATTTAGCAAATAACTGAGTCTGTATTCAGATTTCCCATTAAAATCCGCTGGATCTTCCTTCCCATTAAAATTCACAGGCTCCTCCTTTGCTTCCTCCTTCGCCACACTCATTGGGGTTCTAACTTCATAGTCTGTTTTCCCATTAAAATCCGTTGGCTCTTCCTTCCCTCTGTAATTCACTGGCTTCTCCTTTACTTCCTCCTTCACCACACTCATTGAGGTACCAACTTCATAGTCTGTAAAAGGCCTGTTGCAATCAATTTGTGATTCACTTTCACCATCCTCATGCTTGACCTTAAGAGCATTGAGTTTCACCTTCAAATCATCAGAGTGGCTCGAAGTTGTTGTGGAGTTGGAAACTGATGTACTTGGCAGGGATGCAGATTCCTTGGAAGATTCACTCGAGAAGCCACCATTTGGAAAGTTGAGGTGCGCGCGTGGACCATACATTATTTTTGCTGCTTCATCATAGACAAGAGCAGCTTCAAGGGCAGTGGGGAAGGTACCTAACCATAGCCTCCGACCCCTGTCTGGCTGCCGAATTTCGGCAACCCATTTACCCCATGTCCTCTGCCTAACACCTCTGTAATTACAATACGTGTTCTCTGGACCTCCTTTACCCTTCATACATCCTTTTCTAGATCCCTTGGCCTGAACTTTACACACTGGCTTTGGACTGTCAGCCAAAGGATCAAGTCTCTTATTGTATTCTTTCCACTTAGCTAAGGTTTCTGCTACAGATTCGGATCCATCCCGCCTACTCCTTGACTTCCTCTTTCTGTAATAATAATCCAAGGCACAAAAGTCAAGTTTGTAATCCTGTAAACAAGATAAATAATGCTTTGACAAATTTCGAAACAAATAGGAATTTATATGTAGCATAGCTATATGAACTGATTCAAAATGAACAAGCAAGACTCCAAGACAGTTCTCCAAGAATCTAGTCAATGGACAACAATTTGATAAATAAACACTATTGTTTAGAAGTCGAATTCAACAGAGTACCCCTGAAACTTGACCACATTATAGCATCCACCCCCCCCCCCCCCCAAAAACCCATACCCAAAAAAATTAAGATCCTATAGTTTATCAAAAACCAATAAAACTATTCACCCAAAAAAAAAAAAAAAAACCAATAAAACTGAGAACCCAAAAAAAAACTAATTCACCTAAAAAAAAGATCCTATAGTTGATCAAAAACCAATAAAAACTATTCACCCAAAAAAAAAAAAAAAACTGAGAACCAAAATTTTACTCTCTCTCATACCATGGAAACTTGAATACAAAAATGAGTACATTCAGCCAACTGTTTGGTTGCACAGAGAGTAGGATTCAAGAAAAGAAAATGAAGCCAACTTCAAATTCCTTCCAAGTTGCTTTCAGATAACTAAAACCCTATTCAAGAGGCAAGTGTATTGGAGGTCTTAGTTTGCTTGGTAACCAAGTAATTAAAATATCCACGTTTTTTTTTTCCTTTTCATTTTCTCAGAAACCAAGCAACCACGAGAAATTTCCTAAGAACTCCAAGAAATGATAACATACCAAATTTCCAGTTGCAGAATCACACAAATCATTTCTATTCTATAGTCATAAACACTCAAATTTTTATAATCAATCAGAAAAATCACACGTAACCCTAGTTCCCAAAACCCAATCAATCTTGTAAAAATAAAAATTAACCTATTCAAATTAAAGATTCATCACAAAGAAAAAATAAATTCATCAAAAGACAAAGATCACGAGCACACAATCACACATGCATACATTTAAATATACTAAAGATTTATACAATTATAAACATTGTGAACAATGAAATCAACCAACCTTTCAGTGTTTTCAGACATGTGCGACGAAAAACGTCCTTCTGATGCAAAATATTCCGAGCTTGTCTCTCTTCTCTGCTACGAAAACTAGGGTTTCTTCTTCTGTGTTGTTCTTCTCTTCGTTCTGGTGTGATTTTGGCTCTTGTTCTTCTGCTATGCTGGTTTTGGGATGCTTTTTTTCACGTGAATCGACAATCCTCTTCAGAGCTAGCTGCGAGAGATACTTATAGCCTTCTCTAGATATTTCTTAAAATAAAAATTAAAAAAACACGTTACTTCGTTATTAAGTTTATTACATTTCTACCCTAAAAGATCGTTAATTTATTTATTTAGTCCCAAAATTATAAATTAAAATTTATTTAATTTCTAAATTATCAATTGAATCTATTAAATTCTTAAAATATTTAATTTAAACTTATTTAATTCCTAAAAATATTATAAAAATAAAATATATTCCCATAAATATTATAAATTAGTAAAACACCTCCTTAATTAAGATTTTATTTTATAAAATTTTAAATTTTATTTTGTCTATAACAGACGTTTTTATTTCGTTCTGCATTTAAATAATATTAAAGTCTGGTTTTACAATCTTTAAAGTCTGGATTTACAATCTTGTCAATAAATTATATGAATATTAGATATATTGAAGAAGTACAATTAGATAATTTAAATAATAATAATTCGTTACAACTAATAATAGATCAAAATAATGTATTAATTAAGTAAAAAAAAAAACTTAAGAAAAAGCTTAAAAACAATCAATTGGAAATTATAAACGACATTTGACATGTAATACTAGAAAAAAGCAAGCACGTAGTCATTGAGGATAAGTAAGAAAAGATTATAGATAAATTATCTTTACCGCTATAAAGGAAATTCACCATAAGAACTGATACCATTTTTCAAAGATAGAATAAAAATTTTAAATTTTTTTAAAATAAAATTTTAACTAGCGGTATTTTATTAATTTATTTATATTTTATTTTTATAATTTTTTTAGACACTAAATAGATTTAAATTAAATAGTTTGTCCTCATTTGGCAAGTGAGTTGGTTTTGAGTTAGGATTAAAAAAATAAAAATAAAAATAAAAAGACAAAATATGCTAAATAAGATAAATATTACATCCAAATCATAATTATTTTATTTTTTCTCTCAAAAAAAATTAAAAATATTAAAAAAGCCAAAATGTTCTAAATTAGCCCAAAAAAAAATAATATAAAAAGTCAAGGTAAAAAGTTTTTCCCAAATGATAATCGATTCAATCAATATTTTAAAGATTAAAAACAAATTTTGATTTATATAGGGCACATTTGGGAAAGAGGATTTGGGGCTTTTTTTTGGTTAAAATAGCCACAAAAAATAAAATAAATTTTTTTAGCACAAAACATTATATCTAACCCATAATCATTATATTCTTTCTCTTATAAAAAGTTAAAAAAGCTAAAAGTTCTTCTCAAATGAAAATTTTTTAACCCCAAATTAAAATAACCAAAAAATTTAAAAAACTAAAAAGTTAACCCACTTCCTAAACGAATCCATAGTTTAGCAACTTGATAGACATAATTGATAGTTTGTAAACTACATAGATAATATAATGATAGCTTAAGAATATAAAATGTAATAAACCCTTATTATTTATTTTAATGAAGTGATGATGTGGTGAGATTCTAGTGGAGCTATGGCCCTTTGGGCAGCCAAATATTTCGGCACGTGTCACCCGAATCTTCGCCTCTCTCCACATCGCTTTCTTGGGGCCGAAGTGCTTGATTTTCCGTTTCAAGGTGTTGTTTGGCAACTTTAAGTATTTTTTTAACTAAAATATCTAGTTTAAGTTTTTTTTTTCACATAAATTAAGGTTTTGTTTGATAACTTTCAGTTTTAACTAAAACATTAAAAAATTACTATAAATTATCACATCAGACTTTTTATTTTTTTATATATCTTTTAGTAAAAAATAAAAAAATTATTAAAATAACATGTTCCGAAACGAGGCCTAAATAAACCTATTTATTTTAATAAATGTACTTATTTAAAATATATTATCTCTTTATTTTTTTATAAAAAATTAAAAAAATATATTTATTTACATCATTCCAAACAATCCTTTAATTTCAGTCTTGCCATTATTTGATTACTATATTGCCCCCTAGTTTCGAATCAAAGTGCCACTCAAGCCGCGTATCGAGGGTCATCAAAAGGCATTTAGCAATGTGGCTACACGTGATTGTTGCAGTTAGGAATTATCCATAAGCATGTAGAATTTTCATAGAATTCTCCATAAGGAAACGTCCACATGGGTGGCCATTGGCCCCATGACCCATCTACGTCCAAGCGAGTTTGGTATCTTTGGAGCTTGAAAAAGTTATTGTGCCCGTGTGATCGAGGTGGTTGAGATTTTGTATTTATTTAATTTAATATTTAAGTTAAAAGTTTGAGGCAAGGAGTTCTAAGTTAATTTAGCTTAATTTGTCTATTTATAAAATATTAATTATAATTTTATATTATTTTAGTTATAAAATAAAGTATAAAAAATATAAAAGATGAATATATATATTTTTTTTTAGGATTTAAATTAAAATATTTGTTAAAAATCATATTTATTTTATCATTCAATTTTGTTAACGTTTTAAATTTAAATAATAATTAAAAGTATTTAAATAATTTAATACAAAAAATAAAAAAGTAATTGCTCATAAGTGGGTGAACTTAGATTTGAAATTTCTTTAATATTAAATATGAAATAAATAGATTAAATCCAATGTCAAGTCAGATTATACTTAAGATGACACATATTGGAAGAATTTTATTTACACTCAAAAATTATTTAGTACACCTAATTAAAATTTTAGTTTCTATTATATCAATGTAAATTTATTAATAAGAATAATATATGTTAAACCTTAAAATAATAATTTTTTTTTATGGTACACCCTAATTACATATGCGTATTCTTCATCTTCTTTCCCAAGTTTTAATTGTTTTCTTTTCTTCTTCTTACGTACTCCAAAACTCCAAACCACTCCACCAAAACTTACTATTATCGTTAGTATTATTGTTTTTTTTTTTTTTTTTGCTTACGAATGGAAGAAGAATTGAACAAAATCAAATAATAGATATAAATAATAATCAAAATTATTTTTTGAAACAATCCATTGAAGATGAGGTAAGTATTTACATACTAGTATTGCAATTCAAGTCAAAAAAATTATATCCACTTTCTAGATCCAGTGATATGGCACTCTATTAAAATATCTTGTCAACTCTCTCTCTCTCTCTCTCTCTCTCTCTCTTATTTATTATCTGATTATCAAATAATCATTTTCTTGACACATTACTGGGCCTAGAAAATGAGTCTAAAAAGTAAGCTTGTATATAATTTTCCTTCACATAAGTATAAAGATACTATCTTTGAATTTTTGTTTTTTTTTTAAAATCTAAAAACAAATATTTAGCTTGTTTAACGTCATTGTTGTTCTGACTTTCAGATTCAAACAAATTCATTTTGTTCAGCAAAACAAAGTCAACATGTATGGATCTAGAAGTCTAAACTGAACAATATAGTTTAGCATTGTAAATCCAAACATAATGACTTTGTTCTTGTTTGGGTATACCTTGAAGAGTAATTTTTAAAAAAAAAATAATAATTATATAGTGTACTGAGAATAGGGGTGCTCGTGGTTCGGTTGCAGTTGGGGAAAAAATCAATCCGCGTCTGTCCGCCTACTTGGCGGATGGATGCGAATCGGTTTGGCGGTTTAAACTTTACAAATTTTGAACATAATACAACAACTTGTCAACATTTTTTTTGGATAACAACCCAACTCAACATAACCAAAAGATTATCAAGTAAATTATCAAATACCAATAATAAATACATATAAGAAAACCATGCATTATCAGAACTATTTCATTACTTTTTTTTATTCAAAAACTATTTAATTTGATTTTTTTTTAAAATGACAAAATTAAACCTTATATTATTAAAAAAAATACCAAATATCAACACTTATCACTTGATAAAAGGATTTCCAAATTGAAAATAAATTGAAAACACAACAGAATATTTAGCCTGTGTTTGGCAAGTGGGTTTGCAGGTTTTTTTGGCTATTTTAGCCATAAAAAACAAAATAGGCTATTTTAGCCATAACAAACAAAACATCACATCCAACCCATAATCATTACATTCTTCTCTCACAAAAAAACTCAAAAAAGTCAAAAAGCCAAAAAGCCCTTCCCAAACCAAGCTTTTAAGCCCAGGCTAAAATAGTCAAAAAGCCAACCCACTTCCCAAACGGAGGCTTAAACTCTTTTTTTAATTGAAAATACAAACAGAATATCTAAACAAATTGAAAACACAAAGTCTTACAAATTACTTGAGGTGCTTGTGGTTTGGCGGTTCGGTTGCGAGCAAAGGAATCTTAAATTCATCATCCATCCAAAACTAGATAGATTGAAAAAAAAACCAATCCGCAATTGTCTACTCGTTATCACGCATCCGTCCAAAATGCAGTGATTCAGTTCGATTGATTTGAACGGATCGAAATATCCGCTGAGCACCCATAATTGAGAGTAACATAAAACCCTAAATAATTGAACAGAATATATTGAAAAATTAAGAATACTTAATAATTTTTTAAGTGTAAATAAAATCCCCCACATATCCTCTTACTAGGGGGTGTAAAAATGGCTTACGACCTGCCTGTGACCCAAGGTGGACTTGGTCTAGTTAGGCGTAGTCCTGAGCTCAGTCTAGGACCTTGGGCTTGGGCCGTCATGTTGAAGCCCTGTTCAACCCGACCATTGAATCCGGCCGTCTGGCCTGCTCAATGCCCGACCCAAGGTCCGGTGTCATTTTTGGTAGAAAAGAATAAAATTTTGGTGAAAAAAATAGGAATTTTTTTTTTCCCCAGACTCACCCAGGCCCAAGCCTGACCCTCCGTCTCGCCTAAAGCCCAAATACCCTATAAGCATGAGCCTAATTTTTTAGTCCATAGATAGACCTGGCACAGTCCTAATTTTGACAGAGACCCACACAGCCCGACATGAGTCAACCCAGACCCAAGTAAATTGGGCCAAGCCAAATTTTGGACTCCGACTTGGACCAAATTTATACCCTAGGCCTCGTTTGGGAACAGGCTAATTTAGTAACTTTTTGGCTATTTTGCTAAAAAGGTAGGTAAAAAAAACTTGTATGTTTGGAATGACTTTTAGGCTAATTACGAAAAGATGTGCAAAAAGTAGAGAGAAAAGAGAATCTTTAACTTTTTAGTATGAATTATTGACTTTTTGACTAATTTAATAACTTTTTGACTAATTGATTAAAATAGCCACTTGCCAAACGAGGCCTTACAATTAGTTCAAGCCCGGCCAAGTCCAAGTTTTGTCCACCCTGGTACAGATCCTTGCCATGTAATTTCCCAAACTAGGCAATCGTCTCCAAAGCAAAAACATAAGGTGAAAAAATCATAGACTACAAAAACCAAAATCATCCATCACAATCATAAACGGACAATCCGTACCATTAATCTTCCAAAACGTAATAATAATAATAATAATAAAAATGATTATGACATTGTTGTTGATCAAAATGTCATGCAATTATTTTAACTTAATTAAAAAGACTGTGTTTGGAAAGTTTGTTGGTTTTTTTTTTATTTTTTATAATTGATTTGATGATTATTAGAGAAAAAAATAAAATAATTATATTTAAATGTGACATTTTGTCTTATTAGTTAATTTGACATATTTTATCTTTATTAACTATTTTAATCAGAAAAACTAAAAAAGCAACTTGCCAAACACCCCATTATTAGTAGGACTGTAAATGGGCCGAGCCCAGCCGAGCCCAGCTTTTGAATGTTCAAGTTTGTTTATTTAGAATTAGTTGAGGAGTCGAGCTTAAAAAATTGAGCTTGAACTCGGCTCGTCAAATATTTGTTGAACTCGAGCTTGGCTCGAGCTTGTTCGATTACATAAACAAGCCGAGTTCGAATTTGAGCTCGAGCTCGAGCTCAAAGTTGAAAAAATATTAAATTTAAATTAATTTACATATTAAAATAAAAAAATACAAAATTGTGAGTAGAATATATAATAATGCTTATATTAATAATAAATTTCATCAATCAAATATGTAAATTTACACAAACAGCAAACATGAATAAAAAATAAAATAGATTAATTTTATGTTCACAAGTCTTATCAAGTTGAGTTTAAGGCTACTCAAGCTCAGCTCGATTAATGAACGAGCTCAAAATTCGAGTTTGAACTTATTTATTTAATAAACGAGTTGAACTCAAATGAATTTTAAATGAGTCAAATTTGGCCTATTCATAAACAGCTCAATTCGTTTGCCAATTAGTGTATTAATTTTGATTTAATTATTTTTTTTTAAAAAACAAGAAAATTCAAAATGTGGGGGTTATTGCATCACACATCACGTGTTGGCAACCCATGCGATGCAAGCAAATCACGCGGTAACAGTGTGCGTGTGGCTTTAAGATGTCATCAGTTACTTAGATCTGGCAACTTTATAAAATATTAAAAAAAATTAATAAATATTTTTTAAAAAAAATCACCCACCTATTTTTTACATATTGTTCATAAAAAATTAAAAAATTATCTCAAACATATTAATTTTTTTTATCATATTTTAATTATAAAATCAAAAAGGTATTACAAAAAAATTATTTCTACACAAGACCTTAATAATACTATATTTATATACTTATAAATTTTGTGAGTCAGGACTAACAATCTAATTTGGTACGATAGAATGGATTGAAATGGAATGTTCATTCTAACTTTGTATTTCATTTTCTTTATTTGGTACACATTATTTAATATGGCATTTCTTTATGGAAATGTTGTTAGAGCCTTTTATGTTTGTGGTTCTGTGACATTTTTCTAAAATATGTCACTAAATATTATTTTTATGACATTTTGTAAAAGCATGCCATTAGTATAGTGTTGTTAAAATGTGTTTTTGTTGCAGTGGGGAATAGTCATTTCATTAGAATGGGTCATTTTAACAAAATGTGTGAATGCCTTTTCTTTCTTCCAACTTAAGGGTTGGCCATTCCATTCCAGCATGGAATTAATTACCATACAATTTTATAATTATTTTTTGAAAAATACTATGGCCCCTAAATAATTTATCAAATTTTCTACTAAACCACTTATATGTGGATATGTGTAGGTCTCACACCCATGTGAGAGGTTTGGTAGAAAATTTGATAGATTATTTTGGGTCTCTAGCATCACTCTTATTTTTTTGGCTCTTAAAAAAAATTATTATTTAACTACTACTACCATTCTGTTCTTCTACCACTGTATTGCCACTGCCACCCTAATGCCACTACAACCACCATTACCATCACCACCACGTTTGCCACCACAACCACCACACCATTATACTACCGACGTCGCAATTACTACCACCACCACTACTGTTGGCTGTCACAATCGCCACCGCCACCGCCACTACCACAACCATAACACCACCTTACCACCTGTCACACCTCAAAATTTGGACAAATAAATAGTAAATTAGGATTAAACCCCAATCAATATTCCATCATCCAAATCCTAGGGCGTGACAATTTGGTATTAGAGCTCTAGGTTACCCTAGACTTGTGAGAGTTTAGGTGATCCTTAAATTGTAGAAACATGGGTTAGCTGGTTTAGTTTGGTGTTTAAATTACGAATTTTTGTGTCTTTAACTTGAAGATGGTGGTTGGAAGGTATCTTTAATCTTTTTCAAGAACTAATTAGAGTACTTTTTGATATTGGTGCCTCTCATTCTTTCATATCTAAACAGTTTGTAGAAAGAGAACACCTTGTAACTGCCTCCTTATCTAGACCAATTCATGTTGAGACCTCTTTAGGAGGGGCAGTTACTCTTTATGAGATGTGTAAAGATTTTGAGATTGACTTTGCGAGCAGAGCCTTGTATGCGGACCTAATTGTGTTAGGGTTTGAGGGATTTGTAATTATTTTGGGTATGGATTAGTCGCGAAAATACTTTGTGACTCTAGATTGTGTTGGAAGAACTGTGAATATAGATATTCCCGATATGCCACGACTTACCCACACTTATAATGATGGAGGAGAATCGACGATGACTAGTTTTCTGTGCTCGATAGAAATTCCTAAGCAGGATATTAGTGAGGTAGATGTGGTACGTGAGTTTGAGGATGTGTTTCAGGAGATACCTGGACCTCTACCTCGATGGATAGTAGAATTTTGCATTAACTTAGTGCCAGGAACTGCACCGATTTCTAAGGTGGCATACAAAATGGCGCCTAAAGAGTTTGTGGAGATGAAGAAGCAGCTGGAAAAGATACTTCAGAAATAGTTCATACTTTCAAGTAACTTCTCGTAGGGAGCACCCCCGATCTTTGTCTCCAAGAAAGATGGCACTCTCCGCATTTGCATAGATTACAAAGAGCTGAACATGGTGACTATCAAGAACAAGTATCCGTTACCTAGAATTGATGACTTACTTGATCAGTTGAAGGGGGCAGCCGTGTTCTCTCAGTTTGATCTCAGAATAGGGTACCATCAGATGGGTGTGCCAGAGGAAAATATACCGCTTATTACTTTTCGAACTCGGTATGGGTTGTACGAATTTCCTGTAATACTTTTTGGTTTGACAGATGCTCCTGCCTATTTCATGGATTTGATGAATAGAATTTTTCAACCGTACCTAGATAAGCTTGTGATTATCTTTATAGATTATATCATGGTGTATTCTAAAAATGAGGAAGAGCACAGAGAACACTTGAAAGTCCTGCTGCAGACTTTAATGGAGCAGCAGTTATACGCTAAGTTCAATAAGTGTCACTTTTAGGAGAAAGAAGTTTAGTTTTTGGTGCATGTTGTGTCAAATCAGGAGATAGCGGTAGATCCTGAGAAAGTTGTTGCGGTCAAAGAATGGAAGCAGCCCACAAATCCTTCAGAGGTGAGGAGTTTTTTAGGACTAGCTGGTTATTACAGGTGATTTATAGAGAAATTTTCCACTATTGCAGCACCCATGACCAAGTTGACCCACAAGAATGTAAAGTTCTTATGGACAGATGATTGTGAGAGAGCTTTCCAGGAGTTAAAGCAGCGTTTGACTATAACATCGGTGTTAACTATACCAGTACAAGGGGAAAAGTTAGTAGTGTTTACTGATGCGAGTAGAACTGGTTTGAGATGTATGTTAATTCAACATCAGAAGGTTGTATCTAATGCCTTACGACAGTAAAACCTCATGAAAGACAATACCCTACTCATGACTTAGAGATGGCAGCAATTGTTTTTGCGTTGAAAGTGTGGTGACACTAGTTGTTTGGGAGCACTTTGAGTTATACACAGATCACAAGAGCCTCAAATATCTTTTTTCTCAAAAAGAGTTGAACATGAGGCAACGGAGGTGGGTTGAATTCATCAGTAGTTATGATTTTGAGATCCTTTACCACCTTGGCAAAAGAAATGTGATCGTAGATGCACTTAGTCGACAACATGGGATTATAGCTTCTTTGATGATTCAGGAATGAAAGTCCCTGGAGTTCATTTCAATGCATGATGTTCAACCAATAGAGAGTGTCGAGAGGGCATACATTGGTAGTTTGACCATGCAGCCGACGTTATTGGGTAAAGTTCGTCAGATGAAGTATTTAGATAAGTTTCTCGTCAGCAAGCTCGATGACCTTGTAGTGGATTTGATCAATGATTACTTAAATGGGGGATTGTGATTCAGGGGCAGGTTGTGTGTACTTAACATTGTTGAATTGAGAAAAAAGATTATGGATAATGCCCATAGGTCCTAATATACCATTCACCCTGGTGGGACTAAGATGTATCATGACCTAAGAAGACGTTTTTGTGTGAAGGTATGAAAAAGGATGTAGGAGAGTATGTTTCTTGATGCTATGTGTGTCAATAGGTTAAGGTAGAACACCAACGACCATTTGGACTTTTGCAGCCTCTCGAGATCCCATCTTGGAAATAGGAGTACATCTCTATGGACTTCGTGGATGGATTGTCGCAGTCTAAGCGAGGCAATGAATCTATTTAGGTGATAGTGGATCGACTCACCAAGTCTGCTCATTTTATTCCTATCAGTGTTCACCAAACTATGGATAAACTGGCAAAGCTGTATATTCAGGAGGTTGTGCGACTTCATGGCGCACCAGTTTTTATAGTTTCGGACTGTGATTCGTTGTTTGTGGCAGAGTTTTGGAAAAGTTTTCAACATGCTTTGGGTGCTAGGTTAGACCTGTGCACGACTTATCATCCTCAGATAGATGGGCAAACTGAGCGGGTAAATCAAATCTTGGAAGATATGTTGAGAGCTTGTGTCCTTGATTGTGGTGGTAGTTAGGAAGAACACTTTCCATTGGTGGAGTTTTCTTATAATAATAGCTATCACTCTAGTATTGGGATGGCACCTTTTAAGGCTCTGTATGGGAGGCCATGTCGATCATTTGCTTTTTGGATGGAGGTAGGAGATGCGTCGTTGTTAGGGCCAGAGTTGGTGAGGAAGACCACAGAGAAGGTGAACATTATTCGAGAACGAATTAAGACTGCACAGAGTCGTTAGAAGAGTTATGCTAATAGAAAGTGTAAGAGGGTTCAGTTAAATGTTAGAGATTTTGTATTTTTGAAGGTCTCTCCGATGAAGGGTATCATGCAATTCGGAAAGAAGAGAAAGTTGGCACCTAGATTTGTAGGACCATACAAGATCACTGAAAGGATTGGTAATGTGGCTTACAAATTAGCCCTACCACCTGTTTTAGCTATGATTCACAACGTGTTCTATGTATCTTTATTGTGGAAGTGTGTGCAAGACCATTCCTAAGTAGTATCACCAGAAGTGTTGGAGATTAGTAGCGATCTAACATATGTGATGCGATGTAGACGTGCCCGAGGACTCTCGAGCTCCGCGCCGCGAAGGCGCGAAATTCGTTTGCTCTCTAGTTACTACAAGTTCGGACTCATGTCACGGTTCTGAATCTAATCTCACAATGTGCGATGTAAGAGCAATAAATCACCAAAGAGTCCAAATCTGGCAAATCGTTTTGGAAAACTGATTTTTAATAAAAAAGTGCCAAACACGGACTGCTTTTCTAGATACAGAGTCGCCACCTAAATATTTTATTTTATGGGAATTTAAGAAACCCTGACTCGTGCCTAAAGCCACGTGTCCGTCATCACCAAAGTTGCCTCTACTCGGGAACTTGGGTATGAGAGGGGAAGGTCATGCAATGAGCACTCTCGCTCGCCCGATCAAAAGATCGGCCTTTACTAAGCATGATATTTTGTTTTTGAAAACACATGTGCTCTTATTCCGGTTAATTAGCTAGAATTACTTATGTGATGCGCACAGCATACAAGTATAGACTAAATCGCTTAATTTGGGACAAAACATTGCATGTTCGTTTGTAAAAATGGTTTGAAGTTTGCTACTCGCGAGTAAGCTAAAACGCGGATTTTGATGAATTGTTCCAATTCAAGCAATCCAACCTTCACCCATAGGCATTCAGGCAGTTATAGCAAATAAGCAAGTAGCCTCATGACAAGCATACTTTCATGGCAACATTAACACACTGTAGACGTCCCCGAACGCCCCCGGGAGGAACGAGTCCCCCCGTTCCGTTCGATATTGGGCTCACTACAGTTCAGGACTCTCAAATTGTCACGGTTCTAAGTCTGAACCAAAGAGTCCAAACCCGGCAAATCGTTTTGAGAAAACAGATTTTGAAAAGAAGTGCCAAACATGGACTGCTTTGCCAGATACAGAGTCGCCACCTAAATATTTTTTATGGGGGAATTTAGGAAACCCTGACTCGGTGCCAAAGGCCACGTGTCCGTCATCGCCAAAGTTGCCTCTGCTCGGGAGCTTGGGTACGATTGGGGAAGGTCAGCTATGAGCACCCCCTCTCGCCCGATCCGAAGATCGGCCTCTACTAACCATGATATCCGTTTTTGAAAACGTTATGTGTTCTTATTCCAGTTATTAGCCTAGAATTACTATGTTATGCGCACAACAAACAAGTATAGACTAGATTGCCTAATTTAGAAATAAGCATTGCATATCTGTTTGTTTTGGAAAAAATGTTTTGGAATTTGCTACTCGCAAGTAGGCTAAGACACGGATTTCAATGAGCCATTCCAACTCAGACAATCCAACCTTCACCCACAGGCATCCAAACAGTTTATCACATAAACATCTAGCCACATGGTAATCGTACTATCATGGCAACACTCACACCCATGCGGTATGCTAAAGCATAAATGCTTACCTAGTACTCCAAGCCAAAACAGAAACCAGTTAGTAATCACATGCATGATCCTAGTTCATGTTAAGATAGCGAATGCAACACATGCAAAATGCAACTAAGATAGGCTCGGCTAATCTACAATGTCATGTGAAATGCTACAACTAACACGTATTCAATTTGGAATTGGAATACAAATGCAGTTAGAATGATGCGCCGAGCCCGGTGCATGCAAGACAAATGTACGAATGCACGCATGCATAGCATAAGGTATGCTAATTTAAACATGTCCTAGTCTACCATCATAAGCGGGTAAATAAAAGGGAAGAAAGACGTGGGGTTGGAATACATACACACACTCACGCACGCTTATTACACAATTGCCCTCACTCGGAGGGTCCAGATAAATATTACAGTCCGAATAATAAACACATTAATTATTACAAAATTTCTAATTAATTAACAGAATGAATGCAAAAAGAAAGGTGGCCACGGGCCCCCGCCTCGGGATGCGCGAATGATGCATGCTCGAACCCGTCTCGCCCGGAAAGTCCGTACCATACTACTGCCGCCTCTGTTTACACTGCCCTGCCTCTTTGAAAATTGCCAAAGTTCTGGGACAGGACTCCTGAACACTGTGGAACACCATCGGCTGAAGGAAATGTCCACCGGCCATATATAATTTCCATCGGCTGCTGATGGAGTTATCGGCCATTCACCAATGGCCGGTCGGCACTGAATGCTGCCGGTCGGCAGAAACTTCCTGCAGAAGACAGTTTTGACAGCAACAGAAGACAGACAGTATATGGCATGGGATTTCAGGCACATGTGAGCATGGTCATGCTCCCCATCATGTATTGAACTCAGGGAAGCATGGCCCTCGATCCTCGAGCCATCAATTGTGCATGATAGCCTAAGAGATCAAGCTTGCCATTTGATGTAAAAATGCATGCAACACACAAATGAGGACCAAGACCCTATCATGTCGAAGTCAAGGGCCCTGGTGACCGAGAGTTAAGACGCGTTACATCACTTAAAGTATGAACGCTCCTTAACCCCCACACTTGGTTTGACACCCCAAACCAAGTAATGCAATGCATGTTATGCAAACATGACTCAGAGATACAACATGAGATTAAGATGCAAGGCATGCCAAATGCCATGCAACTACCATGGCAAGTATGCAATGCTAGGCATGCAAGATACAAATGCAATGCAAACATAGACGATTTGAGCAATAGGATCATCATGTTACAACACCTAATGAAGCAATCATGCAACAAACATGAGACAAGCATGTAATGGTGGACTTAAACCATAAAGGGGCAGACCTCAATCCACCCCAAAACAGTGGCCAAAAGTGCCCAAAATGGTGGACAAACACTCATGCCAACACGCAAGCCAATGGACCTAAGGCTAAGGCACAAAAAGAGGCACCTTACTTCCACTAATATGACCATTCATGGCATGAATTAGACAAGTAAAAATAGAATTTTAGCATGCAAAAATGGACTCCAAAACCCACTGATATGGCATCTTAAGTGGCTCCAATGAGATGCATGCACCAAAACTCATTTCTAGAGACATAAAAGGGCACATCCTCAAAGCATGAAAGAGGTCACATATGCAGACATACAACCATGATTTATGGACTGAAATACGATCCTAAATGATGCCAAATCATGAGGATGGTCTAAGCTACACATGCTAGAGGCCAATATATTCAAGGCTTACAAGCCAAAACACAAAAAGATGACACCAAACATGGCAAGCATGACTGAAACAGATGGCCAACAGGCCTTAAACATGGTAAAGTAATGCCAATACCTTCATGAAATTAGGCTAACACATGCAAGAATCATGACCTAAACACAAGATACATTTCTAGGCCAAATAGAGGAATGTAAAGCAAGTATGTTAAGCATGCAAAAGGGCACAAATCCGACCAAAAACAGAGATAACATGTGACCTAGAGACACCCAAAAACCTCTGAAATAGGGCCAAAATCAGTCAAGCATGCATGTTGCCCTTTAAGCCAAAAGACCAAAAACAGAGATAACATGTGACCTAGAGACACCCAAAAACCTCTGGAAAAGGGCCAAAATCAGTCAAGCATGCATGTTGCCCTTTAAGCCAAAAGGCAAGGAAATGAGGCAATGAAGGGAGAGGGGTGTCCCTCCCCTATACAAGAGTTCAAACCACCTTCCTCACCACTGAAAATCCACTGGTTTTCAGTGGTGAGAAGACTAAGACACTCAAGCAAACTAAGCCTCACAAAGGAAGCACCAAAAAGGCCAAATAAGGCCTAAGAGGGTGAGTTTGAACTCAAACCACAAAACACCCTTAAGGAAAGTTCTTAAGCATGAAAATATAAGCTTTTTTTATGTTATGCACAAAGCCTAAATCAGCAAGCGGGACAGGTAAAAAACTAGTGCAAGTTTGGGGAAACTAAAGTAAAGTGATTACCCTTGAAGAAACTTTGAAGAACAGATGATCCAGCCACCTTCTACTGATCAAAATCAGTCCAAAACCTCAACAAATAACCCTCAATGCCTCTCAATCTCGGAGCAAGGTGTAATGGTGTGTGTTTTAGTGCAAAAGTAAGGCCAAAATGCACTTTTAGGCTTCCAAACACACCCTAAGGATGAGAGAGAGAGAGATATAGAGAGAGAGGGTGATATACCAGATATATAGATATAAAAGCTCTGGTTTTTTGGTTCAAAAGCTCTAACCCTTGGCAAAGGGAGAGGGTAAGTGCTTATATAGGCAAAGGGCCAAGGCTAAAGCTTCTTAAGGAAGCTAAAGGAAAGGGGCAAAGGGTGCAAAGGAGTCTTGGCTTCTTGGAGAAGCCAAAACAGCTGGCCAAGCTTCTTGGAGAAGCTTGGCCAAAGGGTTCAAGCTTCTAGAAGGAAAGGGGGGTTCAAAGGCTCACACCAGCCAAAAACCGCACGGGGAGGAGTGATGGTGCATTCCAGCTGGCACAGCTGGTATGCACCATGCCTCAAGGGTGCAAAGGAGTCACACCGGCCAGCAAAAGATGTCACCGGGCAAAACAAAGTGCCGGTCGGCAGTATATTATGCTGACCGGCCATTGATTTTAAGAAACCATGGCCGGTGGCACCCCTAAACAACCGGTGATGCTAGGGGAAGGCCGGTGGAATGTGAGGATGGCCAACAAGCCATTCTCCTCCCTTCAAGGCAAAAACACAAGTGTTTGGTGCCAAAGCCAAACGCGGAACAGTTAGGTCGAGAGATCCTGAGGCGAGGCACGCAGCCAAGACTTCCAGGAACTCAAGACGAACACAAACATGGATAATCACCGAGTGTTCAAACGGTGACGTCCAAGTCTTGAGGACGGTCAAAAATGGGGTGTCTACACACACATGCAATATGCTAAAGTGTAAACACTCACAGTGTACTCCGAGCCAAAACAAAGTACTAGTTAGAAATCATACGTGATCCTAGTTCATGTTAAGATGACTAATGCAACACATGCGAAAATGTAATTAAGATAGGCTCGGCTACCTAGATTGTCATGTGAAATGCAACTTGATAACATGTTGTTTGAACACGTATTCAAGTAAATGTATTGAAAATATAATGCAATTAGTATGATACGCTGAGCCCGGTGCATGCAAGACAGATGAATGGATGCACACATGCGAGCATAAGGTATGCTAAACAAAATATGCCCTAAAACTAACCATCGTAAGCGGTTAAGTAAAAGGGAGAAAGAAATGAGGGTTGGAAGACATGCATCACGCACACGCACGCTTATTACAACATTGCGCCCTCTCAATGGAGGGACAGAATAAAGAGCTAACTAGCTAATCTAAGCTAATTAAACTAATTATTACAAAACAAACTAATTAACTAATCCTGGTTAACTAATTATTACAAAACAAATTGAAATAGCTAAACACATTAACTATTAAAGCATAAAATGAATGCCTAATCTAGATAAGTAAAGAAGCTAAATAAAGCAGTAAAACAGGAGTGCCCTCAGAGGGAAGAAAGCATGCATGCCCGGTCGCCTCGTTCGGAAATCCGTCGCGATGCCCCAACTTGCCTCTGTTTGCAATTGTTCTCAGAACCTTGCACCAAGCTCCAGAAAGCTTAAACTCCACCATGGAAACCTGTGGGAGGGTGGCCAACCACCTATAGGTGTCACCAGTCATAGCCGACCACCTATCTTTGCTGTGAACCAGAAAAAGTGGTTGGCCAGCTAGTTTTTCTGGCTGGCTGACCAGTTGTTGCTGCCAAACTCCAGTTTTCTGCAACAGAGAGCAAGAAAAGGCATGGCAATGTATTTGCAAGATATGTGTGCACAACCACCCTCCCTATCATTTCATAAGCTCAAGGGAGTGTGGTTCTCGACCCTCGGGCCACCAATCACGCATCTTGATGCATGATGGCCGAGAAGCCAAATTGCACAATTCAATATGAAATGAATGCACACTGTAGACACCCCATTTTTGACCAACCTTAAGACTCAGACATCACCAGTTGAGCACTCGGTGATGTTGCATTTTGTGCTCGACCTGAGGTTTCAGAGTCTCGGCTGAGAGCCTTGTCTCCAGACTTCAGGGCTCTTTTGTGCTTTGCCTCGGTTTGCAAACCAGGTCTTGTTTTCTCTGTTTTCTCTTCCCGAAGGGAGGGAGAGGTCTCGTAGACCATCTCTCAGTGGCTGTAGGCTACGTTTCGTGGTCGTAGGCCATTTTTCCCGTTTGGAGCCCAGTTTTTGGTTTTCGGAGCCGTCGGCCATGTGCCTCGGTTCGGGACTGCTTAATTACCTCCGTTTGCTTTGGTTTTTGGCACACACCTTATTTCTTCCCTTTAGAGGGACACTGTGGCCCAGGAGACCACCTTCGTGGTCATACGCCACTTCGGGTGCCTAACAGCCTGTTTTCGAGGCCCCGAACCGTGCGTTTTGGCCCCCGAACCTTCGTTTTGCATCCGTTTTGGTCCATTTTTGGTAGAGACCCTATTTTCACTGTTAGGGAGGGGGTAGTATGGTGGCCGGCCACCTTTTCCCCTGAAAAGCCAGTTTTCTCATTTTCTCTCTCCAAAAGTCGGTTTTTCTGACTGAAAGCTGGTTTTTCCCACTTTTGAGCCACATTTTCTGGCTTTTCATACCACCATTGTGTTGTGCTCATCTGGGAGGCCACCAATATGGGTAGGCCGGCCAGAAATTCATCTTGACCCTTTTGAACCTTGCTTGAAAGCTAGCTTTCTCTCCTCTGGGTCACATTTTCTGGTTTTTCACCACATAACTGTATTATATTTATCTGGGAGGCCCCCTTTCTGGGTAGGCCGACCAGAAATTTTTGTTAACCCTTTTGACCCCTGGTCGGCCGACTAGGGGGGTAGCCGACCGGCCACTTGAACTGGCCGACCTGCTTCTTGCTTTTTGCTTTTTCTGAGTGTAGTCCAGCTGTACCAGCTGGAGGCCATTTGGTGTATCCTCCATACACGTGTATGAAGGATACTTGGGGACCTTTTTGGATATTTTGGAACCTCTCCTCTATAAAGGAGAGGCTTGGCTTTATATCAACTGGTTGAACAAAATTTACTAAGGCATATAACCTCCCTCCTCCATTGTCACTATTCCAAGCTCCAAAACCCTAATTTTCTTGGTCCATTTGCACTACAACCCTTAGCACCACATCTCCATCATCTATGCCAGCACCTTGGAAGTCATTTGCAGAGGTTGAAAGCTCACCAACTTGGTCCAAAAGCTGCTGGGGGTCGGCTCTTCAAGGGTAAGTGTCTATTTCCCTTAAACTTGTATTTTTTTACTTCATTACTTAGCTTCACTTGCAAGCATTTCTAGGCTTTTTCATAAACTATAAAGTGTCATATTTTGAGCTCCTCTTCAACTTTGTTTAAGGGCACTTTGTTGTTTGAGGTCATCTACTTCCCCTTACCCTCTATCTCTCTTTTGGGGCTGTTTTTTGCATCATACTTTAGCCTTACTTGTGAACATTTTCAAGATTTGTTATAAACTAGAAAAAGCCTTGTTTTGACCTCCTCTTTAAGTTTTCTTGAGGTTACTTTTCTGTTTGGAGTCATTTCCTTCTTTCCATGCTTCATTCCTTCATATTTAGGACTATGCATTAGAGCATTTGCATTAAACTTGTTTTGGCCTCTTAGCCACTGAAATCCAGGGAATTTTTAGTGGTTTTGATGAGGTTTTGAGCTTTGAAATCATGGGAGGGTGACCCTCTCACCCCTCATTTTCTTTACTAACATCATTAGCTTTCCAAAGGGGCTCTATTTTACATGCATTGAAGTCACTTTTTGGGTCCGATTTTGTGGGTTTTAAGGTCTGCCTTAGGTCTGTCCGGGGCCCTTTTGATCATATTTTATGTCTATAGTGCATGTGTAGAACAATTCCATTTAAGGCCTTTTGAGGAGGCCTTTCATCGTATGCTTCCTTGACTGATTTCAGGGCCAATTTTGTGAGTTTTAGGACTGTCATAACTCATTTCCAGAGTTGGTTTTGCCATGCTTCATGTCTATCTTATATGTGCTTAACACCCCCTTGAATGGCCTTCGAAAGAAGCCCCTCATTTTTACATGCATTGGTTGCATTTCAGTGATTATTTGGGCATATTTTGGCATATTTTATTCACTGGTTTTGGCTAGTTTGATGAGTTCTCATTTGCTTCATATACATGCCATGTAAACCATGCTTGTTAGCCAATGTTGCATGCTATTTTAGTCCATCATGTTAGCATCTTTTGGCCATGCTTGAAACTAGAAATGTGCATGTTTTGGGGCTGCCTTGGCTCTGTATTTTGACTTCATGATCAAATAGTGCTTTCTTTATATACTTGTGGTTCAATGCATGTGCCTAGTTTTAAGTTTCGGGGCTTATTCCATGCATCGGGTGCCATATTTCCATGTTTCGGGATCATTTAGCATCATGTTTTAGTGCTGGAAATTACATGTTCATAGGCCATCTTTCATCCCTTGCCATGCTTTGGTAGAGTGACATTTGATGCCTTAGGTTCGGTCCTCGGTATGCGTGCATGTGTGCACGCATTTCGGTTGTCTCATTTTTATCTAATGGCCATTGATGTGAGTGTGGCTGAGGTCCACTCATGTTGGTGTAAGTCCATTATGCATTGTGTATGCCTTTTTAATTCATAGCATTGCGTATGCTAGGTTGCGTGTTAGTGCACTGCGTATGCCATGTTACATCGAGCATTGTGTATGCCATCTCATAGCATTGCGTATGCTAGGTTGTATATTAGTCGCATTGTGTATGCCATCTCATTTGCATTGTGTTTGGGATAGGAGTTAGCCCAAGCACGGAAAAAGAGGGACGTTTCGTACTCCGAGTGACGGAACGTGTCTCAATTCCCTGTTGCCGACACTCCGGATTACCCATGATGGAGTTTAGGTCTTGTTGTGTTTATATGTGCATTCATTTCACATCGAGTCGTGCAATTCGACTCCTCGGCCATCATGCATCGAGATACGTGATTGGTGGCACGAGGATCGAGGACTACACTCCCTGAAGAGTGTGTAATGACGGGGAGAGTGGTCGTGCACACATGTGTTGTAAATACCTTGCTTTCTCTTTCTCTTGCCTTTGTTGCAGAAAAACCAGAAACTAGAGGCAGGAACTGGTTGGCCGACCAGCTTTTCTGGCAGGCCGACCACCCTTTTTGGTTTTTCCCATATAAACTGGTCGGTGGGTGGTCTCCAAGCCCAATAGCTGGTCGGTGGCCCTCCCACAGCTTCCCAGAGTGGAGTTTCAGCCTCTCGGAGCTTTGTGCAAGTTTCAAGCTCCAAACCCTAATATTCTTG
>NW_021024935.1:122563-168401 GCF_004153795.1 Camellia sinensis | reverse complement strand
CTATGCAACATGGAGTATGCAAAAATGCAACGCAATACAAGCATGCAAATATGCAATATGACTTAAGCATGCAAACATGCAATGCCACATGAACAACCTAACAAGGCTAATGACATGCACAACACTAATGCATGTATACTCAATGCAAGACAGCATAAGCATGCAACAATATGATACAATGCAACTAGCATGCACAATGCAAATATCAACTAGCATACTCAATGCAATATGATCATGGTATACTCAATGCAATATGATCATGGCATACACAATGCGAATCAAGAGCATGGCATACGCAACGCAAACAAAATCATAACATGCACGATACGATGTAACATGGCATACACAATGCTCAATGGGCTTAAACCGAATATGGGTAGACCTCAGCCATGCCAAAACAGAGGCCATAACACCAAAACAAATGCACAAAATACAAAGCATGCATGCACAATGCATTGGCCAACCAAGTAGGCCTAAGAGCACAACCCTTAAGAATGCTCGAAGAGTGACAAATGTGGAAGTGTAACAACACTAAGTGCACTGAAATTAAGTAAGAAATGATGCCAAATCATTCAATCAAACACAAGTATAGCATGCAAAGGTCCTAAAGCATAAAAGCTAATAAAGAGGACTACAAAGGAGGCATGTAACACATGGAAAATATGCATGAAACAACCATGGACAGAGTTTAAATAGCGCAAAATAAGGACCAAAACAAACTAAGATGGAGGCTCAAATACCTAGGCATGCAAGCATACATACTAAGCCATAAACAAGGCAACAATGCTCAACACTCAAAGGCACTTAAAGAGTGAATGAAGTGGGAACATAGCAATGCTACATGCTCTGAAATGCCATGTTAAGTGATACTAAATCATGTACACAACACAAATTAAACATGCTATGGTGCTCAAAGCTTGAAGCTAGCAAGAGCACTTACACTACAACTATGCAAAACATGAAGCATATGGCAAAGGCAACGCAAAACAGTCCTTGAACATGTCAAAATGATACTAAAACATGTATGGAAGGAAGTCAAAACAAGCTATCATGAAGGGCATAAGGCATGATGCATACAAGACAAATAAGGTGGATTACACTACACCTATTAAGACCAAGCATGGGATAACTTAACCAACAAAAATCAGAGTTATATCATGGAAAAATAACCCCAAAAACACATTGAAATGATAGCTCGCAAGCTTAGGCATGAAGGCATACGCATTGGTTCATGTTAAGGCATAAAGGGAAAAACCCTCCAACGCATTGAATAAGAGAAAAATGCAAGTGTATGTTCATGAAACATGCACTGAAATAACATAACAAATGATGCCAAATCATTCAAATAGGTCAAGCAAGGCATGCTAGTGGACTTGATACACAGAGCTAACAAGCTAGAATGCACTATAGCTATACAAAGCATGGCATGCATGACCAAAACAACACAAATTAGAGCTAGAGCATGCTAAAACATGGACAAAAACTTCTTAGAGTTAAGCCAAAAGCATGCTAGAATGACATGTCAAAGCATGAGACACATTAGGCTAATTCATGGAATTACACTATAAGTGCATGGAGCATGCATGGGGCTATTAAACCAAACCTTAACAGAGGTATGGCATGCTAAAATAACCCCAAATACATGCTAACAACAAGCCAACACAAGCTTAACAAACATGCTTAAACATGAGGCATATGAAACAAGTATTCAAAATACAAGGAAATGGGATGACCCTCTCCTATTTAGGACTCCAAAATCACCTTTCCACCACTGAAAATCCTTTGGATTTCAGTGGTAGAAAGGTCATGTAAAGGCTACAACAAGAGCCTAGAGGGATGGCTCAAAACAAGGCCTAAGAAGGGGTGGACCACCCCTAATGCAAAAATGACCTTAAACAAACTTCACAAGGACTGAAAAAAAGAACTTTTTGTAGTTTAAAGTCAAGCCTAAAACAGCATGCAAGTAGGGCTAAAAGCTTAAGCAAAAATGGGGGTTTAAAAGGTTAAAAGCTCACCCTTGAAGACCCTCTTTAAAGCTGTAACTCCAGCAATTTTTCTGAGTTCAAACCAGTCCAAGAACTCCAAAAACAACTTCAAGGGACCTCAGCTCCAAGAGTATGGTGTTTGAGTGTGTGTTTGTGTACAAAAGTGAGACAAAATTACATTTTAAGGCACAAAACAAGAGCAAAATGAAGAAGTATAGATATAGTTTATATGTATCACTTAAGCACACTTTTTCTGAACCTAGAGGAGGGAGGAGAGCACACTTTTTCTGCTCTCTAACTGTGCCAGCTGGCCAAAAATATCTCCAAAAAGGTGACAAAAAGCAGCCGACCACTTGAAGTGATCGGCCAACTACTTTAAGTGGTTGGCCGACCACTTTAAGTGGTCTCCCACGACAAAAACTGGTCGGCCAGAGGTAGGAGAAGTCTACACACTGAAAATAAGCAAGTGGTGTTGTGGCCGACCAAAAAAGGTGGCCCAAAGACCAAGAAAGCCAGTTATCCGACCAGAAAACTGGTTGACAGGAGGAAAAGTGGTCTCCAAGGAGAAAAACTAGTCTCCCGCCCTTGTACCACCTTCCAAACAAGGAAAACAAGGTTAGTACCAAAAACAAACCAAAACGGATGCATGACGAGAGATCGGGAGGCAAAGCACGCGGCCGAAAGCCTCAAAAACTAGTCTACTGGCATCAAAAGTGGTATACGACCACAAAAGTGGTCTCCCAGACCACAGTGTTCCTCTAGATAGAGGCAACAAGGCATGGTTCAAAAACCACACCAAACGGAGAACGTTAAGCGGTCCCGAGACAAGGCACGCGGTCGAAGGCTCCAAAAATCGAAAACTAGTCTCCAAACGGGAAAAGTGGCCTACGACCACAAAAAGTGGTCTACGACCACAAAGAGATGGTCTACAAGACCTCTCCCTCCCTCCGGGAAGAGAAAACAAGATTCGGTCCACAAATCGACCCAAAACACAAAGAGTTCAGAGGCCCGGAGGCCAGACTCTCAGCCAAAAACTCCGAAATCTCAGAACGAACACAACATGCACAATCACCAAGCGCTCAATTGATGATGTCTGAGTCTTAAGGTCAGTAAAAAATTGAGTGTCTACATGCGACCGGTTACTATTCTAGACCAGAATGTAAAGCAGTTGCAGCACAAGAAAGTGAACATGGTGAAAGTGCAACAAAGCGAAAATGAGAATGATATCACTTAGAAATTGGAAGAGAAAGTTCGGCGTATACAACCGGAGCTTTTAGCTTAGTATTCTTTCCTATCGAATCTCGGGACGAGATTCTTTTGAGGTGTGTATACTGTAGCGACACTAATTTTTTGTAAGTCATTATTTATTTATTATTATTATTGCTTTACTTTATTTTTAGATTTATTAATTGCGTGGATACATGAGAATTTAATATGGTATTTAATTAATTTAATGTATTATTTATTATATATAAATAATCTGTATATTTATATATTTATATTATATATATATATATATATAAAATATTTTATATATTGATAAAATATATATCATATTTATGTATGTGATATTTATGTTATATTTGTAAAATATAAGTATAATAAGAAATTAGGTTATAATATACTTAGACTTAGGTTATAATCATAAAAGTGTACAAGTGTTGAAGAATTTCCAAGAGGATGCAAGTCGCGCGCGAGAGAGAGAGAGACAGGGGGGGGGCAAGGAGAGAGAGGTGAGGTAGAGAGAAAAATAAAAGGGTTAAGGTTTTATTTTTGTGGTTTCATTAATTCTCTAAATATTTCTTTAATTTTCAAAAAATCATTGTGAGTACAAAATCCACTTTCCTTGATTTATGTTTATTTTGTTGTTGTTATTATTTATTTATTTTTATTTATTTGATTTTAGTTTGATATTGTATTTGAATGAAGATGATGGATTGATTTCAATTATTTTGATTACTTGTGTATGCAAGGTTTAGTATTTTTATATGTATTTATTATATGGTTGTAATCATATTCATGGATATATGAAATTAAAATAAACTTGGAACCCATAGATAAATTCCGAATACTCCATCATGACTCCATGAATTGTTGTTTTATTTGAGTGCTGGTGAGAAAGAGTGTATAAAAAAAAAAAAAGAAGAAGAAAAAAAGTGAGGATTATGAGATTTATTTGAATGCCTTAAGCTCGGCATTGTTATGTTTGTTCTCATGAGTAGATGAGAGATTGTGCATATATATATATATATATTGTTGCCTCGTTCTCAAGAGTAAACGAGTGCTTTGATTTACGCGGGTATGTATATACTATCCATCCGAGGAGTGTGGGTCAAATTCGGGACGATATCTGTCACGCACCCCAAAATAATACGGAAATAAAACTCCAAACATATATTAATAACTGCATAAATCAGAGTAAATCGTCTTTTCATTACATAGAGTTGATACAAAAGAAGTTTAACATAATTAAACGCCCTATTGACTTACACTTTTCCAAGTCTTGGCTTGGTTACAACAAAAATGAGACTAGCTCTTACAATTAAAGCCATAGGCTATACAAGTAATGAAACAGAACATAGAAGCCCTTGCTTCCCAAAAGAAGTCCCTCCAATGTTATTGCCTTGTTGGAGTCATGCCGTCATTACCTGAAAATGATTTTTCCAAATAGGGTGAGCCACAGCCCAGTAACAACAATCTAACACAATATATGAAGTTTAACAAAGATATAAGTGTAATGTGCATGTACAATACTAGTGATAAAACATTCACATTTTATATAGTCATAAAATATCAAGTCCATATTCTGTTTCATTTCCCTTCTATACATTTCAATACATGAGCCAACTTCATTATTTTTCAACAGTCCAAATAAGACTACAACTCAATGGTTCAACAATTTCACATTTAACACACAAACACTCCCAATTGCCATTTTATGGATATTTCGTCTATGGGATCGGCACCCATGTATAATTTCAACTTGTCATTTTACGGATATTTCGCCTGCGGGATCGACACCCATGTATAAATTTCGGGACTTTCATCCAGGACACTTCGGCCAACTTAATTATAATGGAGTCCATTCCCTTTCTCCTCCCAAACAATCATACATATGCAATGTATATAAACACATTATCACGCATGGAGTATATCTCATTTCTCCTCTCAAATAATCATACATATACAATGTATTCACAATATGATCATATTCAATGATAATCAACGATGGACTAGTTTCAATTCACTTAATTCACATGCAATTTCTACAACAATCAAAACTATTCTCCACCGATAGCCCAATACAGATATTTCTAAACAGATATACAATCTTAAGACAGATAATTTAATCAAAATTTCCAAGGATGTGAAGCATTTCATTTTCAATTCCGCCATCCATTCCAATACTCACTCAATTCCATGTTTACAACACCAATTTTCAACTATTTATACAAAATAGATATGATAGTCATTTTAGGGGAAAAATTCCTTTTTTCAAAATATCAACCCAAGTACCAAAATCACCCATTTTGACACCACAATACTTCATTTTCAAACCCCATGTTCATTTATTTCATTTCCATCAAAAATACCTCTTTCACATTTCACCCAAACCCTAGGTTTGCTCAAATTATTCCCAAATACCACCATTGTTACACAATCACAAATAACTAAGTTAAAGCCCATAACAAGGTGTAAAAAATCCTTACCTCAAATAGAGAAGATGAGCCAAGCACGGATGGAACTTCAAAAATGTCGAAATCCAACTTCAATTGGTTCAAAATGAAGATCTTGAGAAGCTCTACCTTTTTATCATAGAAAGTAGGGTGGATAGATCACTAAATCTAGGTGGAAATCTAGAGAGAAGGTAAGTTTTAGAGAGAGAGGGTCTCACTTTAGGGCTTTTTGAAGAATAGATCTGAAAAAGTGTTATAAAATGATGTTTTCGCGATCTGATATACGCGCAGTCCGTTCGAGCAGAAAAGTTGACGCTCGAGTGTCAGACACAAAGTTTGGTTCCGTTCGAGCGCAGAATACAAACATCTAGTACTTATGCAGATAACCCGCTCGAGCGTAAGTAAGGCCGCTTGAGCGTCCACCCGCTCGAGCGTGAAAAACATCCCTCTAGTACTTTTGTAGACGTGCAAAGTACTAAGAGTTTACACATGTCGCTCGAGCGCAAGAAGGCTCGCTCGAGTAGAAGACCAAAATTCTGGCCAACACAGGTTTGGAAAAACAAGCAACTAACCTGTTTCAAACACACAACCACAACTCGATAACCAAAATAAAGGGGAGACAAGGGAAACAAGATATGAATCGCTATTCGAAACCACACCAACCCGAGTTCAAACTACCCCAAGAGAAGTGTCAAAACTGGAATCGCTATAATATCCCCGTGCAAGTTTGGCTTCGGAGCGATGTTAGGTATACATAAGGCACATGGGATATATGTGTAGGCCGGAAGTGAAGGGATGGAATGGTGGAGTTAAGGTACAATGATTTAAATATGAACTTATTGGTGTAGTTTTAATTGTATTGATTTGTACATCTTGAAAAATAGTAAACAGCCTTGATAAATTACAAAATTTGGACAGAGGCATGTATATGTAATTCGAGACAACTTTTGTATTTTAATTTTTTTACTAAAAAGATAGCAATGCAAATTTTAGATGTTGTTTTAACCCACGAAACGAGTTCATTTTTATTGATTTCGTGTTAATTGAAGTAAAACATTATTTTGAACACTTTTCGTATTTTGAACTTTTTCGAAAAAAAATCATCTTAGGACAGTTTCTTTTCATTTTCAGTTCCAGATTTTTCGATCAAATTTCGTCTAGGTTCTTCTATTAAGTTTTTCTTTCAACCTGTTCAATTTTTACTAAATTCATTCGCATTGCCTTTTAGGAAATTTGATTTTGTACAATTTTGTTCTTTGAGTTTTGGTTAATTCAAATAATTAAAGCATGAAACAGTGCGTTTTTATACTTCTTCAGTAACTTACTTATGATTAAATTATACTAACTTTTTTTTTTGCAGAATAGTGGGTCTTACTAACTTTTTATATAGGGTTCCCCCGCCATATTTTTATGTTTATGTTTATTTATTTTGTACTCAATTTATATTTAGTTGTATATGGGTAAGAAACTAAATGCCACCGTATCTCGGGAAACTACCCCTTCGTCTCAGTGCGCGTGGAATTACTTGTTTTGTCCCGTAACAAGAATCACTACAAGAAATTTCACTTTTGGCGACTAAAATTTTAGTCGCCAAAAGCCTTATTTTAATCGCCAATTACTTTTGGCGACTAGTATATTTGGTTGAAAATAGTTTGTCAGGGAAGACAATCGGCGACTAAAATTTTTTTGGTAGCCAAAAGTGACCTATCGGCGACTAAAACTTTAGTTGCTATATATTTTTTAAAAATAATTAAATATATATATATATATTCTACTTTTAGCGACTAAATTATTTAGTAGTCAATTAAGCATGTATGTATGGCAACTAACTATTTGGTAGCCAAAAGTTTCACTTTTTACAATTGGCGATTAAAAGTTTAGTAGCCAAAAGTTTTCCTTTTTGAGAATTGGAGGCTAAAAATTTAGTAACCAAAAGTTTCTTTTTTACAATTAGCGACTAAAAGTTTAGTAGTCAAAAGTTTCACTTTTTGACAATTGGTGACTAAAATTTTAGTAACCAAAAGCCAACTTGTGATATTTATTCATGGCCGGCCCTGAGATTTAGGGAACCCAAAGCGACCTTCGGAAATGGGGCCTTTCTTACATTGAAAAAAAAAAATTAATGGATAAAATGATAAGTTACAACAACTTTTTTAATCACAAATCCACACAAATTCACAACCATTGATCTCTGCAAATAATGGGGGTGTTTGGGAAGAAAAAAAAAAACCTAATTTAGGCTAAAATTCACAAAAAGACAAAATAGGCTAAAATAGCTAATAAGACAAAATATCACATCAAACCCATAATCATTTCACTTTTTCTCTCACAAACATCACATCCAACCATTAAAAAATCCAATCATCTTCCCAAACACAAATTTTAGCCTACTAAAATAGCCAAAAACTAAAATAGCCTACTAATAGCAACTTCCCAAATGAAGCCAATATACTTTCAGAATTAGAGCATAACAAAAATTATAGACTTCCACTAAAGCACATAGATTAGGTAATTTTCTAATTTAAAGAACAAATTATATAGGGTAAGAAATTAGGAGGAAAATTAGGGCAAGAAATTAGGGCAAAAACTTCTTCCATTTAAATGTTATATATATATATATATATATATAGAGAGAGAGAGAGAGAGAGAGAGAGAGAATTTTGATGCCCAAAATTGTTAATGCTTAACGTCCGACAAATATGGAGGAGAGGAGAAGACTGAAGGTTTCATCAATCCAATGCCAAAGAGAGATCAATCCAAGAGAGAGAGACATGTTTTTCTTGACATGTTTTTCTTCTTTCAGTGACCCACATTCTTAACCTTATGGTGGGTATTATAAATTGAAAAATGTTTGGGGGCCCTAATTCTGTGGCTCAAATATGGCTCAAATGGCCAAAACGACGTCGTTTTGGCCATTTTGATGTTGTAGGAGAGGACTGAAGGTTTCATCAGTCCAATGCGAGAGAGAGATCAATCCAAGAGAGAGAGACATGTTTTTCTTTCCATGTTTTTTTTCTTTCAGTGACCCACATTCTTAACCTTATGGTGGGTATTATAAATTATAGTGTTTCTTGTTTTTGGGCCCATGTCAGTTAGGCCTCTAATCTATCATGATATATATATATATATATATATATATTTTTAGGCCCCATATACAATTGGGCTTATAGTATTTGAATTTTTTTTTTTATATCTAAAATACAAAATCATATTTTGGAGCCCTATTTTCAACCCAAATCTGGGGGCCCAAGGCGCAGGCCTCTTTGGCCTGCCCTCAGGGCCAGGCCTGTATTTGTTTAGTCGCCAAAAAATCTCATTTGGTTTTTATAATTTATTCTGTAATATTTTTTACGCCACCTATAATCTATGCAAATACAAAATTATTCATCCATTCATTCATTCAATTCTCAACTATTCAATAAAAATATTTCTCCACAACCTATAGCATTCAATTTCCAACCATATACAAAACTTAACTATTAACCGTACATATCAAAGAAAATAAGAATCCATAAACATAGTATAATCCAACAAATACATATACTATTCAAACCAACAATTAAAATCCAAATTAAATAAAATCTTAATTAACAAAACAAATCAAGGTCTCCATCTCCTTATCATGTGCTCTTGATGCAGCTTCGGATATGGTAGAAGAGGGCTCCATCTCATTCTATTGTTAAATTCTTACATGTAGGTCACTGCATCGGGGATCAATCTAGTCATTCATCTTCTTCAACTTGTGAGACTTCTCAATTGAGCCTTGACCAGGTTGCACAACATAATTTATTTCCTTCACAATTAGCTACAGAGAACAAATAAGATACTGAATATAAGAGTCTAACAATATCTATTTTCAAAAAGTTTAATAGTAACTATTACCATATACATAGAAAAGCCAAGAAGAAAACGTCTTCAGTGTTGACCAGCTATTAAATGAATCAAATAAACCACAATTTCAATAAAAACATTTCCAAAACTCAAGAGTTTAAAGCTTAAACAGTACCAAGGCTTTTGCAATGTGTGATTTAGTAGAAAACAACCATACCATATAGTATAAGAAGTAACTGCCATCAAGTATTTGTCAAATCTTAATTAAAGATTGTATTTTACGCTTAAGAAACTAACCAATTAGATGAATATTGCAATGCACTGCACCCCATATTGGGTGATAGAGTTAAAGGGTTTTAGGATAAAATCTTGTCAAATACTCAAGGATCTAAGTTAATCTTACCCTAAAGAGTGCTGCTGATCATCTCCCAGACCTCTTTCAATTATTGTTGTTGCTTCAAGATCAGAAATTCTTTTATCAAGCTTGCGTCAATCACATTTTCTATTCAAACACAATGTGGGAAAATCTGACAAAATTTTTTGTATTTCCTTGAATTTTGTGTGTGTGTGTGTGTGTGTGAGAAACGTATATTGTTATTTTGTATTTCTTTCCTTTCAATTCACTTCACTATCTCTTTTTTTTTGTAATATATAAATATTTTCTTTCACTTCACTTTCACTTTCATTTTCCTACATTTATTTATTTCTAATCAAATAGACTCTTGGGGAGGATTTAACTAAGCATATAGCCCCTTGACAGATCCAAAAAAATTGAATGCACCAACCTCTATACATTTCAAACCTCTTCTACTAGAATCAATTCACTTTGGGCCACAAACATCTTTAAACCTATACAGCTTCCTCAAATCAAACCTTCGCATAACACAAATGCCTCAACTCCTCTGTGTTCGGTCCACAAAAAATGATTGTGTCATAAACAAAAGACAAGTGAGATATTTTCTCCACTAAACCCCCATTGCTCCCAACAACTCTTGCTGTTTTAACTAGTAAATATAATCTTAAAATAATAACAATAATAATAAAATGAGTAGTAAATGAAGTTACTTTTCTCCACTGATCTCTACCAAAGGTGGATCATGAATGCACAAGGCTTTATATCCCTTACCCCCAACAAACTACTACTAATTACTAGAAGTGGAAGCACACATGAGGTGTGTGCCAACCAACTAATAGGAAAAGATTCAAATTTCCTATATATGCACACATTCATTGAAGATAAAAATAATTGTCATCATCTAAAATTCTGTGTAGTTATCTACACTTCTCTATAACTACCTGTTCACGGTTTCTTCTCAAATCACGCCTTCCTTTCCCTTTATAGAGTCTTCCACACTTATATTATTGTCTCTTCTATAACTGCCTATTCACAGTTTCTTCTCAAACCACATCTTCTTTTCCTGCTAAAATTTAAATTGTTTATGAAGTGCAAAATTTCTAATATACACTGTATGATTTAAAGGTCTTCAATATTCTCAAACTAAAGTAGTTGATTTATGGGAAATAAAATTATTGACACGGCTACAAGAAGAAGGTAACACCAACTCTATATGTTAGTATCAACGAAGAAAGGAAAAAACTGGAAAGCTACAGTTCAAGAGAGATCTGAGGATTACATTGTTTGGTTGTTCTAGGAGTAGCCTAAAATATCACAATATGACAGCCACACACACACACACACACAAAGAAGAAGAAGAAGAAGAAGAAGAAGAAGAAGAAGAAGAAGAAGAAGAAGAAGAATGAAAGAAAGAAAAGAAAGGCCCTCTGTTACATCAATAGCACATGGATAAAATCATAAAATCAAGTAAAATATGACGATACAGAAACAAAAACCATAATGTAGTTATGTATATGCATAAGGTCACTCCTCAAGCCAAGAGCATATTCCCAAAAGCCAACTTTGCAAAGGAATTAGAATTGTAGTTTGCAAGGATCGCAACACAATCTCCAGACTTTGACGTGAAAACATGAGCCTACATGGAACGATTATAGGAAGAAATGACATTTATTTTCAACACAAGTATGAGATAAGATAAATGGTTCTCAGAGAATGATTGTAACTCTAACCTCCTGATAGTTCCCAAGAGGGATCACAGTGGGATCTTCTGATACTAAAGCCGGCTCACACAACTTTATCGCTCTATGCAGATCTTTCAAATGACCCCATTTGGGTTGCCTCAATAGTCCTAGACCAAAAGAGGAAATAACCCTTAAGTTTACTAAAGAACATAATAATCTTTAAAATTTTATGTTTTCTTGAGCCATCTACATCTCCCTATCAGGAAAAGGAATGACATTTTCTCATGAGTCATGACAAAAATGATTGCAGAAAAGCTATTAACATGACTGTTGCAATCATTTTATTGTCGAACTTTCACTTTCATGTTGAGTCCCCCATCAACTGATAATATTCAGCTTCTCTAATCAATTTGATCACCATCATAACCACTAACAACATCACAATTATGGAGGGATATAGCTATTACTTAAAAAAAAAAATGTCAGCATGAGCAATTTTACTCTATGATAAACCCAATTCAATCAATCACATACCTGACATTAATTTTATATAAAAGTAGAATACCTACAATTGGTTCAGTTCCAGTGCACATCCAAATGCCAAATCAATCAAAGAAAAACTAAGAACGATGGATCAATACAGGGGGACATTTAAGCTTTAAAAAAAAAATCGAGTCATTTTAAGCTTAAAAAAAATAATACCAAGTAAAAAATGGGGACATTTATAGCACCAAATCCAAAAAATATTTCCAAAAGATGCCATTTTGGATCAAAGCAGTAGCAACTAGGCAAGTCAAGAGACGGAAACAACAAAATAAGAAGAGGGAGAGGAAGATTTGGGTACCGATTGAGTCTCGTAGAGCATGAATTTCTACATAAAGCGGTGAGGCGCAAGTGGAAGTGAAAGCAGTGGCGTAGCAGCAGCAGAAGAGGAGGGGGTGGGTTCGTCCTCATTCCCCAACTCCATTGTAGGGCGTTGGACGGTGTTGGTGGGTTAAAAAAAAATCCCTTAATTAGGGCAAAGAAAATAGGGCAAATCTAGGTGAATCGGTGCTCTAGTTGCCGGCGACCGCGAGGAGGAGCGGCGGAGGCACGGCTGGTGGAGCGGCGGCGAGAGAGGGAGGGGAGAAGAGCAACGGAGAGGCAAAGGCAGAGGGAGAGAGAGAGAGAGAGAGAGAGAGAGAGGCGCTGGTTTGCGGTTTGAAAATCAAATATGTATATATATATATATATGTATTACACTATTAGTGACTAAATATTTTTAGTCGCCAATTAATTTTATAAATTCTTCCAAAATTTGAAATCTCTGCCTCCAAATATTTTAGTTTTTTTGGCAACTAAAATAGTTTTTGGTAGCTAAAAAGTAAGTTTTTGGTCACCAAAGATAAATAATAATTTTTTATTTTTCATTTAGCGACTAAATAGTTTTAGTAACCAAAACTTAATATACGGCAACTAAAATTTTTTTGTTACAGAAAATAAGTTTTTGGCGACCAAAAGTTTGGTCGCCAAAGATAAAAAATAATTTTTTATTTTCCATTCGGTGACTAAATGGTTTTAGTATCCAAAACTCAATATACGGCGATGAAATTTTTTTTTGTTGCCAATTTTAGCATTTTTAGCAACTAAATTTTTTTTAGTCGCCAATAATCAATATACGCCAACTAAAAAAAATTATTGGTCGCTAATTCCACAATTTTTGGCGACTAAATTTTTTTTAGCTGTCAATTTTGGTCGCCAAAGATGCATTTTGTTGTAGTGAATTAAATATACTTTTGTTTGTGTCTAATGGACATGTGGGTGTCAAATCTTGTACTCAAATCAGTATACTTTGTTTACTAACCCGTTTTGTCTCCTGGCATCTCGAGTGCGTTTTGTTTGAGCGCAACCGAGTTTCCTTTGCAGCATTAGTTGGGATTACGGTGGTAACGAGAAATAACTATAGTTGTTGGACATGTCTCTTGAATTTTTTTTTTTTTGTTTTCTTGAGTTTAGGATTGATATTAGTTTATGTATTTATTATTTTTTTTTATGAACTTCGTATTTTGATAATTTGGCAATGTGAGTTATTTGGCAGGCAGTTGAGAGCAGGTGATGAATGGCATGGTTTATGCTGACAGATGGGATAGCAGAGCCACATGTCAGGAGATGACAGGGAGTGGATATGGGGCTCAGAAGGTATATAAGCATGTCTGCGCCCCCCATACGCAACACACGAACATCTCTGTAAGAAAATCCTTACACTCAAACACTCTCTCCCTTCTCTCTATTCCCTCCAAGGTGTGTGCTAATTTGACCGTCGGAGGGTCTTTCCGGCCACACACCGCCGGGTAGCTCACCGTTATTTGCTCGCAGGTGATCGGATATCGACGGAGCTCGGAAGAAAGGAATACGGGCACGCCGGAATATTTGCTCCCCGTACAGAGACGAGAATATTTTGATTTTGTTTCACCCCTAGAATTTGGATGATGGAATATTGATTAGAATTTAGTCCTAATTTAATATTTAACTATTTAAATTTTGGGGAGTGATAAAAAATATAAATATATAAATATACGGATTAATTATACATAATAAATAACACATTAAGTTAATTAAATACCATATTAAATTTTCATGTATCCATGCAATTAATAAAGCTACAAATAAAACAAAGTAATAATAATAAAAAATAAATAATAACTTACAAAAAATTAGGGTCGTTACACCACCACCACTAAGGCCACAACAATCTGCTACCACCATCCTACTATCATTGCTATCACCACCACCGATGCCACCACTGTTACTGCCGCCACCGCCACCACCACCACCACAACGACTTACACCATCACTTTCATGACTATTAATATTATCATGATCTATATAAAATTTTAATTTATTTGTTACTAACTTGTTAAAAATAAATAAATAATAAAATTTATTTTATTCCATGAGTTTAATAGGTATAACCAAACATGAAAATGAGAATTATCATCCTATTCCTATGTCATTCCATGTTGGCAACCAAACAATGGAATAAGAATGGGCATTCCATTCCATTCAACCTTATATTTCATTCTTAGTCTTATTTCATTTACATTTCATTTCATTTTATCGTACCAAATATGCTCTTAAATTTTTAAACAAACATAACTTAAAAGAAGTTTAAGGTTAATTTTTTAATATTTTACAAAAATATGTGTAAAAATAAAAATATGTGTAAAAAATAAAAAAATAAAAAATATTTTTAAAAATAATTTGTTGATTTTTTAATTGAACTTGTGAATTGCCAAAATAAACCTTAATTGTCTTCCCATGAGCACGTGAGCTACTTGTGAGTTGAAAGGTAGAACACAAGTGCTTGTCAGCGTGTGACATTGTTTAATGTTGTGAATTAATTCTTATTAACTCATAATTTATTTTAAATTTGATTGTGTGATAAAAATTGAATTGATGAAATATGAGATTTATAAATAAAATGAATTTCAACAATTAATTCATTTTTTTTGAGTAAATTCTGAATTCATTAGAGCATCTCCAACGGTTTAGTATTTTTTTTCACCAAATTTGAGTAAAAAATGGCTCATTTTCTCAATCCGATATTAGTTGCTCCAACGGTGCATCAAAAAAAAAATCATCCCGTGGGTCAACCGGTTGGTCGACCGGTAAGGCAATTTTTTTTTTTTTTGAACCTACCTAACCGTTGGTTCAATTTTTTTTTAAAACCGTTTGAACCAGTAATTTGAACCATTTGAACCAGTTCGCAGGTCAATTTTTGAACCATTTGCATGAGCTAGTCGATCGATTGGTCAACCGGGTGGTCGACCAGGTGGTCAACCACCATGTGTAAAATTTTCACAATTTTCTGTTGTAACGACTATGCACAGTGATTTGGTGAAAGGAGCGAGCCGTCCTCAGTTTGGTGAAAGGTTTGATCTTTTCTCAATTTGATACCAATTTGTTGAAACCATTAGAGCACCAAAAAGTGACATTTTCATCAAAATTCAAATCTGATGTCAAGTTTGATGAAGCGTTGGAGATGGTCTTAGTGTGAGTTTGTAGTATCGTTTGTGTCATTAAAGTCCAACCCTCGGTTCAGTGACGGAGCCAAAATTTTGACTTAGAAGAGGCACTATTGAATTAAAAAAGTCACAATCTAACTTAATTTTTATCTTATGAAAGACTAAAAGTTAGTACGATTGCAAAGGTATATTTAAATATAAGTTCAACTTAATCGATCATTATCTGTATTATTATTAATTTGATTTTATATATGGTGATCATCACGGTTTAAAAAATAATCGTATGCCTTTACTAATGAGAGCAAAATTATATTAAGATATACACACAAAAAGAAATATAGAGAGGGATGGAGAAAGAAAATAGAGAAAGGTGAATAATACACATGACATGTTATATATCACTTATTTTTTTCTCCATTTTGAATCATAGAATTAAATGGTAATATATTATTAATTATCATTAATTGTGTAATAACTATATGTAAATAAATGAACCGGTGGTGCTATATGCACCAATTAGTGTACTAGCTAGTATACCAGTTAATATTATGACATTATTACTGACCCCACTTATTATACAAATTACAAATACTCAAAACCTCTAAAATTATGTCACATCATCTATTAATACACTAATTAGTACATAAATTCGTGTATATAATATTATTCTAAATGAACAAATTACAAGTATTTATATAAGATGTAATATAACAGAAAATCAGTGACATATAACATTTTTCTAATATAAAATTTATAAGAATATTTTTTAGCATAATTAAATATTTAGAGTGACAAATTCAATAGATCTTTTTTTGTAAAGAAAAAAGGTAAAGAAAATAGTGATATAAAATTTTAAGAAATTACATAAAAGGATTATACTGAAATATATTTTTTATTAAAAATATATGTATAATTTTTAAAAAGTTGAGGGATGTTATATTTCTAAAGCTTGTGTATGTTCATTCATTTACCGCCTTACTTTACTACTATTCACTGGGTAATACCTCACCCCTCTCCCTTATATATATATAGGTGATGAAGAGTTTGGACATGAAGAGAAGTTAAATTAAAAAACAAACTTGTGTGCTTATGCTGATTTGTAAAGTTATGACTCATGTATTGTATTTTATTTTACCATTTAAGTTATGTATAATTGTAATGTAATGAAATTGAATGTTCACTGGTGCTCTGCCGGTGCAAATTTATTTACACACTCTTATTAAACTTTTCATTAATTGATTCTTTTTAAAGTTAAATGTGGGATCATCTCACTCACTTATTAATGAGGGAGTATGTAATGTTCATCTAGTTGAACAAATTTGCACTTGATGCTCTATGTGTACTGGCAAATGCACTACTTACTTCATAGGGGAAATAATAATTCAAAAGAAGTTTGACGATAAAAAATCAGAACAGTGATAAAGTTTATAAATTTTATTCATTAAAATATTAAACTTTTTCATAAAATTGTAATTATTTTGAAAATATTCCACTAATGTGTAAATCCTCTACTCTAAATGCTATATCCTTAAGAGATCAAAAAATGTAGACACTCTAAATAAATTATCAAATATTTTGCACAATACTCACATAGGTGTGAGTGTTGTGTTCGAATTCTCTACAGTTTGTAGTCTTTCAAAGGGACGTTGTTTTGATTTAATTTTTTTAAATAAGAAGGAAAAAAGAAGTAGAAGCGTGAAGAGAAGGAAAGGGAGAAACAAAGAGAGAGGTAGAGGGAGAAATGAAGTGAGAGAGAGGGAGAGGGAGAGGGAGACGAAGTCACCAAGAGTTCCCAGCCCACAATCACCATCGCCATAAGTATTGTATAAAATATTTGAATTTTTTCTTTTTACATTCCTAGCATTGCTCGTTTAGTATTAAAATTTTATATTTAAAAAATAAAAATATATAATTAATGAACAATGTGAAAAGTATCTTTTATTTATTTATTTATTTTTCTTATGTTGCAGGAGCATTTGTTATCAAGACTTAATAAATGCTAACAAGTGCCTTGGAAACCTTGTCTAATATTTTTAAACATGTCTTGTTTACTTCAAAGTAGGAGTAATATTTTTTTTTTAAATTAATGAAAAATATTTTTATATTTTTCCCCTTTTTTTGTTTGCAACTTATGCAAGTCACTTTATTTGTAAGTCTTGTTAAATGCGATTCCCTTGGGTGGTGGTTAATAAAATTTAAATTGATTGTACATTTTTTTTATAATATGCATTCACATAAAATATGTAAAATTATTTTAATGAACTATTCTTAAAACACCTGTTAACAAATCTTTTATTTACAATCTTTTAATTTAAAATATGAATGCACATGCCAAATTTATTTTTTTTTAAATAAAAGTTAGTGAAAAGTCCTATTAAATCCCCCTTTCAAAGATGATGTTTAATTTCACTTCCAACTTAAAAGATTCAAACTAAGCTAAAAGAAAAGTCGCTTTTAGAGCATTCACATCAGCGTCAACAAATTTTGAGTTAAATTATAATTAAAGAGTTACTTTTTTTTTTTTTTATATTTTATCTAACATTTGTTATATGTAAACTTCTATCAGTCTCTCTATTCTAAAATTTAGATTTATAAAATATTTATTTTTATGATTTGCTAGATTATGCAAACAACTCTACCCAAAGCATCTTCTAGAAGATTCTAGGAAAAGTTGCCATATTCCTAAAATAAAATAAAATAATAATAATAATAATAATAATGCACAACTGGTCATTCGGCAAGATGTTTGGTAATAAATGGTTAAATATTGTATTTCATATTCAAAAAAAAAAAAAAATGGTGCAGCAGTCGGTTATCTAGCAGGATGTATGGTCATTCTTAAGAATAAATGATAAAATATTGTATAACATATGAACAGTACATCGCTACATGTAACAATTTACTGTAGTAATGCCAAATTTAATTTTGGTGTAACGATGATGATGGAGGAGTGATTTTACACATTGCTAAAGTAAATTTTGTCATAAGACCATAATAGCTAGCGTGATATGGATGTCTTAGAGCATCTCCAACCCACTAGGCATATGATGCTTGTTAGTCAAAATGCCTAATGTGACTCACTTTTTTGAACTCCAATGCACTAGGCATATGCTTAGGCATTTTGGCTCAGCTCACATTCACTAGCTACATGTAGCTAGCCTTCAAGGCTAGGCAAAATGTATTTAATCATTAAGATTATTTCCCTCCATCTTTGTTGCTGACGTGGCATTCTATAAAGTTAATAGTATTTGGATGAATAGCTAAAATAAAGAGCATGGTTGGGGTAGAAACATGAAATCGTTGACAGGCAAAATAAAATGTATACTTTATAGTAATATTTAGATAGGTAAAATGTCTACTACCATTGGAGATGCTTAGAACTGTCTTTTAGATTTTTGTTTACACAAGTTACTTTTTTAATAGAAATAAAATAAATTAATTACAAATTAGTAGATTTCAAGTTAGAACTATCACCTGATGCGAGTAAAAATTGCTCCATAGTGGATTGCACATAGAGTCCAATCCTCTCCAATTCTTCCAAACAAACATCTCTTTAGGGTGCATTTGTTTGGACGGACTAGATAAGGGGGATTGTAATCTATCGGACTATTAGTCCTGTGATACCTTGTCCCGGAACTATTTGGTTGGACTAAATTTGTATTAAATATTTGTTTAGTCATGGGATTAGATGTCTGGATTGGACTATTTTTAGTTATCCAATGTTTGTTTGGGATATTATGGTGAAGGATAAATGCTCAAATGACTATTTTATCATTTTCAATTATTTACTAAGTAATAGTAATATTAAACATAGTTTTAATATTTTAATTATTTTTAGCTACATTAAAGAAAAATTTATTTTATTTTATTTTTTGCACAATATTTTAATTATTTTAATTTATTATTTTCAATTAAATTAAATTTATAATTTTTATTTTTTATTTAATATATAATTTTAAATTGGCAACACTAAAAAAATAATTTATAAATGTAAAAAAATAATTTAATTTAATATGTAAATTTAATTTTTTAACAACACTAAAAAAACTTAATTTATAAGGCCATAATTTATAATTTATTATTTTTAATTAAATTTAATTTATAATTTAAATTTTTTATTTAATATATAATTTTAAATTAACAACGCTAAAAAATTAATTTATAAATATTTAAAAGTCTATTTTATCATTTTCTAATTGTTTGCTAAGTAATAGCATGGAGGGTAAAATGGACATTTTACAAAATAATCTCATGGGATACCAATCCCACGGTTTCTATCCCACCTCCTCCATGGGATAGGATAGTCCCATATTTGTCGGACTAATAGTCCGGAGCAAAAAAAATGAAACAAACAATGAACTATTAGTCCGATGTGATTAATAGTCCAATCTCACCCCCTAATATTTCAAAACAAACACACCCGAAATATTATCTAGTTACAATTAATCATTTTTGTTATGATTCTGAAAGGAATTTATACAAAATCATTTCATATATAAATCATGACACATTTATTAAATTTTAAAGGCAAAAATGTTTTTATCTACTGATCCCTTTTACTTTGCCACTAAGATAATAGAGGCAAAATGCAAACGAGATCACCAGGAAAGGGTGTTATTATTTAAATAAAAAAAAATCAATAACGAGTATTATTATTTTTAAAAAAATAATAAATGTATTATGTGTTTCGTACATGCTTTGATTCTGTTTAAATATTTAATATTGTGTTTGGTTGAGAAATTTAGGAAGAGATTTTGAAAGAGAAGGGAAAATGTATGTGAAACTCAATAAAATGTAAGTATATTTTATTTACATTTCATCTACTTTTTTTTTTCTAAATTTTTTCTCAAATCTCCCAACCAAACACATTGTAATCTATACTATATATTAAGCAAAAGGGGGTTTTTAACCCCAAGTCTTGTGGGAGCTCCAATCTTCCAATCTAAATTTCTTAATTTTTTGATTTTTTAAAAGAAAAATTCTTAACATTTATTAACTTCTCTCAACTCTCAAGTCTTACCCTCATAATAACACTTTAATGCATTAAGAACAAGCATAATTTTTTTTTTTGAAATCTAACACATTAATTCCTTGAAAATTCCCAACACATATGATTATTATCACTCATAATAACGCTTTAATACATTAAGAATAAACATAAAAAAAATTTCATGAAAAATCCAACACATATGATTATTATCAAAATATTAAACTTTAATATAATATAAAAAAAGAAAAAAAGAAGATATTTAAAAAAAAATATTAAAAAATCACAATTCACATATATAAATAATTATAAAAATAATCCGTACATAGCACGAGTGATATACTAGTAGAATCTTAATGAAAAGGGCCAAAGGCTACACACCACCCACCATCACCAGCTACACACCACCCACCATCACCACTTTCCACCACCGTCTTCTGCCGCCACTTGCCACCACTTGTCATTTCTCACTCTTTTTTATATTTTAAATTTTTTTTAAACATTTTGTCAATTACCAAACACTTTTTAGTTTATGTTTTTCTAAAAATAAACAAAAAATAAAAAAAAATCAATTTATTAAATTTTTGTAAATATAAGCTGAAAACGTAAACGTTGCCAAACACAAATAGAATCTTAATGAAAAGGGCCAAAGTGTAACAAAATAAAAGTTGTAGAAGGTTAACTGTTAAGTTTATAGTTAGGCAAAATACAATTTAAGGGATTTACTACCCTGTTTAAATTTGGGGCCTTCCTAAAAAATGGGCCCTAAAACCCATTCTTTAGTATCTTAGCTAATAAGCGGGCCCTGACCCAAACCCACGCGAGTTGCAGACAATCACAGTGGAACTCTACAGTTCCATTCATCCTAAGGAACTCTGAATTCGATTATCAGAACCCTAGTTCCCAATCCAATATCTCGTTTTCCAATTCCATTGAAGACATGTATCGAAAATCATTATTCCCATCCGTTGCGATTCTTCATTCTAAGGTCTGTTCAGAATGTTGTTTACATTTTTATTAAGCTTTAGAGTAAATTATATCAGTCACAGAGATTTACGGTTTTTTAAGTTTTTGCATTATGGATATAGTTATATTTTCTGGAAAAACTCAGGTTTCAATGCTATTAATCTAATGCTTAAACCTGTAATTTTCTGAGATTCATGAACCTGCCTATTCACTGTTCTTCATATTTTGTTATACATATGATCATTTTATTTCACAAAGATAAAAATTATAAACTGTATGATTGAATTTAAAATCTGAAAATTAAAATCAATTTGGAAAAATGAGAAGTTGAGAGATTTGAAAAAAAAAAAAAAAAAAAAACCTGAATTTAAGGCATAACTGCCCGCTTGACTACTATAGGATATTTTGGAAAAAATTAAAAAATGAGAAGTGAACATGTACTCTATAGCCTTCACATATAGAATTGATGTGTATATTTGTAAGTGAGTTTAATCTGAGCTTTTACTGGCAATAGGAGCTAACATACCAACAACTAGGACATTTTAATCTGTTTTGGGCCTTGAGTTTAATTTGAAAAGTTTACCCAATCTAGTTGTTGTCTTAAAAATCTTTAGCCATTACTTTGAAAGGTTACATTTATCTGTTTAGCTATCACTATCTGATTGAGACTTTACAAGCTTTAAAAGTTGCAAGGTTCTACTAATATAAATATATATTCTTTTTTATCCGGCAAGATATTATATAATAATAACATATGTATTACCATTAGCATCATCTTAATTACAGAAGACTTTTACGTTCAACTTCATGTTTAAGCCTAAGGCTTTATCAATGTGATTTGATATAGAGCAAGGACGTAACTTTATTTTTTTCACACACTAAAAAACTCAGTGTACTTTTAAAAAACGTAACACTACTCCTCCAACATAGCACTAAAAGACTCCTCTAACACTATAACGTAATACATCAAAAGATCCCCTATATATATATATATATATTTTTTTCTAAAAATGGACTATAGAGTTAAACCAAGGCCAATTTGTGTTTGAGGCTGCACTTTATGTGTTGAATGGACATGCACAACCTTTAGTAATATCATATCATGGTGACAATGTTTAAAGTGTTTGGACACCTGATGGTAATATGTAGGATTAGTTATTAAGGTTTCTAGAAATAATCTTTTAAAGGTTCACACTATTTATTGCTGGAGGACCCAGAAATTGTGCAAATGGAGGGCCCAAGACAAAATTATTTAAAGCTTTGAAAGCATCAAAGCAAAATTTTATAAATTTTTGGGGCCAAAATGCTATTTTTATTATTTATTTATGTAAATACTCAAAATTGCATGGGGTTAATGAGGTTCTTGTGAAGTTTGAGAGGGTTGAAGTAAAATTTTGTATAAATTTTGAATGGGCCAAAATGTTAATTTATGTTATAAATATGTAAAATTGCATGGGGCTAATGAGAATTGTATGAAATTTTGGGCCTCATGCAATTTCATTTTTTAAATGACTTCTTCTTTTTGAAATGATGCCATTCTAAAAGATGGTTTTGTGCTTTTAAATATTGAGGCGACCATTTTTTTTTCTCCTACTGAAGATTTTTATTAGAGGCACATTCTTGATGAGACAGATATGAATGCAACCAAAAATGGCAGAACGTGGCCATCTATAAGTGTATTTCTCATTATATTGCATGCAACATATAAAAATTCTCTGAACAGTACAATGAGATTAATTGTGAGTTAGTGCTTTATAAATTTCTGAATGATGAGAAAAGCAGTAAATTGATGAGAGCATACCATAACATATGACATAATTTCTTCATTTTTCTGTGTGCTTTCAACTAATCAAAGTTAAGAAGTGTGGACACTTTTAAGAAGGTGTTGTGTCTGTGTTGGACACCAACATTTGTCAGACATTTCCCAACACGTGTGTCGGAATGCATTCAAATATGTCATATTATTTTTAAATTTTTTAGCTGTGGACATGCTTTGGTCACTTGAGGGACACATTTATTTATATAAAAACAATGGGTGTATTTATACTTAGTAATCTCTCATCGTTTCGATTTTTGAACGTTGGGGAATTCCAAAGTAGAACTTTCTAAAATAGGTTTACATAATAAAAAATAAATGTATTTGTAATGTAAAAACTAATGAAATCGTTATTATTTTCATCTATTTGTATTTTTAGCCTAAAAAAAAAATGAAGAAATCATTATTTTTTTCATGTACACATCCAAAAATATATATTTAATTGTCATCGTATCCTTGCCATGTCATTTGTTGATTTTTTTTTTTTTTTTTTTGAAAATTGTCATATTTGGTTATATTACTTGTATTTGTTGTCCATATCCATGTCTCTTATGAACAATGTAATGACTTAACTTATAATCCACATCTGTATGTGGTGTCACATCAATAAATCTCCTAGGCAGATCAGCCGTCAGCCGTCAGCTCAGCTTATGTAAATAAATTGGAGGCATATGCAAAATATATGCCTTCACAAAAAGGTTTCCCACAAAGGGTGAAGGGAGGAGGGAGTGAAAAAAGAACTAAGGAGAAGCATGAAAGACATATCTGGTACTAGAAATGAGCTTTGCATTTCCTCTGAAAGTAATGACTAATTCTAGTGGAATTTTAACACATGCATTCTCTAATTCAGCAACCTAAAAGATCATCACATTTTTTTCTTCAGTTGTTCCTTTTCAATTTCCAAGTTGCTATCTTGAGTGGGTTCAATTGCATTTGCATATAAAATGGGAAGTGGATACTGCTCATCTTTCCTTATAGATCAATTATCTTGCTTGCAACTTTCCTGTAAGTTCAATTCAACCAAAATGAAGAAATTGAGTACATACATCTCGAAGAACCTACACTAAATTTTAATTCTCAAATGTGTATAGTGATATTTTGTCTGCTTACTTGGTGGTAGATTGTTAAATCTTGACATTGTTGGTCAGTCTGGTGCCCTACTTTGTTTAACTTGGAATATTTCTTATATCCACTCAATGAAGTTTCCCTGACGTAAATATTTTTTAATCTTTTTTCTGCTGTTGTTTAGTCCACTTAATTATTTTCCCTGTTATACAGTTTTGAAGATTGGAATTTAGAAAACTTGTCCAGAGTGTCTCAGATTAATTTCAAACCATAATCCTTGTTCCACTGTCATCCTTTAAGTGTTTCAAATGTTTTGCTTATCCTAGTTCATGTGGTTGTACCCACATTTACCTCCCAAGTAACTACTGCATTTTGTGATGGTGAGAAAATAAATTAAATCAAATATTTGTTATCTGGTTTAATTATTTCTACATTTATCCACTTAAAGCTAGTGAATATGGAATCCTTCCTTGCCTCCGTGGCCTCTTTTGTTTGGGGGCAGTAGTGAATGCCTCCTTATTTCTTGATACCATTTCTGGACTGTATTTCCTCCAACTACATGCAAAGTGATATGGGATATGAACTCCAAAATTTAGATTGTGATCAACAATTTCTCCTGTGCTTTTATCAAGCATGTGGAACTTATTTCCTTCAGTTGGTTAACTCTCATATTATCACACTTCCCAAATTAAGTGTTTGGGGAACTACATGCAAAGTTTTAAACAAGACTGAATTATTCTGATGTTAAAGCATATTTTTATGTTGTTCTTAAATAGCTTTTTTTAAGTAAAAATTATTATTATCATTATTATTTTTTTTAACAATTATTATTATTATTTTTTTGGGTAAAGGGCAACTGAGCTCAATGGTAAGGCTTACTATTAGTGCAAGGCTGCTTTACCTGTGCACATCTTGTCCTTCATAGACTCTGTTTTAGCCGGTGCCTAGTTCGCTAGGTTGCCCTTTTTAAAAACGTAAAAATTAAATTCTCACTTTCTAATCCATTCGTTGATCTGCTGCAAGTTACACCCCATTGTTTCTATGCTTTACTCTCTACTTCCAAAATGTTTGGGGCTGGATTATTCTTAAGTCCTGTTTTCACTCTGTCAATGGTGATATTGGGTGCCTATCAGAGCTGAGAAAGCCCCTGCTTTCTTTGGTGAATTGAGAATCTAAAGATATATGTATGTAGTGGCTGCCCTGCCTCTGTGCTCTAATATGTATGATAATCTTGTTTGGCTGGGAAACTGTATTTGATGAGTTTTACTCCGATAATTTTAATTCTGCATCCATCTCAAATTCTTGAGATGCTTTGGCTAGTTATGATTTTTATTTTCCCATTAGTTTCTTCGTATCTCCTTCTGGATATTCTGGTCCTGACTTGCTATAGGAATTACATTGTTTCTGTTGTCATGTTGTTCAGAAATCGTATGAAGTCTGTGCCATTGATTGCCTGAATTCCATTTCCCGGCCTTCACATTCCACATTTCACAATATGCTGAATCGCTGATGCATGTTGGGGTCTGATTCGAAGATGGTACGTAAGTGTTGTACAATGGGGGATTATTCAACAACCGTCTAAGAAATTAATTAGGCATCTGAGCAACCAAATAATTCCTTGAATGTCTTGTTATGTGTGGTTATAATGTTGTTGTTCTTCTGTCTTCTCTTTAAGAGTGTGTGTGTGTGTGTGCGTTTTTTTTTTTTTTTTCCATTTCTGTTGTCTTGTTTTTTTGACCTTGTACAATATGCTGAATCGCTGATACAAGACTCAGAAAACTATTAAATTTATTCAAAAAAAAATTAAAAAAAAACACTTTCATTTGCTCTAGATCAGTACAGCTATAACCAGAAAACATGTTGGGTCTGATTTCAAGACAGATGGTTCTTAGTATTGTACCATGGCACCATCATCTCTTTTTGACCCAGTTTATGTATCAAAAAGAACAATACAATGGAAAAGAACAACATAAAATAACAATAGAAAAGAACAAGTAACTAGTCCCCAATGTGGGGAAGAAAATTGAATTTGGTATACTTGCAGCAGAAAACTTGTGACCCACTTCATAGGGCGTATTGAATCTAATTTTGCCCAGTGTTTCTACTGATGATACTAACATACAGGCATATCTGCTGGAGGAGGCTCTAATGCTTCCAATTCCCCAACTCCATTCTCTACGAGGAAAACCATAGCCAAACCCCAGGTGATGTGAACATCCAAGTGACAATGCAGCAGCCAAACTCCTGTTTTTGCCAAACAAAGCAAGTAAAATATCAAATGAGGAACAATAGACATGTATGAGAACTGAGAAGTAAAATCTTTCTAGACTTTTCATGTTTTCTTACCTGGGTTATCAGCGACAAATCTAATGACTGACCATCCGCCAACAGGTACACTAGCTGTATTCCTCAATGGGGGATCAACAAGGTTAAATTTAGATGTATCACGGCTGGGATTGAAGTTTCCAAAGCCCTGTGCGATGATGTAGAAATCATATCCGTGAAGATGAATTGGGTGGTTCTCAGCTGTGAAGATACTTGTTCCCTGTAAAACTAACTGCACTGTTGCACCGTATTTCAATTTGTACACCTTGGTCCCCGGAACGGGTTGCCAGAGTGACCGGCTCACATTACCGGTGTAATCAAATTTCACCGGTGGAGCCGCTGGAAAATCGGTGGTGAAAACTCCGGGTATTCCTTGCTGATGCGATTGGAGTAAAGAGAAGTTGGATGGGAGCACAAAAGATACATTGTTCATGCTGGCAGTGAAGCGGGTCCCATTTGGACCTTGACAGGTGCTTGGGCTGGCACCTGATGGGCAGTTGTTAAGTCCTAGACCGACTGTGATGAAGAGGCTTTCATCGATTTCAGTGGGCACGGGGACTTTTTGGGGACTTCTAAGGCTGGTAGCGAAGGCCGTCGCAGTGTTGGTGTCATTAAATGCAGGTAAAGATGCGTTAACAGGTTTGGCTGAAGTAGTACCATTGGCAGGACAAGGTGCGGTCTTGTACTCGAGGATTGCTGTGGTGGTTGTCTGGTCGAATGGTGCGCCTTGGGCACTAGCATAGGCACATGCTGCAATGTAGTATCGAGCAGGTGGCTGATCACCGGTGATTAGGACATCGGTGGTTTGACCGGGTCCCAACATAATGACTGAGGTGGTGAATGGTTTAAGATAGGAAGCATCGGCTCCAACAACTGTGAGTCTGTGATTGGCTACGGTGAAGAATAGCTCTTGATTTAGCCCAGCATTGATGACTCGAAGGAGGTTGGTTTCACCGGAGTCCACCGGAACTATCACTGTGTCTGCATGGTCATGATATCATTGAGTCATTTTTCTTGAAATCACGATTTTTTTTTTTTTTTTTTTTTTGAGCAAACCATGACATTGGCTAATTATTTTAGGTGTTGGCTTTGTCAAACCTTTGTCGAGGGGGGCCTTCTTGGAGGTCCTTTTTATAATTTTATCCTATCTAACCAAATGTCCTCTATATATGCATTGGAAAATATTAGTTTTAAACTACATCCTTTGGCTATCTCGTAAATATCTTTGACAATATTTATAAAAATTGTGTGCGCCAACCTCACTAAGTTGATTCGATGATATCGATATGATATCTTAAGCCATTTGTAGACAGTGGTTTTATCTAAAGAGCCGGTGAAGAATAGAAAGGAACTAATTTGAGTCTATAGAAGCAAACCTTGACTGGAACAGTTGTAAAAATCCCCAGGTTGACCATTGATGGTATACGCATCGGACACATTTGGAGCTGCCCCGGTTCTTGTAGCCTGCCTCACCACATCAATGGGATTCGCATCCCACCATTCACCTGATCATTGTCAAACCACAATTCATGAATTTGTCATTATATCTATACATTTCTGAGTTTTACTGAGTCATCTAGTGAGATATAGGATCAGTACCTAAGAGAAGGGGTGTTTCGCGCTTGGGCTTGGGAAACGGGTAGGAAGAACCTTGTTTTGGGTGAATAATCAGAGCTCCATAAACTGTTGCTCTGAGCCATGAGCTATGGGCGTGCCACCAGAGTGTCCCTTCCTGGCCTTGAATGGTAAACCGATATGTATAACTCCCTCCAGGTCTGATCGGGCACTGAGTCACAAATTCTGGCCCATCAGCCCATGCTGTTCTCATCTGACGAATGCCATGCCTGCAGGAGCATAGTAGTGAGTAGTACTAAAAATGCAAGTTACTACATATAGGATTTTCATATAAAGAAGGCTTGTATAATTTTAATGCATGCTTGCATTCATGCAGTAATTACCAGTGAATGGTGACATTGTATTGAGCTCGGTTGACGACGTTGACCACAAGAGTGTCTCCATTCTTCACTTCCAACGTTGGTCCCGGAAACTGCCCATTCACCGTGATGGTGTTGTGGGTGTTGCACAGCCTCTTCACTGGGGTTGCTTGAACCTGTTCCATAAACATCAGCAAGTGTTCCCAAGGAGAGAGATGAATAAACAGAGAGAGAGAGAGAGAGAGAGAGAGAGAGAGAGAGAGAGAGAGACATACTACAAATTCATGATACTGAGTTTCTGCATTAGCTAAGAAGGGCAATGCATTAGCAAAGAGAAGCAAAAGGCTTAGGAGGAAGAAAGAGCAGTGAGTGTTGAAAGCTTCCATCTTTACTTGGCCTGGCCTTGAAGTGTTAATGGTTAATTGTGAGAGTGGGAAAGAGAGAGATTGATTTTATAGGAGGAGAAGAGGAGAGAGAGGGTGGTTTGAGGTTGGCAGATTAGGTTTTGATTCAGCACGATGGTCAGATCAGAGGGTTAACTTATGTTGGAGTTTGGTGCACCCACTACTAGCCCATCAGACACGAACAATTTCATGAATCCTTGTCTCACAAGTCTCCTCCCCTTGGTGTTGAATTTCAACAGAATATCATTATTTTAAGTTTTAAAATAGTTTTTTTAAGTCAGCCAACGATTTTGTATTAATTTACCCAAAACCGAAAGTGAACAACCATACAAGTGAGACCTTACTCTCATATTAATTTGTAAAAAATATTTATTTATATAACATTACTCAAAAAAACAACCACACAAGTGATCTTGAAAATTTATTAGCAAAAAGCTTAGGAAAACAATAACGAACTCTAAAGTCAGAAACGTCCTTTTCTAGCTACACCTTAAACCAAGGGCAGGGGCAATGAGAGGTCATAGACCAAGGGCGGGGGCAATGAGAGACATTGAGAGGTCACAATTTCACACCAACCTAGTGAACGTTCCCACTTTTGAATCCCATCACAAGGAGTTGGCTCGAAAGTTAAGATATCTTCTTGTTGTTTCTTTTATGGGATATGATGTCTAAGTTTGAGTCATATCGTTATAGATATAGTTTTTCTTTCTTTATTCTCCTTTTATTTGGCCAAAAATAAAAAATTTGCCAAGCTATGTCAAATATTTAAGGCTTGGGATCAAATGTAAACTCAGAAGTTTGAGCTACAAAAATTAAATAAAATAAAAATACACTATTATTAGTACCTTATCTTATTTGCTGCACGTGGTTTATGGGTGATTGTAGGTATTTTAGATTTAGCTTACAGAGATGAATTCAATGTAACCTTGCATTGGAGGGTTCCTTCGTCATAAACAAAATAAAAAACAAAAAACTTAGTGAAAGCCCATTTTCCTTTCTCTTGAGGGCCAAGAAATATTGATCTTGTGGGTACTCCAACTTTTTAGTTTCAATTAGCTTATCATATTTCCAAGTTTTAGCAAGTTTGAATACTAATGTTTACAAGCAAACTAGCTAAATCCATTTTTTAAACTTTCTATGAAACAATGTGAAAAAAATGCTATATATACATATATTAAAAAAAAAACTAATTTTTGTAGATTTTTTTGTATGAACTATTAATGCAAACTTATGTGATGTGCAATACAAGTATTAGTGTTTGAGATGAGATTTATTTGCTCTCCATTTAAATGATAGTAACAACTTAAGTTTCGTTTGACAAATGGCTTTTTTAGTCAAAAAGTTACTAAAAAAATAAAAAAGCCAACAACCTATACAAAAAAGTCAAAGATTCAATTTTCTTTCTATTTTTTATACATCTTTTCGTAAAAAATCAAAATGTCATCCCAAACATACTAATTTTTTTACATCATATTTTAGCCTAAAATTTAAAAAGTTACTAAAAAAACCTGTTCTTAAACAAGACCTTACTCTCATATTAATTTGTAAAAAATATTTATTTATATAACATTACTCAAAAAAACAACCATACAAGTGATCTTGAAAATTTATTAGCAAAAAGCTTAGGAGTACAATAACGAACTCTGAAGTTAGAAACATCCTTTTCTAGCTACACCTTAAACCAAGAGTAGGGACAATGAGAGGTCATAGACCAAGGGCAGGGACATTGAGAGGTCACAATTTCACACTAACCATCCCCCGAGTCCGGATCCTCGGTAGCATTTTCCTGCGGCCCTTCCTTCCGCGCGTCAAAACGACGTCGTTTTGACTCTTTTTTTTTCCCCCCTCTTTTCTCCCACCTCTTATTTTCAGCCTCTTTTGGTTGTTCAGCTCTAGCTGAGAGAAACGAACAGAGCTTCTAAACAGATCATTGAACGAGAGAGGCAATGAACGCGAGGTGGCGAGAGATGAAGATGGAGAGGCGGTGGTGAGACGAGTGGACCCAGCGAGAGACGAAGACAGAGAGGCGGCGAGAGAGGAACACAGATTTGGTGTTGATTTGTTGAGGTTTGACGAGGTTAATTTCATCTCTCTCTCTTTCTCCACTTCTTCTTTGATTCATCCAAAGAGAGCCTTCAAACTAGCTAGAAATTTCATCTCTCTCTCTCTCTCTCTCTCTCTCTCTCTGTCTCTTTCCCCTTACTTCTGATGAATTTTCATGGCTGTTTTTGTGAAATTTGATTAATTTGTGAAATTGTTGAGGCTTTATTAATTTTATTAATTAATTTTCTAGGCTGCTGAGGTTTTATTAATTTGTTGAGGTTTTATTAATTCTATCAATTTTTTTATTGAATGGAATGATTTGTTAAGAGGCTTGGAAAATTTGATATTGTTCATTTACTTCTATTGGAAGTAGAAGTAATGTAGAAGTAGACTGTATATATGCATGTAATGTATGTATTGTCTTTGTTGAAGTAGACTGTTATTCTATAGTCTACTTCAACTTCTGTGGGCTGTAATAAATACATTACATGCATTTACAAATACATAAACAAAGAAGTAATTTGATGTTGAAGTAGACTGTTGTTTATTTACTTTTGTTGAATTTTGTGGGCTGTTTTTGTGAAATTTTAATATTTCGTGAAATTGTGGCTGCTGAGGTTTGCTGAAATTTGTGAAATTGTTAGAAAAATTGATGTTGTATTTGTTGAGACTGTATATATTATAGCCCTCAGAAGTAAATTGTTGAGACTGCATGTATTTGTTGAGACTGTTATAATTGTTGAGACTGTTGTTCAAGAAAATGGGAAGCCTTATTGAGTATCCATTAAGTTGTAATAGACAACAAACAAAGATACCCCCTGCTATGCCTAATTCCTCTTGGACTTGAGTTGAGTCAGTTTGTCCCTCCATTGAGTTGTAATAGACAACAAAAATACCCTCTGCTATGCCCAATTTCTCTTCGCCCTGCTAGATGACATCAAATTTCTTATGCTGAGATGTAATTTTGTTGTTTCTTATATTAAACCTAATAGTTTAAACTACTAAGTCAATGGTTGAAAAATCTACAATTAACAAAACAATATAGCAGCTAGTTTTTATTAAATGTCCAATAACAAAGACATCTGGTAGCCACCTGCATTGCGCAGCAATCTTTCCTTTCCCCATCTTCAAGTCATTCCTCACAACCAAAACCTGCATTGAATAAGGAGAAAGTTAGGTTCTAGTCAATTCTCCTCGACACTACAGCTACGTAAATATATGCACACATGTGAAGAGAGTGACAGAGCAAAGTGATATGAAACCATTTTGAAATCATCAAGAATGCCTGCCAGCATTTCAATCTCAAAGGTTCTTTGGGCTGATTCTTCTTGTTTCCATCCACAACTTGGCAGTTTTAGATAACAACCAAAACCTGCATTGAATGAGGAGAAAGTTAGGTTCTAGTCAATTTATTGAGCTCTTTGTTTCCTAAAACATCTTAGTTTTTTATTCATATTCTAAATGAACATCTTCGTTTACTTTGGCTCTATATTTTTGCAGATATCAACTTCAAGTGTTAACGGCAGTACACCAAATCAATTGACATTTTGAACAAAAATTGTCCTAAATGTCATAAAAAAACAACTATTCAAATTTCCGAGACGGAGCGAAACAGAAACAAATTATTTTATTGTTGTCAAGATTGTAATGGTTTTATTGGATAGTGTTTGCCTACAAATGCACAATGTAGAGCTGAAGGAGAAGTGCAAATGGAAAATATGCCAACTGTCGCCAAACAGCTTCGATTTATGAGCGAACAACTTCACTTTCAAAGCGAACGACTTCAATTTCAAAGCGTGGAGATGATTAAATTGGAAGCAAACATAAATCGAAGTTCGTGTCGTATGTATGGGTTGTTCCTATTGCTTGTAATTAGTATTGTATTAGTTATGAAGATGTAATAATATATATGCAAGTTGGAAATAGAAGTAATGTATTTGTCTTTGTTTATCCATGTAATGTATATATTGTAAGAATGTTGGTATTAGTAATGTATTGCGGGTTGGTTGGTGCCCCATTTATTTGAATGTAGCTATTAGTTATTCTCTCATTTATTTGAATTTAAAAATTGTTAGCATTTATCCTCCACAAAATTCATCTATTCTCATCTTCCCAGATGCACTGTATAGCAAAATAATAAAAAAAAGCTGGAATTCAAAATGAAGTGAAAAGTTGGAATCCACAAAATTCATCTATTCTCATCATATTCTCATTTTTGCTCCCAGATAGTTCACTGCTGGAATTCAAAATGAAGTAAGCCCATGTATAGCATGAGAATAGGTGGAATAATAACAAACTCAACCAACCCATTAAGCAAACCAGTAATTCAAGGTGAAGTAAGCCAACCAGTCCAAACTTGACCAATGAATAACAGAATTTGCTTGTCTTTAAATGGCCAATAATAACAACATATCACATAACACATGTAAGGGGGCTACACAAGCTGCAGGGATGTCCATCTACACAATTTGTGTCCAATATATCACAAACTCAACTAACTTATTAACAACATATCAGTAGCTATTTCCAAACATTGTTCCTATTGCAAAAATAACATAAAAATTGGCCCAAATCCGAACAACGTAAAAAAATACACCCAAATCTCAAGATATAATAACATCATCGTTCATTCAGGGATGTCCATCTACATGATTGTCAGCGGGACTATGTGAGGCTTGCGACATTTGGATTGCAAAGTGTTGAACACTAGTACCTCGAAGCAATTCCTGAAACGATGTCTGAGTGGGATAGGCTAAAGGCATTGACTAAGGCATATTACTTCCCTACAATAATGTTAAATTTATTAAAATATTGATACCATGTATACTATCATTTGAATGTAAAGTATGTAACCAATTATAACTTACATCATATGTAGGATACATGACATGATGAACACTTGTATGACCCATGGCAAAAGGAGGTTGATTTTGAGATACAGGCCGAGATTGAGAAATATAGAGACCATGACCATGACCCTAAAATGCATTGAAATAAAGTAAATAATATATGAAATGAAAAAAAAAAATTAATAATGCATTTTAATTTTACAAAAAACACACAATATGAATTATTACCTGAACATAATTACTACACATGCCGAAAGGAGGTTGAGATTGACCTTGGGAGTATAAACAGCAACACCCTATGCAACCAATGCAGGAAAAAAAAATAAAAATTCACATGACTATATTGCAAGAACAACCAATGAAGATATGTAGGAGTCTTAGTTATCCAACAACATTAATAAAGTAAAACAATGGTTCCGTATGAGGTTCAATTTCCCTAAGGTCTATGCATGTCAAAGGTTGAATACAATATTAAATATTACCTATATGGAATGATTACCAATGGCCGAAGCAGGTTCGGATTGACATTGGGAAGCACAAAAAGAACCATCCTACATGCATAAAAAAAAGACCAAAATAATTAATATCACCCTACTAGATGACAAATGATAACCGATCCTACAAGATTAATACAAGGTTGCACACAATAGTAAATATTACCTGAATAGAATTATTACCCATGGCGACAGGAGGCTCAGATCGACCTTCGGGAGTACAAAAAGCATCACTCTACAAACAACCAATTTCTTTAATTAATACACATATCACATAACACATAACAAAATATCATTTAATCATATGCAACAATTTTGTGTAATTACCTGCTTAGATTGCATTCTTTTCTTCTTTGCAATAGATTTTTTCATCCCGCCCTTGATCCTCCTTCTTCCCTTACTAGTTGCTTGTCTTTTCTTGAGTCCCTTAGCTTGGATTGGACAATCTACTTCATCACTCTGTGGGCATGTGTTAGTTAAGGAATTTCTCAATTCAGTGACGTCCACTTGACCACAACTGTGCACACTTAATTTGTCTTCAACCAATACACTCAATTCTTCACCTTTTGCAAGTGAGAAATGATAAGTTTCTTCACTTTCAGCGGCTCTACTTGTTATTGCTCTAAACATATTCATCAATGACCTATATCAATCGCTTTGATGTAGTTTCACATCAACCTTGACGTCATACGCACGACTATCCTTCACACTTTTAGCCCCTACTTTTTTAGTCCATCGGTTCAATATGTATTGTGCAGGAAGGTCCATTGCATTGAATATATCTCTAAGTACCTTCAAACAATATCGACACACTATGCCCTTCACTTCAAACTTCTTGCAACTACAACTCAAAGAACCATCTCTATCCATTATCACATTCTTATCTTTTTTTTCCATCTACCACCGTTCGAATTGTGAATATGGTACTCTCACCGCCATTAATAGTGCCTACAATGGATGCTTCAATGGATTGCACGTACTCATTTTGGAATTTCTGAAAAATTACTTTGGTGTAAATATCTGCCATTTGCTTTAACATCAAAGTGGGAATGGAAACCCTTGACAATTTTTGGGACAAATTATATTCGGCTTCCAATTCTTTATACCTCTTGTCATAAAGCACCCTCTCAAAATGCATGAAAAATTCCATCAAGTTATGATCACAATTGAGATAATCCTTCAAAAATGCATTGAATGATTAACTTAGTTGAGTAGTACTTATTCCAGCTGCCCAAGAATTCATAATATATGGCCATCTCCATTTGTCTTTCACACCAAAAGTTTGCTTTAACCAATGATTGTTGTGTGCATCATACCTATCAAGTATTTAGTCCCATTGTATTCTGAATTCTTCTTCATCTTCAATTTCATGCATAAATTTTGAAAACACACCCTTCGCCCCTATATCTCCAAAAAGAGAACTTACATGCTTCATACCATTTTGCATCAAATACCATGTGCAAAGTTGGTGGTTTGTATTAGGCATGACAATTGAAATGGCCTTAGCCATCGCAGCATCTTGATCTGTGAAAATAGTTTTTGGAGCTTTGTTTGACATTACCTCCAAAAAAATCTGAAACAACCATATGAATGATTCGGCAGTCTCATCATATATCAACGTTGTACTGAATATAACTGTTTTTCGATGATTATTAAATCCAACAAAGGTTCCAAAAGGTCTATGCTCGTTATTTAATTTGTAAGTAGTGTCAAAGGTCACTAAATCACCAAATTGAGCATAGTCCATTATCGTTTGAGCATCGGCCCAAAATATATTACTTATCTGCTCTTCACAATCTAATTGAACTGCATAATAAAAGGATGAATTTTTCACAGTTTTCTTACGAAAGTATTGCAACACACTACCCGCTTCTCCATATTCCAAATCTTTTTGTCTCTTCGATCTCAAATAATTTTTTTGGTCTAATTTGGTGAAGCCAAGTGATGCTCTTCCACCAGATTCCTTACAAAATAGCTCATAAGCAGACCTAAGAGGAATTCTAGATTCTGAAGCCAATTCTACTTCAATTGCTTGGGTGGTAGATATTTTTCTTTGGGATGACAACATATGAATGTACTCTTGAGGTACAAGGTCGTGATTATGATGTTCAACAAAATCAATTACAACATATTTTCCTAAATTTCTATCTAACTTGATACTCAATCGGGCACCACAACTACATCTCACCTCTTGTCTCAGAAATTTTACTAGTGGATTTTGCTTGTCAATACCCTGAGTTCCCTCTTTATAACATACAAAAGTCTGTGAAGTTATTTCCTTAGTTTGTTTGTTCTTGTGTGCATACGACTTCCTAATACTAAAGCCCATCTTTCTGCCATAGTTATTGTAAAAGTCATACGCAGCTTGTTCAGAGTCAAATGGCATGCCCAATTTCGGCTTTCAACCATAACTAGCCAACTCATCAACAACATTATTTTCTTCCATTACCTACAATTTAGTACCAAACAAATAATAAAATAAGCTAATTCCCCAAAATTGATGGATAAGATTTTTGAGAAGGGGGCCTACAAATAAATTTTGTAAAATTTTATCCGTTCATGTGCTTTCTGTCCTAGTAGTGCTTAGTTTCTGTCCTGTGTTTGTAGCAATGATCATCACAAATTAAGCTAATTCCCATCAATAACCAAAGTTTCCAAAGATATAAAAAAAAAAAAAAAAACAAATAAGCTGATAACAGAGCAATTAACATTCTTTCAAAATAGCTAAAAATAAGAAATCAAAAAAATTAGGAATTCTAGATTCACAGAATTGACACTCAACCCACAAAAAATGGATGATAAAGAATAACAATTTTGATTTACAAATGGAAAACCCACTATCCAGATGTGTAAATCTAACTAAAATCAAGCAATACCCAGTCATGAATCATAAATGCAGATCACAAATATACATGTATATATTTTAGTTCTCTTTCTACTGAGTAATTTGTATAACATTTTCTTATACATATAATATACCAGTAGAACTGATCACTAGTGGAGCTTTTGTATGAATATTATTATAGTATTAAAATAATGGAGTAAATGCATAACTATATATATGTATATGCTTGAGCTCTGTGTTTTTTTTTTTTTTTTTCCCCGGTAGATAAATGTGTGTGCTTAGGCTTAATTCAAATGGAAAATCACAATAAAATCAAGCAATACCCAGTCATGAATCATGATTGCAGATCACAAAGAACACAGAAATGCACACATAGCTTCCGGAATTTCAGAAATTTTAGACAACAAAGATATATATATATATATATGTATGTATATATCAGCGACAAAAATCTGAAATGATGATCCTGATTAATGTCACTTATTTTGTGTCACTTATTTTACCTCGTCATGGCCACAATCTCGCCTTGTCGTCGTGTCGCGTCCCTCCGCCATTCTCCGTCCTTCACCATGGCCGTCTTCTCCCTCCACCATCCTTCGTCCTTTGCCGTCACGTCCCTCCACTATCCTTCGTTTCTATGCCTCTCTCTCTCTCTCTTCGTCTACCGTCTCTCTCTCTCAGTTCGTTAGGGCTAAACAAAACAGAACATAGAGATGCTGGTAGAGGAAGATGATAGTCAAAGAAGCTGGAAACTCAAATTTTGGAGAAGAAATTAAAAAAAAAAAGAAGACACTAATCAAAACGACGTCATTTTGGAGAGGGCTGCAGGAAAGGGCGACCGACGATCTTGATTCCCCCCCCCCAAAAAAAAAAAAAAATTCTAAACACACTAAAATATTACATTTACTAACATTTATTTTCACTTTTTTATATCTCATCTTATAATTTTTTTTTTTTAAACTCATCACTTTTTTTTAACTCTCATCTTATAATTTTTTTTTATTAACTCTCATCACTTTTTTTATTTTTATTTTTTTTACTTTATTCATAAACTCTTATCACTTATGAGTCATTATTCGTAATATATTAATGTACTAAAAGGACATAAAAATGCGTTCTCAAAACATTCCTCCCATTTCTTGCTAGAATGAAATAGACCATGAGAAACCTCTGCATATAACATATGAGGTGCATTTAGTGATTCTATTTGTTTCAAATGGTGTGATGAAATCTATGCTAAACAAAGGCATGAAAACGTATTCTCAAAACATACCCTTCATTTCTTACAGGAAGGAAATAGACCCTATAGAATCCCCACCATTTTGAGGAGATAGAATTCTTGAATGTGTTTTTTTTTTTTTTTTTTTTTTTTGAATGTGTTTTTTTTTTTTTTTTTGTGTGTGTGTGTGGGTATTTGGGGATTTCTAAGGACTTTATTCTCCTAAGCTCGTCTTCATATATTTTCATGTCTTTTTTTAGTACAAATTTCGTCACACCATTTTAAAGAAATGGGAAATGAATTATCGAATGTGTTGTTTTTGCATTCCGGAGAACTTAAAATTACATTCTTGTTTTCCCTTCCAATTTTTGGGGACAGGTAGGAAGTTGACTTCCCCACTTGCCACATCACCACCCATAGCAAATTACACAAATTTCCTCCCACCTTCGAGTCTGATTACAGCAGGGATTAGGTTGTATGGTGACAAATTTTAAAAGATTCAACTGGCCAATTTTCTTTGGTGTGGTGTGGAAAAGAAACACCAAGGATTTCAAGGTCCATGATTTAGAAGGAAAATCAATTCATGTTGTGACAAACACGTAAAGGTTAAAGACTAACTTTACAAAATGGGAACCCAATTGCTTTTTCTTGTCCTAGATCATGGGTTAGAAACTTCATTACAAGTCTCACCATAATTACTTTATTGTATAGTTATTGAAAAATTGTTGCAACAATTGACCGACTCAATAATAGACTTGGGTTAGGTTAATCTGTCCATTTAAAACCGTGTGGAAACTAAGCAAAAGATGATTACATTTTACAATTATATTTATTTATTTTAATTTTTTTGAAAGTTTGGTTAATGTGGATTAAAAGGTCTAAAAGCCCATATTGGAAGTATCTTTTAGAAAGAAAGTCCTCTTTCATTAGGTGTCCAATATACAATAACAATAACACTATAAATCTTAAACTCAGCATAGAAAAATTTATCTAGAAAAATGATGAGTAGTCAAGATTTAATTCTTGTACAGTGGGATCCATATTTTGAATGAATTTAAATCACACGTTATTTTAATTTTTACAATCAGTAGGAGAGAAATAAGGGAAGGGTCTGCACTTGCAATAATAAGAGAGCATCTCATATTACCAAGTCACACATTGAGTGAGTCTAACAATTGTTTAGTTACAGATACTCATGATTAATTGTATCTAAATTAGGGGGTTGTTCATTGGGTGATTATTAAAACTTTCAAACCTTTGAATTCAATTATATGCGTTTGGCTTTCATGTCTCGTGACCCCATGGAAACAATATAAACACATAATTTTTTTTATTTTTAATTTTTCAAAAAAATAGTGCGTAGAATGATGAATGCATTTTTCAGTGAAATTTTTATGTCTTTGTTGTATTACCAATGAATTGAATATGCTCAGATCCTGCATGCTATGCCCTAGGGCATTTATAGATCGGCACAACGAGGTTGTCATTATTTTCAAATTGAATAGCTTGTTTTAAGAAACACATGTTATTTTTCTTTAATTAATGCATGAAATCTTTAGGGGGAAAAAAAAATTCAGTGGTTGAACTACAATACCAACCTCCGTGGACCTCATGGTTTGTTGGCATTAAAACAAATGCTAGATATAGCAAACTCACTATGGTCTATCTACATCCTAATGTGAAATTGATTGAAATTTCTTAAAACACAAGTGAAATGATAAACACCCAACTATCAATTTGTGAGAATCCTTGTGCTGAGAATGGATGGCTTCAACTGAGAGACAACACCACCAAACTATCTTAAAATAGTAATTAAAATACAAGTAACAACTTTGAATTGAAGCATATGAATGGAGAGAGAGAGAGAGAGAGAGAGAGAGGTTTAGGCTTAATTATAGGTTGTTGAACAAGAAACAAGGAATGAAACAAGTATCAAAGTTGGTAAGTTTGTTGCTGACTTTTGGAGTAGCATATGAAGAAGAATTAGTACTTTAGAAACTCATTATGATTAATAGAAAAAAACCAGAGATTTGATTGAAGTTGAAGGATTGCCGGTCAAAGTTTTCTGGTGCTTTGTCTATCACCAGTATTCATTCATTTTCACTCTCCTCTTGATGTTGAGTTTTTGTTTTTTGTTTCTATTTATTTATCAAATTCATGTGTTTTGAAAACTTATTTATAGAATGCAGGCTTTTTTAAACTTTTTTTTTTAATTTTTAAATTATGTTCTTTTGTGAAGTTGTGTTTTTAAAATATGACTTTAATTTATTTATTTTAGAACTATTTAAGATCAAGAATTTGCTAACCGACTTGATGGACTTGAATTTGGGAAAATATGTTTAAAGTTTTGGGTTGCACTATTTCCTGTCCAGACTCGTGCTTTCACCACCATAAGTTCTATTTTGATAATTTGATATGTTGATCTTTAAAATTTCAATGCGGAGATCTTTCATAAAAACTAAAATAATTTGATAAATGTAGCAATATGATTTAATCACATTTCTCTTTAAAAAAATGTCTGTTTGTTTTAAAATTATGCATGCCATCCTTTTTTTCTTTCTTTTTTTTTAAAAGAAAAATGTGATTACATTTATCACATCAATTTATTTATTTTAATTTATTATGGATAAAGCCTATGACATTAAAAATCTGATCACCAAAGTGGGGCTCATAGTGGGCTCATAGTGGTGCTTTCTCTATCATCAGTTCATTTTCGCTCTCCTCTTGATGTTGAGTTTTTGTTTTTTTGTTTTTTGTTTCTATTTATTTATCAAATCATGTGTTTTGAAAACTTATTTATAGAATGCAGACTTTTTTAAACTTTTTTTTTAATATTTAAATTATGTTCTTTTGTGAAATTGTATTTTCAAAATATGACTTTAATTTATTTATTTTAAAATTATTTAAGATCAAGAATTTACTAACCCACTTGATGGACTTGAATTTGGGAAAAAACGTTTAAAGTTTTGGGTTGCACTGTCCAGACTCATGCTTTCACCGCCATAAGCTCTATTTTGATAATTTGATATGTTGATCTTTAAAATTTCAGCATAGAGATCTTTTATAAAAACTAAAATAATTTGATAGTTGTAGCAATATGATTTAATCACATTTCTCTTTAAAAAATGTCTGTTTGTTTTAAAATTATGCATATCATCCTTTTTTTTTTTGTTTTTTTGTTTTTTTTGTTTTTTCTAGAGACAAATGTGATTACATTTATCACATCAATTTATTTATCTTAATTTATTATGGATAATTTACACACCAGAAAGTTTATGAAATTAACAATCTAATCATCAAAGTGGGGCTAGCAGTGGGCTCATTCACCAAAGCTAGACTATCGACTCATAGAAGAGGCCTAGAAAAAAACTCCATTCTAAATAGACATCTATTTAAAAATAAAATATTTAATAAGTCCGATCTACTACAAGGTTATGTGCTCACATCATAAAAGCATCTCTAAGTAGTTTTTCTAAATTCACTTCTTACCTATTCTTACCTATTTTAAGGGATTGAAATCTCAAAATACACTTTCATCAGATCTCCTAAACAACTTCCAAATATAAATTTTACTACAGTGACTCTTTATTTGTAGGGAGTAACTGTAACTCCCTTATATCTGATAAAAGACGTGAAGGGATGTCTTTCCGGACGTCCGACGTCCGTCCGGATGTCCTGTAATTGCCCTGTAACCGAAGAAAAAAAAACACAAAATTGGCCTGGTCGGTTGATCGCCTGGTCGTCCGCTCTGCTTTGCTGTTGTTTGCATGTGCTGCTGCTTTGCTTTGCCTTCATAATAATTAAAAATATTATTTTAATAAAAGTGATTCAGTGCTGCTTCTTTACTTTCATAATAATTAAAAATATTATTTTAATAAAATAAAAAAAGAATAAAGAGTTTGTTGGGGGAGATAGATAAAAAAATGATTCCTAAAAGAGAAAATAAATTTTTTAATAATATTTTTGGATAAAATTTAAGTAAATTGTTGGGGATGCTCTATCAAGGTGATACATAATCATTTTGCCTAAAAATTAAAAGAAAAAAGAAAAAAGAAAAGAGAAAAGAAGAGTAGTAGTAAATAATATTTTATATTAAGAAATAAATTTTAAAAGAAGTCGAGTTGAAGAAACATCTTCTTCTTGTTTTCAGAGGCCATCGTTTTCGCAGTTAGTTATAAGTGCAGTGGGTAAGAGGTACTTTTGCATTGTCTTCCTATTAATTAATCCGAATTAAAATACAATTAAGTCCTTCTAGAAATTGCACCATACTTAAAACACTGAAAAAAGTAAACAAAAATGCTAGAGGTCCAAAAATTCTACCAAAAGTTTTACCAAATGTCTCACATGGGTGTGGGACCCACATGGGACTCACATTGTGTGAATCCCACAACCATGTGAGACATTTGGTAAAACTTTTGGTAGAATATTTGGGGTCTCTAACATTACTCAAAAGTGAATGCACAACAAGGGTTTTGGAAATGTATTAATGCTATGACTGCAGAGTTTAAAATTATACAAGATGAGCTTTTATTACTCAGATCAGATCATTATATATGGATATGGAATTTTTAAGAGTTATGTTAGAAATTTTAAATATTTTATCAAATATTTTGCTAAACTTTTTATATGGGTGTAAGACCTACACACATGTGGATTTGTGTGAGTCTCATCTCATGTGAGAGGTTTGGTAAAATATTTGATAGAATATTTAGAATACATAACATTTCTCAAATTTTAATTTTTAAATTATTTATTTATTTGTTTTAATGCATTCTTATCGATTAAATTATTTATTTATTTGTTTTAATTTTATTACATTGTCCAGTTAAAAATGCATTAGAGACATAATATCGCTTTTGTTTGCCAAAATTCAAATGGAGTACTTGTTTGATGAAATCGAAAATTAACAATGAAATTTGGAATAAAATAATTATTCTATTAAAGTAATTATTCTCAGTCTAGTTCAATAAAATTAACAATGAAATTTTTCACTAATTTAAGTTAATGGTCATTTCATTTAGAGACCAATAAATAGCCATTTCATTTATGCTTAAAACGTTTAGATCATCTCCAATATTTAATTACATCTTTTATCAAATTTAAATTTGATTAAAAATTGATGAAAACGGTGCTTCAACCGTTTTATCAGTTTGGTATCAAATAAAGAAAGTGTTACTTTTTTTTTATCAAATCAATAAAGTATTTAACTTTTTATCAAATTTCAGAGTTGACCGTTGCGGGTCGACCAAGTGGACAACTGAATTGGGAAAAATTTGTTGAAAATTTACCCTAGGCCGAATGACCAGCCAAATTTGATGAAACAATTAAAGCGCATCATATCAAATCAAATTTAATGAAGTGTTAAAAATGCTCTTAGTAATAAATATTTAGTGTTGGTCTTTTAGACTTCTAAAATTTTAGGATGAATATGTCTATTGGGAATGAAAATTACCATTGGGGAAAAATTATATTTTGCTCCAAGGATAAATATAGGGGATGTCTAAATTTAAATTTTGAACAAATTTCACTTTACCCCTATGTGATTTGGGTCATGTACGGATTACTCTCTTATCATTTGAAAATAATTACATAACCCCCATGTAATTTACGCTAACTTCTATTAACATAATATATAAATTAACCTTTGAAAAATGATTTATACCCCCACTGGGGGTCGACCCCCAGTGAGGTGGAGGCCCATGATTGGGCGGAAAAAAACTATTTTTTTTTTTTTTTTTTTTTTTTTTCCAGTTGGCATTGCTTGAAGGGTAAATATAGGTGATGTCTAAATTTTAATTTTGGCAAACTTCACTTTTCCCTTCTATGGTTTGGGTCATATGTAGATTGCCCCCTTATCATTTGGAAATAAACACATTATGGATTAAAATGCACGCTAACTTCTTTTAACATAACATATAAATTGACCTTTATTCCCTTATCTTCTTCTTTTCTCTCTTTCAAATTAACACTCCTATTTTCTTTCTTCTTCCTTCCATGGGTTGCAAAACCCCATCCACAGCTCATACGCACCCCAACAACCACCACTTGCAACCTTCCCCCCCCACCCCACCCAAGCGACCACCGCTTCGCAGCCTCCCCAAATCAACTTATTACGGTCAACTGCTTCGATTGCCATGGCAGCCATTGCCGGGCTCATCCAAAGCAATATCCAATTTTTAAGTGAAATCATACCAAAATCAAAATTTTAATTGAAATGAAGTAGGCCTGCATAATTGAGTTAGTGAAAAATTCGTTTGACCTGCATAATTCTTTGTAAATGGTTGCAAAGTCATATTTATTTTTTTCTTCGAACCTATAGGAAGATGATTGTGACCTTGAGGATTGATAAAGTCAGTTAGTGAAAAATCAGTAAATACCATCACGTCAAGCCAATTGCGACGGGCCTAACTGCGATTGGTTGGAAATTGATAAGCACCATAATTGAGTTGGTTGTCAAATTATGTACAAAGAATTCTTCTATTTTATCAATTATATATATCAATATCATATACAATAGATCAAAAATTTATTTACAAACCTGAATTCAAAATGCTTTGCAGCTGTATATATATAATCTGTAGACTGTACATATATATATGTATATATAATTTGTAAATGCGAATATATATATATATATTATCCAATCATCAACATTGATTACAAATTCATATATATGTACTGTTATTTTCTCGCTCAATGCGCAGTTGCTCCATCCGTGCATTGGGCCGAGATGATCCACTGTTCGCCCAGAGAAGGGCTGCCAAAACTTGGGCCGGGCAGAGTTTGGACCGAGTGTGTGTCACCCCGGACCGTACAGAAATTGCTCGGCCATGAAGTGATCGGTCAGACCAGGATGCTCGGTCCGAGGATGGTCGAAGCCAGACAGGCTGAGAGACCGGCGCTCGGAAAGGCGCGGTCAGCCGAGGTAGTTGATTGACCGGCAGGAAGGCCAACCAAAGGAGGTGCCCGGGCTAGGCTTTGCCGAGATGCCACCTAGCCCGGTCATCCACGTGTTTGTCCGGCTAGGCGCATGAGTATGAAGCATGACATGGCCGAGGAAGAGCAGCTCGGCTGCCGAGCTCCAGCTGCAAAGTCAGGCAGTTGAGGTTAGGTGGTGAATGGCATGGTTTATGCTGACAGATGGGATAGCAGAGCCACGTGTCAGGAGACGACTGGGAGTGGATATGGGGGTCAGAAGGTATATAAGCATGTCAGACGTTTTGACCGGACATAGTGAAGCCCGAAGTAAAATTAGCTCGGTTGGAGAGCCCGAGGGATTTTCGCTCGGCTGGAGAGGCTAAAGGGTTTTTAGCTCGGCTGGAAAGGCTTAATAAACTCTAGCTCGGCCAGTAGACTG
>NW_021024935.1:29846-122538 GCF_004153795.1 Camellia sinensis | reverse complement strand
TGGCCGAAGTACCTAAGCTCTGGTCAGGGACCATATCAACAGTTTGAGGCAATTAGAGTCCAACGGATTGGCGGGAAGAAAACAGCCGAGCTGATGAACTCGCCGGCCTCGGTTCCATGGTAGATGTACGTCTCCAAACCCCCTGGTTAATTGACTTTCTCCGCGAGCCGAGCATTGAGACGCCGGGGAGACGGATTGTACTCTGCGGCCGGGCTTGGTCCTTCCTGGTATTGGACCCCTTGATCTTGTTCCTCAGAGACGCGACCTTCCAACCAGACAGAAAGAAGCACACAAAATCGGGTGAAGTCAGAGCGGTTTTGGCTCTCTCATCTGGCGCGTTGTATTAAGAAGTCCTTCACCGGGTCCTTATCTCAAGTGCGTGCACCCGAATAGTGTTGGAGGCCTTCTTGTTTGAAATTCATGAAGCATTTGTGGCAGCCACATCGGGGGCAGGTCCTTGGCCTACGAGCTATTTCGCATGGATTACTGGTGCGCGTGCATGCAGGCCGACGCCACAAAATATGTCCGCAAGTGGAAAAATTGCCAAGAAATTCGCCCATCAGATCCACCAAGCCTGCCAGGGAACTTCTCCGCCCTCCCAGTCCTTGGCCTTTCGCCATGTGGGGCTAGATATAGTGGGGATCCACTGCCAACAGGCACCGGGCAACCGGAAATTTCTTCAATTGCGGCCACAGATTACTCACAAGTGGGTTTGAAGCGACGCCATTGGCAACCAATCAAAGAGAAAGACGTGAAGGCGATTATTCGATCATTATCGTCTGCAGAACGTTGTCACGCGGTTTGGCGTCCCAAGATTTTTGATCTCTGACACACGGCACTGTTTGACGGTCGCCTATTCAGAGGAATTTTGGTGAGCTTGAAAGATAGAATTCCTACAAACTCCACCGGCCTACCGCAGATCCAATGGTCAAGCCGAAGCGTCGACAAGACTATCCTTGGATGGGTTTGAAGAAACGGCTGGAAAAGAGGCCAAGGAAAGTTGGCTTGAGGATTGCCCAGTTGTACTTTGGGCATACCGAACACCCCGCGACGTTCAAACCCGGGGAAACTCCATTTGCTTTGGCTTACGGGCTATGGAGGGCGGTCATATAACCTTGAAGTTGAAATACTACCCTCAGAACGAAGAGTTTTGAGCCGAGCTAAAGCCGAGGCTATTGCCTTGGAGCTGGGACCTGCGGAAGAAGCCCGGAGAAAGGCCCTCATGCATGTGGCCGCCTACCAACAAGAGTCTTCCAAGAAGTATAACAAGACAGTGCACCCCCAGACCGCTTCAAAGTTGGAGATTGGGTTTTGAGGAAGATATGGGCAACACCCTGGTGCCAGGAGAAGGCAAACTAGGGGCAAATTCGGGAAGGACCGTACAAGATCAACTGTCCCTGCTGGCAAGGGGGCCTTACCCACTTGGAGGATCTGAGGGAAGAGAGCCATACCCCGGCCATGGAATGCGGCAACTTGAAATGTATATTTTTAAGCTTTTTACTTTCCTCTTTTTGTAAAAGCAATTTTTTGGCTTGCAAAGCAGAATGTAATTCTTTTTGTCAATTATAGGAAGTCATTTTGCTTTTAGCACTTGATTTTGTTTTAATGTTACGACGCGATGATGATGTACTCCGCGTTGGAAGAGTTGGTGTTTTGTCCAACTTTGGATTCCCACCGATGATGATGTGCTCCGGTTGGCAAGATTGTTGGTGTCTTTGTCGCAACTTTGGATTTCCCAAACCGAGATGGATGTACTCCGTTGGAAGAGTTGTGTTATTGTCCAACTTTGATTCCCAACCGAGATGATGTGCTTCGGTTGGAAGAGTTTGGTGTCTTGTCCAACTTTAGGATTTCCCAACCGAGATGATGTTACTCCGGGGTTGGAAGAGTTTGGTGTCTTGTTCCAACTTTTGGATTCCCAACCGCGATGGTGATGTACTCGCGGTTTGGAAGAGTTGGTGTTCTTGTCCAACTTTGGATTCCCAACCGAGTGTGATGTACTTCGTTGGAAGAGTGGTGTCTTGTCCAACTTTGGATTCCAACCCGAGAATGATGTATCCGGTTGGAAGCGTTGATTTGTTCGACTTAGTTCAGCCAAAGTGGCTATTCGGTTTTTATGAATTTGTCTTGTTCTGCTGAAGTGCTTAGACCGTGTTATGTATTCCGGTTCGATGAGTTATAACCGAGATGTTTTGACTGAAGACAGAACTGATTACAACCGTGCATACACTTGCAAAAATATTATTTCATTGTAAGAAATTCATTACAAAACGAAGGGGACAAGGCCGCGGTTACATTCAAAAGAGTTGAGAAGCAAAAAGTACAAAAACAAGGAAAAGAAGCTAAACTAAGGGGGAAAATTTGGTGAACGGCATGCCTCGCGCGGCATCAGCATCAAGGTCAATTAGCTGGCTTGCTTCTTGGGCGCCGGGCTCATCGTTGGCCGGGCTGCTCCAGGCACCTCGCCTCTTCTTCCTCAAATCTGTCTCCGCCGTCCCCATCCTCAAGTCCTCCTCGGCCTCAGCCTGTAAAGCGCTGAAAACATCGTTTGCATATGGCAAAGTCAGTAGACCGGTAGAGAAGCTGGAGGTGGTTGGCAAAATACGTCGGTGCAGAACTTTGGCCGAGCCTGGTGTTCGCAGGCGGATTTCCAACCGGCTTAAATAGATTGTCCTTGGGTTGCAAACTGCTTCTTGTAGTTTGCTCGGCCTCGTTTGAAAGCCGGCGTTGTTGGCAGCCCGGCAAGCTTTCCTCATTTGCCTTCTTCTGGACGATCCACCTCGGCCTGGAGCTCCCTTTGTTTTTTTCTCGGGCTGCATTCAGTTGAACCCAGTAGCCTGTTATTATCAGCGTTGGCCATCTAGCAGGGAAGCCTTATGCCCGGCCGAGCTCGGCTTGGAGTCTCTCGGACCTGGCTGGCTTGTGTCGTTAGCCCTTTGCCCGAAGCCTGTGGATGCGCTCCAAGACAAGATGTTGTTTTTGAAATGCCTGCACAAAAACAAAGTGGGTTAGAAAAGGAGACCCGAGCAGAAAACTACCGGCAAACACTTGTGAAATTTTCAGAAGAAACGCCGACTTAACCCTGGCCATGGGACTTTGACTGGGATTTCACCAGCCGTGCGGGATGTTCAGGCGACGTGGTCGCTGCCGACCACGTCGCCCGTGTAGGCAGAAATGCTTTGGAGAGATGAAAGGCGAGCAAAATGTTCTTGTCAGCCTTGTCGAAGCCGTCGCCGGGATGTCCTGTCCGTCTTCAGCTGGGACGCCAGCGGGCACGGGAGGCAGGAGTCTCAGCTGGATGATCAGTTTTGTCAGCTCAGCGACGAGCTCGGCGGAGGATCCGCCCTTGGTCTTTTTCCAGCACGCGCGCTTCTCTGGCAGATTGCCCGGCAGCTGGAGCTGGACGAAGCAAGTGCTACCCCGGCTTGCACTCCAATTTGACCCGGCAGCTGGGAGGGGTGGGGACGGCTCGGGATTATCTCGGCTGAGGTAGCGGTCAGAAGGTTTTTGATATCTACTGCGCTTTGCCATCTCTTGCTCCTCGGTCAGCCGGATAGCGGACGTCGGGTAGAGTGTTGGATCTCTGGAGGTGCGAAGGAGCTCTGAGGAAGTCGGTTACTCCTACTCCGGCGCGGAGCGGAATATCTGTAAGTCGGGGTGTAGCCGAGCAATTCGTCTGCAATCTCGTGACGGTACCTAAGCACAGCCCGAATTCCTCGACGTTTGGGATTGATAGTTGGCTTGTAAGCTTGGATTGCTGCAAAGGAGACAGGAAAACCGGTTTAGATGCAGAGTAAAGAGTGAGACCAACCGAGCAAGGTGAGCGGTTTACATGAAGAACCGAAGTTTTTGTTTATAGACCAGCCCGGTACCTCGGCTGTTTTCGTAGTTGCCGGACACCCAGAAAAAAATCGTCGTCGTGCATGTCTTTATCCGGGTGTTCGATTATTGATTTTTTCCTTGCCCGCGTCTTATTTCAAGTAGTAAGCTAGGCCATCACCGAGTGTGGCCCATTGTATATTGCCTCAGTATCTCGGCTAGGCCTAAGTTGGTGCCAGCCGTTGGTTCAATTCGTGGACGCCGTTGATTATTCTATAAGTGTGGTGGACACCTTGTGGGTGCCAGCCCGGTGCGGCGGAGGAACTCGGTTATAAGAGGGTTGAGCGGGAAACGAAGACCCCCTTCAACGATGGATAGCACGGTGAAGGGGCACTCCTCCCTACCCCAAGGTGTGATCTCCTCTTCTGCGAGCTGCAGGTGGATCATCGCCGGAACGCCGTACTCTCTCCCTGAACGTAAGCCAGCGCAGCCGGAGTATCCACTAGGAAGCGGAATTTTCCCATTTTTGGTCGGCCTAGTGTATCCCGGCTGAGGGTTTGGCTCTGGGTATTGAATGTTGCCGGTCTGAGAGCCTCAGGAATGACAGTGGTCCCCTGGACTCTGCAGGAAAAGGATGGCAAGTGTAAGTGTTACGCGGGTCGCGCGAAAGGTGCTGGACTTTAGCTCGGTCATTAAGGGTGCCAACCACCTCGTTGTCTATTCTACTCTAAGGAGCCCGGTCGCCCAAGCGGACCAGATTGTTAGCCCGGTTGAACGGCCAAGTCCTTTTTGTTATCTCGGTTTTCGCGGGGGTTGAAACAAACATGTTGTTTGCCCGGTTTTGGTTGGTTTTTTGGATCAAACGAAGGCCCATAGCCCGGTTCACCCCAGTTTTCAGCGTTCTTCAGGAAGACGAAGAACACCAAGAACAGTGGGGGTTTGGGACAGATTTGTATGGCCTTTGCCCTAAATGCTACCATTTTTGTGCCCTAAATATGTGCAATACGAAAGAATAATAACAACGAAATGAGGGTGGAATGACTTACTAGTGAAGAGTAGGACCTAATCCTTCAAGCACGAAGAATGCAGCGAGTCTGGATGAGGATGCAAGAGCTCTGGGATCGAATGTCGAAATGGCAGTAGGAGGATTTTGGAGTTCGAGTCAGGGCAAGTATGATAAGCAAAGAAACCGCCCAAATTCAAATTCTGGCAAAAACGGCGGGTTGGCTGCCCGATGACCAATGGTAGACGGCCACGTGTCCCCATTTATGGCTTTGACAGGACTGAAGCGACGGGTTGAAAAGACGAAGAGCCAACCGAGCTACTTTCGACGAGAATAGGTCAGCCGAGGAATATAACCGGATCAAATCTGCGGACAATTAACGTCAACTAGCTCGGTCGAGGCTTGCATCTTGACGACCGGAGAAACGTTATCTCGGTCGAGGTGAGTAATGCCAGCACGCTTCGCGGGGACGGAATTAAGGGGCAATTGAGAGGTGTGATTTATATCTGGTGTTGGGCCGAGATATCGACCGATCAGGTTGAGAGCCCAGCAGTGCATTGGGCCGAGATGATCCACTGTTCGCCCAGAGAAGGGCTGCCAAAACTTGGGCCGGGCAGAGTTTGGACCGAGTGTGTGCCATCCCGGACCGTACAGAAATTGCTCGGCCATGAAGTGACGCGGTCAGACCAGGATGGCTCGGTCCGAGGATGTCGAAGCCAACAGGCTGAGAGACCGGCCGCCCGGTAAAGGCGCGGTCAGCCGAGGTAGTTGATTGACCGGCAGGAAGGCCACCAAAGGAGGTGGCCCGGCTAGGCTTTGCCGAGGATGCCACCTAGCCCGGTCATCCACGTGTTTGTCCGGCTAGGCGCATGAGTATGAAGCATGACAATGGCCGAGGAAGAGCAGCTCGGCTGCCGAGCTCCAGCTGCGAAGTCAGGCAGTTAAGGTTAGGTGGTGAATGGCATGGTTTATGCTGACAGATGGGATAGCAGAGCCACGTGTCAGGAGACGACTGAGAGTGGATATGGGGGTCAGAAGGTATATAAGCGTGTCTGTGCCCCCATACGGAACACACGAACATATCTGTAAGGATTTCTTACACTCAAACACTCTCTCCCTTCTCTCTATTCCCTCTAAGGTCGTGTGCTAACTTGACGTCGTGAGGGTTTTTTCCGGCCACACCGCCGGGTAGCTCACCGTTATTTGCTCACAGGTGATCGGATATCGACGGAGCTCGGAAGAAAGGAATACGGGCACGCCGGAATATTTGCTCCCCGTACATATATATATATATTATCCAATCATCAACATTGATTACAAATTCATATATATGTACTGTTATTTTCTCGCTCAATGCGCAGTTGCTCCATCCAAAGAAGGGAAGAGAAAGTTGGTGTGGTATAGTGAGTTGGGGTCAAGGAATAGAAACAAAAATAGTAGAGAGAAGAGAAAAAAGAATGGCATGCTTTTATAAAATTAAAGATGTGTAAGGGGTATTTTTGATTTTAAAATAAGCCTTACTCTTTTTATGGGCGTGTGTGTTAGGGAAAATATGATTTTTCAAAGTAAATCAATTAATGGAAATAAAAATTAATCGGAAAAAATTAAATTAAAAGCAACACAAAAAATTTTACTGGTTCCCTCAATGTGAGTACGTCCACAGGATCGAAATATGATTCCACTATCAACCAAATAGTTTCCAAACATTACAAACAAGACACGAATGGTCTCACAAACCACCCTTAGGTGAATTCCAAATAATCACAAATAAACAAGAGGAAAGATCTCACCAAATAGATGAACCAAAATCTTCAGAACCAGAGTTGTAGAAGACCCAAAATACGAACCAAACTATGCTCCAAAGCAGCAACAAACGAATTGAAATAACTCCACCAATTGCAAATCTTCGACACTGTTACCGATGCAATGTATTAGTATGGCAGCCGCACACACTATCACCAATTTAATTCCACCTAATTGGTTTTCCAATCTCTCTCACCACTAACTCACGGAAACATATATATATGATTAAATCTTGGATTATGTTCTCAAAATCCTAATTGTTACCAAATTAAGATTGGGTTCCACAAATTAGATATAATATATATTTATACCTAAACAAACCAAATTAAAATACTTTAACAAAACTCTTTTAATAAACCAATTGGGTCCCACACTCCAATAAGGAGGTATACCCAACAATTCTCCCTTTACTGACTTAGGTGGAGAGATCAACTATACCCGCTAAAGTTCGACACTTTAAATGTTTGTCCCTCGACAAAGTCTTTGTCAACATATCGGAAATATTATCATCTGTGTGAACCTTTTCGAGTTGCAACAATTTCGAATCTAACACATCACGAATCCAGTGGTATCTCACATCAATGTGTTTCGATCTCGAATGAAAAGTAGAATTTTTACTCAAATGAATAGCACTTTGAATATCACAATAAAGCACATACTTTTCTTGCTTTAAACCCAACTCTTGCAAAAATTTCTTCAACCATAACTCTTCTTTGCAAGCTTCCGTAATAGCAATAAATTCAGCTTCGGTAGTTGAGAGAGCAACACATTTTTATAATTTAGACTGCCATGCCACAGTTCCCCCTGCAAAAGTCATCAAATGCCCCTAAGTAAATTTCCTTGAATCAATATCACCGGCCATGTTAGAATCTGTGAACCCATCAAGTATCGGCTTACCATCCCCAAAGCACAAACATACCTTCGAAGTCCCTCGAAAATACTTTAGAATCCCTTTTACCGTTGCCCAATGTTTTTTACCCAGATTAGAGAGAAACCGACTCACCACGCCAACGACGTGAGCAATATCCGAGCCATGCCACAGTTCCCCCTGCAAAAGTCATCAAATGCCCCTAAGTAAATTTCCTTGAATCAATATCACCGGCCATGTTAGAATCTGTGAACCCATCAAGTATCGGCTTACCATCCCCAAAGCACAAACATACCTTCGAAGTCCCTCGAAAATACTTTAGAATCCATTTTACCGTTGCCCAATGTTTTTTACCCAGATTAGAGAGAAACCGACTCACCACGCCAACGGCGTGAGCAATATCCGACCTTGTACAAACCATGACGTACATCAAAGAACCAACTGCTGAAGCATAAGGAACTTTCAACATCTCTTCCTTGTCTTTCTCAGTTGTAGGACATTGATTCGAACTAAGCTTGAAGTGACCTGCAAGTAGACAACCAACTGGATTTGCTTTATTCATGTTGAACCTCTCAAGAACTTTTTTAATGTAACTTTCTTGAGACAACCAAATCAGCCACTCTTTACGATCACGAACAATTTTCATACCAAGTATTTGCTTTGCTGGTTCCAAATCTTTCATAGCAAAAGATTTACTTAACTTTAGCTTCAACTTGTTAATCATGGTAGAATCTTGACCCACAATTAACATGTCATCAACGTAAAGCAAAAGAATAATAAATTTACCATCCGGGAAATTTTTCACAAACACATAATGATTCGAAGTGGTTTTAGAAAAACCATTATTCATCATGAAAGAGTCAAATTTTTTGTACCATTGCCGCGGGGCTGCTTGCTTGAGACCATACAAACTTTTCTTCAATTTGCAAACAAATTTTTCTTTCCCTTTTTTCACAAAACCTTCTGGTTGCTTCATGTAAATTTCTTCTTCAAGATCACCGTGAAGAAATGCGGTCTTCACATCAAGTTGTTCAACTTCAAGGTTCATACTTGCAACCATGCCAAGTACAACCCGAATAGAAGACATCTTCACAATCGGTGAAAAAATCTCATCAAAGTCAATACCTTTCTTTTGCCCAAACCCTTTCACAACAAGACGTGCTTTGTACCTCAGATTTTTGCCATCATTCTTCAGTTTGAAGACTCACTTATTTTTCAGAATTTTCCTCCCCTTAGGTAACTTCACTAAATCATAAGTCTGGTTTTTAAGCAAGGAATTCATCTCCTCGTCCATGGCCTTTTTCCAATCACCTTTCTTTACATGCTCAATTGCTTCTTGGTAGCTCTCGGGCTCCCCTTGATCAGAAATCAACACAAACTCATTGGGAGGATACTTTCTCGAAGGTTGTCGGTCCCTTGTAGATTTTCTTAACTCAAGTTGTGGTGGCGGTTCTTGAGTTGGATGCTCTTCCTCAATTTCTGGTTCAACTTCATTAGGATTAGCATCATCCTCCACATCTTCAATAGGTGGCTACACATCTCCCTCATTTTCATCATCAACTGAAGATGAAGGTGCTGGATCTATGTCAATGAGATCACTAGTTTTTGGCTCCGGTTGATCACCTTTGCCAAAGTCTTCAATTGTTTGGTCTTCAAGAAACATAACATCACGGCTTCGAATGACTTTCTTGTTGACCGGATCCCACAATCTATACCCGAATTCATCACGTCCATAGCTAAGAAAAATGCATTGTCTTGACTTACTATCAAGCTTGGACCTCTCATCCTTTGGAATGTGAATAAAAACTCGGCAACCAAACACTCTCAAGTGCTCATAAGACACATCTTTGCCGGTCCAAACTCTTTCTGGAACATCACAATTTAAAAGATAGGAAGGAGACAAATTGATCACATCAACCGCTGTCTTCATTGCCTCACCCCAAAAAGATCTTGGCAATTAGGTTGTGAAAGCAAACACCTTGTTCTTTCCACAATGGTGCGATTCATCCTCTCGGCAACGCCATTTTGTTGAGGAGTCTTCTTAATTGTCTTTTGGTGCCGAATACCTTGGCTACGACAATACTCATCAAATGGCCCAATGTATTCACCACCATTGTCTGATCGGATGCACTTCAATTTCTGCCCTGTTTCTCTTTCAACCATGGCCTGAAAATGCTTAAATACTTCTAGAACTTGATCTTTAGCTTTTTGTAAAAAAGTCCAAAATTTCCTTGAATAATCATCAATGAAAGTAACAAAATAAAGTGCATCACTATGTGTTCTAACTTTTAAAGGACCACAAACGTCCGAATGAATCAACTCCAAAACATTTTCTTTTTTAGAAGTAACATTTTTCTGAAAAGAAACTCTATGTTGTTTACCCTCCAAACAATGAACACAAGTTTTAAGATGTGTACCTTTCAAACCGGGTAGAAGCTCTTTCTTGAACAAAACTTGTAGCCCTTTTTCACTCATATGGCCAAGCTACTTGTGCCACAATTCGGTAGAAGTATCATCTTGAAGTGCATTGACAACACCTTTACAAATTTTTTCATGCATCAAATAAAGTGTATGAGTCTTCTTGCACTTAGCCACCACCAAAGAACCCTTTGTGAGCTTCCATATTCCATTACCAAATTTGTTGTTGAAGCCTTCATCATCTAGCTTCCTAGTAAAGATCAAATTGAGGCGAATGTCGGGAACATGCCTTACATCTTTAAGCAACAACTTGCAGTCCAAATTTGTTTCCAAGAAAACATCACCCATGCCAATAATCTTGGACAAACCTTCATTACCCATTCGAACAAAACCATAATCTCCTTCGGTGTAGGTAGTGAAGAAATCAACTCGAGAAGTCATATGAAAAGAAGCATCAGAATCAATCACCCAATTGCTCTCTTGGCCCACAAAATTGATACAATCATTTTCATAAACGACCATGAGATCATCGGCAGTAACTGCCGTTGTGACTTCTTGCTTCTTTTCCACACTTTTGTCACGCCTTTTCTCCTTATTCTTGAGCTTTCGGCATTCTCGCTTCATGTGCCCTTTCTCATAGCAATAATGACACTCAATGTCTTTCATCGAAAAAGAACCATCTTTTGATTTGTCACGGCTTTGATCACGACCATGAGGAGTCTTACTCCTCTCCCTTATTTTGCTTCGGCCTTTCACAACAAATGCTTCTGAATGAGAGGAACCCACTGATTTTCTTCTAGTTTCTTCATTCAACAGGCTACTAGTGACTTGGCCTATTGTGACAACTCGGCGCCGAATAACTAACGGTCACAACCAAAGTCTCCCAACTTTCAGACAAAGAACTAAGTAGCATCAAAGCCTGCAACTCATTATCAAAAATAATTTTCATAGATGCAAGTTGGTTAACAATACTCTTTATTTCATTCAAATGTTTTAGAATGGGGCTGCCATCTTTATATTTTAAATTAACTAACTTACGAAACATAAAGTCTTTATTTGTGGCCGATTTTCTGTCATAAAGACTCTAATTTTTTCCATAAATCATGTGCCGAAGTTTCAGTAGCAACATAATGAAACACACTGTCATCAATCTATTGACGGATAACACCAACGGCTTTTCGATTAAGCCTCTTCCACTCATCATCTTTCATGCCCTCTGGTTTGCCAAAATCACCCTCAATGGGTTCATATAAATCTTTACAAAATAATAGGTCTTCCATTTTAGTTTTCCAAATTACTCAATTGCTTCCATTGAAGCTAGACATACGACCCACATTCCCCTCTATTGATTTGCACAAATAAATAGACCCAAATAAACCGTAAGCTCTGATACCAATTGTTAGGAAAAATGTGATTTCCCACAAGTAAATCAATCAATGAGAATAAAAACTAATGCGGAAAAATTAAATCAAAAGTAACACAAGAATTTTTACGTGGTTCCCTCAATGTGACGTACGTCCACGGGATCGAAATATGATTCCACTATCAACCAAATAATTTCCAAACGATGACAAATAAGACACGAATGGTCTCACAGACCACCCACAGGTGAATTCCAAATAATCACAAATAAACAAGAGGAAAGACCTCACCAAATAGATGAACCAAAATCTTCAGAACCAGAGTTGTAGAAAACCCAAAATAAAGAACCAAACTATGCTCCAAAACAGCAACAAACCGAATGGAAATAACCCCACCAATTGCAAATCTTTGGCACTGTTACCGATGCAAGTATGGCAGCCGCACACACTATCACCAATTTAATTCCACCTAATTGGTTTTCCAATCTCTCTCACCACTAACTCACGGAAACATATATATATATATATATACATGATTAAATCTTGTATTATGCTCTCAAAATCCTAATTGTTACCAAATTAAGATTGGGTCTCCACAAATTAGATATAATATATATAAAATATATTATACCCAAACCAAACCAAATTAAAATTCTTTAACAAAACCAATTGGGTCTCAAACTCCAATAAGGAGATATATCCTAACAGTGTGAACGTTATAGCCAATTAAATTGGATGGAAAAGTAGACGGTACACTTTAATCCACAAATCACGTGATGGTTATGCGGTCATTTCTAAACGTTAGGGAGGTAAATCGCACATAACCCAAATCACAGGGTGGTAAAGTGAAATTTGCCCTTGAATTTTATTACTAACCATTCACTATTTTTATGTCTGTTTTTGGGAGACAAATGACAAATATTCTAATAGGACATTTATAGGCCGGTAATGTTGATCATACTTGTTTACTTATAAGTCCTGTTCTTTTTTTCGCCCATTACCTTCTTTATTTCTATTATCAACATTGCCATGACTCATTCCCTTTCCCAATTAGTGACCTCCAGTTACCATCTTCAGTTGCCAGCGACCACTTCCGACAGTCGTCTTCGACAGCCAACGACCACTTTCGATCTCCAATGATATTTTTTCCAACAATGTTTTTAAATAATTTTCAACCATTTATTCAAGAAAAATGTCCATCTCCACCATGTCACTACTCCCACCACGTCCTCAAAGCTGATAATGACAAAAAAAGTAGAACAAGAGAATGAAAATCTAGTAGTGATAAATTTATCACTAAAGTTTATCACCAATGTTATATGTGATAAATTTATCACTGATACTATTTATCCGTATTTATGAGACCTCTTAATTAATTATTCTTCCTTATTCTCACATTCACACCCATTTAGTTATTCATTCATAGAAAAATACCCACACACTTGCACACTAGCGCGCGCACAGACACCAAAAAGAAAAGAAAAGAAAAGATTGATAAAATTTATCATTATAACTTTATTCATGGATAATTGTATTCGGATTTACATATAACAATGTTTAACTAGATCTTTACTAACAAATTGATAGAGATCCATTACCATGTAGAGATAGAAAGAGACCTAATCTTACTAGTAAGAGCTCTAGTGACCATTTAATGGTTGCATCTTGACAACAAACATGGTGATGGTACCAAATCGACATCTAAGATAGTAGATCGATTGTAAATAGCTAGATCAAAACTATGGTAGTGAAGATTGGCGACAATGGAAGTAGTTGGTGAATGGTAGCAGTGGGTCGGCGATAATGAAATGTAGATTAGCAATGGTTAAGTGTAGATTGAAAATGGTGTAGTGTATACCATCGACGGTGGAGGTAGTTGGTGATGGCCAGTGATAGTGTAAGACTCTTGGATAGATAGATAGATAGATAGAGAGAGAGAGAGAGAGAGAGAGAGAGAGAGAGAGAGGTATGCGATTTCCTTTTGATTTCACAAAATAAGTAATGAGAGTATAATAAGTATGTTAAGATTTTTAATTAGGTGCATTTAAAAGATGTTTAGGACTTAAAAGTATTTAAATCTATTTAGGCCAAGTTTGGGAAGATAAGAAAAAGTCAAAAAGTTAAAAAGTTACTCAAAAAGTTAAAAAGTTAACACTATTCACCAAAAGTCAACAATTACGGCTGCACAACTCTCAATCTTAATTTTCCCGTACAAACCAATTTTTAAAATTTTTTAATACACATTTTTTCATAAAAAGTCAAAAAGTTAATCCAAACATCCATATTTTTTTCCTCAATTTTTTAGTCCAAAAAGACAAAAAGTACACTTATTTAGGACACCCCAAACAACTCCTTAATAAGACTCACCTGTAATTAACCTTATTCTAATATAAATAGTACGAAATAATGCTCCAAAATCACCAAAGACTTGGGCCGAAGGGTGAAGTCCATAGGTCGCTCCATAAGCTTGCCTCATTGGTGCTTTTCAAAGCCTAGGCTCGTAGTTCTATCAGAAAGTCACATTAAGTCAAAATGATCGGTTTTACTTTTTCTCAATTATTCTTTTAAAAATGATTTTGTGTTAAATCTTATAAAAAAGCCCAAAGTGCATGGGTCAGGGTCAGGGTCAGGGTTAGGGTCAGGGTCAGACCCAAGGATGGACCTGTGCAACCCTAAAATATATGGGTTGGGCTTTAGGCTTAAGGGTAGGATTTGTGGCCCGGCCTAATGGGCTTTTTGAAGCCCGATCATAGACCAACATCTTTTCTAATAATAAAAAGGAATTTTTATTGATAAATCCCATTTAGAAGTGTTTTAACCCAAGAAGTCTATGAAAGAATTTTTTAACCCATTTAGTCCCATGTATGTATAGTTTTATTCTATAGTCTTTTTTCTTTATTTACACTATTTTCTTGGACACTTATGCCCTTATATTTAATTTTGATACTCTTATAAATATTTTTTGAACGGTTAACAATTTTATGATGTGAACATTTATATTTTTAAAATTCACATTGGTAGGAATGTAAAATTGGCTCGTGGGCGGCCCGAAACCAGCCTGCGAGCCGGGGCGAGCCCAGCCCGTTAACAATGTGAATATTCACATTGACATGTTAACATTCACATTAATAGGAGTGTAAAATTGGTCCACGTCCCGTGGCGGCGCGAAACCCGGCGGCGGCCCATGGGCGGGCCCGGTCCGGCTCGTTGACAATGTGAATATTCACATTGACATGTTAACATTCACATTGATAAATGTATAAAATTGGCTCGCGGCCCATGAGCGACCAAAAGACCCCCCGTGGACCGAGGCAGGCCCGGCCTAGCCCGTTGACAATATGAATATTCACATTGACATGCTAACATTCACATTGATAGGAGTGTAAAATTAGCCCGTGCCCCGTGGCTGCCCAAAACCTACCCACGGCTCGTGGGCGGCCCAGGGCGGGCCCGGCCCAACCTGTTAACAATGTGAATATTCACATTGACATGTTAACATTCACATTGATAAGAGTATAAAATTGACCAGCGGCCCAGAGCGGGCCCGACCTGGCCTGTTGACAATGTGAATATTCACATTGACATGTTAACATTTACATTGATAAGAGTATAAAATTGGCCCGCGGCCCATGAGCTGCAAAAAGCCCCCCCGGCGGCCCGGGGTAGGCCCGGCCCTACCCGTTGACAATGTGAATATTCACATTGACATGTTAACATTCAAATTGATAGGAGTATAAAATTAGCTCGCACCCCGTGGCTACCCGAAACCTGCCCACGGCCCGTGGGCGGCCCGGGCGGGCCCGGCCCAACCTGTTAACAATGCGAATATTCACATTGTCATGTTAACATTCACATTAATAAGAGTATAAAATTAGCCAGCGGCCCAGGGCGGGCCCAACCCGGCCCGTTGACAATGTGAATATTCACATTGACATGTTAACATTCACATTGATAAGAGTATAAAATTGGCCCGCAGCCCGTGGGCGGCCTGAAGCCCGACCGCAGCCTGACCCGTGACATTGTGAATATTCACATTGACATGTTAATATTAACATTGATAGGAGTGTAAAATTTGCCAGCTGCCCGAAACTTGCCCACGACTCGGGATAGGCCCGGCCCGGCCCGTTGACATTGTGAATATTCACATTAACATGTTAACATGCACATTGATAAGAATGTAGAATTGGCCCGCGGCCCGTAGGCTGCCCGAAGCCTGCCCACGACCCAGGGCAGGCTCGTTTGGGTCTGGGCCTGAGCTGGTGGGTCGAGCCTCGGGTTGGGCCGATAGGCCTAGGCCTAGCCTCAGGCTTCGGTTGGGCTTGGGCGGGCCTGACCATTTTTTTTAAATTCTTTTTAATTTTTTCTACCAAATTTTATTATTTTCCACAAAAAAAGACACTAGGCCTTAGTGCGAGCCGGGTCTCGGACCGAGCCTTGAATGGACATTAACCGGGCCGATGGGTTGGGCTGGGCTTCAAAGTGATGGCCCAGGCCCTAGCCTAGGGTCTCGGACTAGGCACGAGCCCGGGCCCAAACAAGCCTTTCCCAAGCCGCGGGCGGGCTTCGAGCAGCCTACGTTCTTTTTGACTATTCCATTAAGTCCTATTTGAGGTAAGAAGACCAAAATACCATTTTCATCTACTTATATTCTATTTAGTCCACATTATTTTCTTATGTTTCAATAAGTCTTGTGGGAGACATAATTACCAAAATACCCATAATATGAATGTTCACATCGTCAATGTAAATGTTTATATCATCAATGCGTAGAGGCCCGGGCCGACCCAGTCTGGCCCACGGGCCAAAAAATTAGGCCTAGGCCTTAGTCCTAGCACAAGGGTATTCGGGCTTTGGACGGGCCGATGGATCGAGCCTCGGGTCGGGCCGGTGGGCTTGGACCTAGCCTCGAGCTTAGGTCGGGCTTGGGCGGGTCTGGCCATTTTTTTTTAAGTTTTTTTAATTTTTTCTACCAAAATTTTATTATTTTTCACAAAAAAAGACATTGCGCCTCAGGTAGGCTGGGCCTCGGACCGAGCCTTGAATGGGCCTTAAGCGGCCTGATGGGCCTGGCCAGGCTTCAAAATGATGGCCTAGGCCCTAGCCTAGGGTCTCGGACATGTTCGGGCTCGAACCCAAATGAGCCTGCCTCGGGCCGTGGGCGGGCTTCGGGCAGCCCACGGGCTGCGGGCCAATTCTACATTCCTATCAATGTGCATGTTAACATGTCAATGTGAATATTCACATTGTTAACGGGCCGGACTAGGCCTACCCCAGGCTGCGGCCAAGCTTCGGGCAGCAGGCAAATTTTACACTCCTATCAATGTTAATATTAACATGTCAATATGAATATTCACATTGTCACGGGTCGGGCCAAGCCCGCCTCGGGCTGCGATCGGGCTTCGGGCCGCCCACGGGTTGCGGGTCAATTTTACACTCTTATCAATGTGAATGTTAACATGTCAATGTGAATATTCACATTGTCAACGGGCCGGGTCGGGCCCGCCCTAGGCCGCTGGCTAATTTTATACTCTTATCAATGTGAATGTTAACATGTCAATGTGAATATTCACATTGTCAACAGGCCGGGCTGGGCCTACCCCAGGCCGCCCACGGGCCGTGGGCGGGTTTCGGGCAGCCACGAGACGCGGGCTAATTTTACACTCCTATCAATGTGAATGTTAACATGTCAATGTGAATATTCACATTGTCAACGGGCCAGGCCGAGCCCGCCCCGGGTCGCAGCCGAGCTTTTGGCTGCCCATGGGCCGCGGGTCAATTTTGTACTCTTGTTAATGTGAATGTTAACATGTCAATGTGAATATTCACATTGTCAACGAGCCGGACCGGGCCCGCCCTCGGCCGCCCATGGGCTGCGGGCAGGTTTCGCGCCGCCATGGGACGCGGGCCAATTTTATACTCCTATTAATGTGAATGTTAACATGTCAATGTGAATATTCACATTGTCAACGGGCCAAGCCCGCTCCGGCCCGACTCGAATTTTTCCGAGCACCCACGAGGATCGACATGGGCCGGGCCCCTACACATTGACGATATGAACATTCACATTGACGGTGTGAACATTCGCATTAGGGGTATTTTGGTAATTATGTTACCCATAATACTTATTGAAACATAAGAAAATAATGTGAACTAAATGGAACATAAGTAGATGAAAAGGATATTTTGGTCTTCTTATCTCAAATAGGACCTAATGGAATAGTAAAAAAGAATATGAGTTGGATGGAATAAGTTCTTAGAAAGTGGATTTATCAAAAAAGCTCCCTAATAAAAATTGCTCCGCTTTTCATTTTAAAAACTTTTTAAAAAACAAAAATTGTATCCTTAAGTGTTAATTAATGTGCTAAATTTTTCTGTGAATTTCTCATCTATAGTGCAAGTGCAAATGATTATTTGGGTAGACAAGTGTTAACTAAGTGTTAATTTCTCATATATAGTTTATTTGGGTAGACGAGTGCAAATGATTTACGAAATTGTATGTGTCAACTAAGTTGGGGTTATATATCTTGTAGAAGTAATTTAGTGTTTTCTTTAATAAAATTCATGTTTATTTTTTTAATTATAAAATGTGAAAATCTAATTGTAGTGTTGTATTTTAAAATATTATATTAATTTTTTTTTTAAAAAAAATCAATTAATTTTGAATTTAATGAAAAAGTTCAAATTACGCCCAAATGGTTCAAGCCCAATCTAAGTGCATAAATCCGTATATATACGGATTACTCTCTTATCATTTGAAAATAACTACATTACCCTCATGTGATTTATGGATTAAAACACACGCTAACTTCTGTTAACAGAATATATAAATTAACTTTTATACCCTTATCTTCTTCGTCTTTTCTCTTTTGAATTAAACCTGCAAATATATATATATATATATATATGCACACTTATTTTCTTTCTTCTTCCTCCCATGGCTGCAAAACCCCACCCACAGCTCATACACACCCCAGCAACCACCACCTGCAACCTTCATACCCCACCCCACCCAAGCGACCACTGCTTCGCAGCCTCCCCAAATCAACTTATTATGGTCAACTGCTTCGACTGCCATGGTAGCCATTGCCGGGCTCATCCAAATCAAAATCCAATTTTTAATTGAAATCATACCAAAATCAAAATTTTAATTGAAATGAAGTAGGCCTGCATAATTGAGTTGCATATCAATAGTATCCTTATCTTCTTTCGTTTGACCTGCATAATTCTTTGTAAATGGTTGCAAAGTCTTATTTACTTTTTTCTTCTAACCTATAGGAAGATGATTGTAACCTTGAGGATTGATAAAGTCAGTTGGTGAAAAATCAGTAAATGCCATCACGTCAAGCCAATTGCGACGGGCCTAACTACGATTGGTTAGAAATTGATAAGCACCATAATTATGTACAAAGAATTCTTCTATTTTATCAATTATATATATCAATATCATATACAATAGATCAAAAATTTATTTACAAACCTGCATTCAAAATGCTTTGCAGCTGTATATATATAATCTGTAGACTGTACATATATATGTATATATAATTTGTAAATGCGCATATATATATATATATTATCCAATCATTCAACATTGATTACAAATTCATATATATGTACTGTTATTTTCTCGCTCAATGCGCAGTTGCTCCATCCAAAGAAGGGGAAGAGAAAGTTGGTGTGGTATAGTGAGTTGGGGTCAAGGAATAGAAACAGAAATAGTTGCAAAGTCTTATTTACTGTTTTTTCGCCCATTACCTTCTTTATTTCTATTATCAACATTGCCACGACTCATTCCCTTTCCCAATTACTGACCTCCAGCTACCGTCTTCAGTTGCCAGCGACCACTTCCAACAGTTGTCTCCGACAGCCAATGACCACTTCCGTTCTCCAGCGATATTTTTTCCAACAATGTTTTTAAATAATTTTTCAACCATTTATTCAAGAAAAATGTCCATCTCCACCATGTCACTGCTCCCACCACTTCCTCAAATCTGATAGTGACAAAAGAAAGTAGAATGAAAATCTAGCAGTGATAAATTTATCACTAAAGTTTATCACCAATGTTATATGTGATCAATTTATCACTGATACTATTTATCAGTATTTATGAGACCTCTTAATTACTTATTCTCCCTTATTCTCACATTCACACCCATTTAGTTATTCATTCATAGAAAAATACCCACACACTAGCACACTAGCGCGCGCGCACACACAAAAAGGAAAAGAAAAGAAAAGAAAAGATTGATAAAATTTATCATTATAACTTTATTCACGGATAAATGTATTCAGATTTACATATAACAATGTTTAACTAGATCTTTACTAGTAAGAGCTCTGGTGACCATTTAATGACTGCATCTTGACAACAAACATGGTGATGGTACCAAATCGACATCTAAGATAGTAAATCAATTGTAAATAGCTAGATCAAAACTATGGCAGTGAAGATCGGCGACAATGAAAGTAGCTGGTGAATGGTTGCAGTGGGTCGGCGACAATGAAATGTAGATTAGAGATGGTTAAGTGTAGATTGAAAATGGTGTAGTGTATATCATTGACGGTGGAGGTAGTTGGTGAATGGTGGCGATAAATCAGTGACAATAGTGTATAGATTGACAACGATGAACGGTGGTAGTGCTTGGTGAACGGTGGTGGTAGTCGACAATGGTAAAGGTGGTGATGGCCGACGATGGTGGAAGTGAAGGTGGCTAGTGATAGTGTAAGACTCTTGGAGAGAGAGAGAGAGAGAGAGAGGAGTATGGGGTTGTCTTTTGATTACACAAAATAAGTAATGAGAGTATAATAAATATTTTAAGATTACCAATCAAAAAAACAAATGTATTTTAAGATTTTTAATTAGGTGCATTTAAAAGATGTTTAGGACCTAAAAGTATTTAAATCTATTTAATAAGACACACCTGTAATTAACCTTATTCTAATATAAATAGTACGAAATAATGCTCCAAAATCACCAAAGGCTTGGGCCGAAGGGTGAAGTCCACAGGCCGCTCCATAAGCTTGGCTCATTGGTGCTTTTCAAAGCCTAGCCCGCAGTTCTATCAGAAAAGTCACATTAGGTCCATATACACTAAATGATCGGTTTTACTTTTTCTCAATTATTCTTTCAAAAATGATTGTGTTAAACATTATAAAAACGCCCAAAGCGCATGGGTCAGGGTCATTCCCAAGGATGGACCTGTGCAACCCTAAAATATATGGGTTGGGCTTAGGCTTAAGGGTAGGATTTGTGGCCCGGCCTAATGGGCTTTTTGAAGCCCGACCATAGACCAACATCTTTTCTAATAATAAAAATTGCTCTGCTTTTCATTTTAAAACATAAAAATTGTATCCTTAAGTGTTAATTAATGTGCTAAATTTTTCTGTTAATTTCTCATCTATAGTGCAAGTTCAAATGATTATTTGGGTAGACAAGTGTTAATTTCTCATATATAGTTTATTTGGGTAGACAAATGCAAATGATTTACAAAATTGTATGTGTCAACTAAGTTGGGGTTACATATCTTGTAGAGGTTCGCAAACCGAGGTAAGGCACGGAAGAGGGTTCGGAAGTCCGGAGGCAGGGCTCACGGCCGCGACTCTGAAACTTCTGAACGAGCACTTTATGCAATATCACCAAGCGCTCAACTGGTGACGTCTGAGTCTCAAGGTCGGTCAAAAATGGGGTGTCTACACTAAGTTGGGATTACATATCTTGTAGAAGTAATTTAGTATTTCCTTTAATAAAATTCATGTGTATTTTTTTAATTATAAAATGTGAAAATCTAATTGTAGTGATGTATTTTAAAATATTATACTAATTTTTTTTAAAAAAAAATCAATTAATTTTAAATTTAATGAAAAAGTTCAAATTAGGCCCAAATGGTTCAAGCCCAATCTAAGCTCATAAGTCCCTATTAGAAAGCTCATGGGTAGAATAGGGGATTTAGAGGCTTCTCTCCAGTCCCTTATATGGATTGGAGTGTACTGTTGGATCCGTGAGATCCATCATGGGTCCCGTTTTGATAATCTGAACCATTTAATATGTAAAATTCGTCGAGTACTTCATGCTTGCAAAAAATCACATTAATTAGATATCGGTAGCACTTTGATTGGAACACATTTTTGTTAACAATTTAGTTTTAAAATCATTACCATTGACAAAATGTGTTCCGATCAAGGAGTTACCGATATCCGATCAACGTGATTTTTTGCAAGCATGAAGTACTCGATGAGCTCTACACATTGAACGTTCAGATTATAGAAAAGAGACCTGTGGTGAATTCCACGGGTCTAACAATATGCTTCAGTCAACACAATGGACTAGAGAGAAGCCTCTCCCTCTAGGAATGGAATATAGGATGGACCAACCTAAACCTAGCTCCTTGTCTAGTCAATCGCATTGGCCTAGGTCTGGGCCGAGCCAAGCCATTATGGAGGCCGAGGGTACATATGCATTAAGACAAAATAGATTTAAAAAAAAAAGAACATTAAGTCAAAATGCATACAATTTTAATAACACTAGCTATGAGGCATCATGCTTCGCACGATAATCCATGCCTATGCCCATGGATCAAAGCTAGCTTTAGCATAAGTGTAGCTCATATTTAAGAATGGCAACGGGGCGGGGTGGGGCGGCGGATCACCCTCCCCGTCCCTGATCCTCAATGGTGGAAACTCCCTCGTCCCCGGTCCCGATCCCCGACGGGGAACCCGCTACCGCCCCCTAACGGGGATCGGGTTTCCCCGACCTCGAAAATCCCCGGCCAAAAAAAAACAAAAAACGGCTCCAGAAAACGAATTCATCAACAACAACAACATCAATAGATCTGAACTCAAAAAACATCTAACAAATCAAACATCTGAGCCCTAACAGATCAAAAAGCATTTTCATCATTTTCATCACCAACAGATCTTCATCAACATCTTCATCTTCATCTCCACCATTTTCCAAATCTGAAGAACAAAAGCAAAAAACAAGAGAAAGAGAGAGAGAGAGAGAGATGGAGATACCGTGAGAGGGAGATGAGTCGGGGGTGAGAACGAGAGAAGAAGCTGGTGGTGAGGGAGTTGCCGGTGAGAATAAGATAAAGAGTTGGCGGTGACGGTGAGGGAGCTGCGCTGTTGCGGTTGTGTGTTAGAGAAAGAGAGAGAGAGAGAGAGAGAGAGAGAGAGGGGGGGGGCCAGATGATGCGTCTGTGTTATATTTGTTGTGCCAACTCAACCAAACCCTATACACACACACCACACACACAAACATATATATTTATACATATATAAATAGAATCGGGGGACTGAACGGGGCGGGGCCAGGGTCGGGGCCCGGGTTGGAAAATGTATCCCCGTCCCCGGCCCGAACATCATCCGGGATTTATTTTTAAATACCATCCCTTGCCCGTCGGGCCAGATTCAAATTGCCATCCCTACTCATATTGGAGAAAATGTTGCATCCTTAACCAATAAGTGGCAACAAAATTAAAAAATTAGGCATTAAAGGGAGCAGAAGAAACTTCTAAGTAGTGCACGAGATATTAGTTCCCAACTTAGAAGTCCAGGCATATTATGTTTAGTAATAACATAGTATAAAACAAAAGAGACATCTAGCTTTGAGTCCATTTTATTAAGTTATTTGAAAGAAAAACATATTATAGTTAGGAGTTACAAGCTACTAATAAAAGCAAAGAGTAACACAATGGTTATAGAATAAGATAATGTCACAAATCATTCATGAATACCACTGAATTGGTCACCACTCACAAGGTAAAACCCACACCACATAAAATAGTTTGAAGCAAAAGCATATGTTCTAACTTAACATCTGGTGCACGTAATCAATGGAAGGTTATCAACTTAAGAATAGTCAAAAGTCATGTAAACAAAAATATTGAAGCAGTATCAACAAAAATTGTATTCACATGCTTTGTTTTGTAAAATACCAAGCAGTCAAAATAAGAGAGATGCAAAAGAGAGGAAGTCGTTGCAAGTATATTTGCATGTCCATATTTGCTTCTGGAATGCTGAAAACAAAGAAAAGTCGATGTCTAATGTTAATAACTATAGCACTATAATATATTTCCATATTTTTCAATCAGCAACAAAGCAGTAATGCTATAGTACCATTAGTGCTTGGAACTTTTAGAAACATTATTGTTATTATGGATGCATAAGGTTTGGTATTGAAGAATAAATTAAAAAAAAGATGATTCAGAGGTAAACAAAAATGATTTGTTTTTTTAAAAGTATTAAAATAAATGAGGCTATTCAATATAGTTGTTCAATTTATCTAACAGAGCACACAAGGCACAACAAGCTTGCCAACAAAATTTATTAAAATTTTGGAAGTGCGCTTATACATTGGTTAGACTAGATAAAGAAAATGAAGTACTGATCTATCTACATTCTTACCAAGTTTGTCAGGAAAAAATTGACCGTCATTGGGATATTTATTTATTTAAATCAATTTTAAGCCTCAATATTGAGAAAAAGCAACTTTGATAAACATGGGCAAAAACTGAAAACTTTAGGAATATGAAATTTTAAATAGCATATCATATTTGTTTATTCTGTATGCTAGACAAAGATAAACACATTAGGCGAAATTAAAAATACATATGTATAGGCAAATTAACCTCTGTATCAAGATATGAAGACGAATAAGCGGAAGAAGTGGAAGAATTAGTGAGCAATGTGCTGAAGGAAATTGATCCATTATGATCATGGATTCTCACCATTATTGAGCGAGAGCAAAATCCAAGAAACAAAAACAATCAATTCAAGTCAAAAGAGAAGCAACTCGAATGAACATTTTGATGGAATGACCATTTCATTCACTTCACTTCAGTGAACCAAACACTACCTAAGAGTTGAAAAAAAAAACCTTAGCCCAACAATAAAATGTATCTATGCTACTGGTAAAAGGAACACATAAAGTTGTATCCCATTCTTGACACACACACACACAACAAACAAACAAACAAAAAACCTTGTCAATGCAAACATCATGATGTTTGATAAGAAATATGTTGGAAGGAACACAACAAAGAAGATGCAAAACAAATCAACCTACATAATGTTTATAACTAATTGGAAAAATTCAATCCATGAAATATCGAGTACAACTTGGGTTTTTAAGTTTTTGTTTTGTATTCATCAATGAATTCTAACCTGTATATCAGATAGAAAAGCAAAAACTAGAGTATTTTGGATTAAGTGATTTTTCACATTTCATCTACCTTTTTTCTTTCCCTTTTCAATTCCCTACCTAAGTTTATGAACTAAGCACAATGTAAATAGCTACAAAACAGACAAAAGCCTAGGCATTAATGGGCAAACTTAAAGAAAAAAGCTTCATCAGATGTTGATTAAAGGGGCATAGAGATGAAGAACCACTACAAAAACAATTCACAATAACAGTCAAATCCACCTGCCCCCATTGTAAGGGCATATTTGAATTATATGGTTTTTTTATTTTTCTAAATAATTTAATTCATATCATATGGGTCACCTAGTAACACATAAGTAGAAACCTTCCTACTCTAAGTAATAGAAGGAATATGGTACATTTGAAATCTTTACACTTACAAACCAGACCGTTATGAACCCAACTCAAGAGTAATCAAACAAAAATCAATTACAAATAACACAAACTCAAAATCAGCAAATTTGAAAAACCTATAAAACCATAACTATACCAAAAAATACCCACCAAAAAAAAGAAAAAAAAAATAGAGAATAGCATACATATGGAGATCAGAACAAATAAAGATGAGTATTATTAACAAATTGCTTATTGCAACTTTGGTCAAAGGCAAAATTAATTAGATCTGTCTACCACACTAAAAAATAATCAAATAAACCTACCAAGGCCAAGGAAACGAAGATAAATAAAGCAGTTTTTTCTTTTTTATTTAAAAAAAGAATAAATATATATACCCCTCCAAAAAACAAATGAAGACAAGCAACGTGTAAGAAGAAGAATAAGAAAGGAAAAGACAAGACGTTTCTTACCTCAATAGAACAAAACCCGTCTTTATAAAGCCACAAGAATCACCTAATCACACCAATAGAAGAGAAAACATAGCATAATTTTGAAGAGATTAAAATCAACCCACAAATCACCAAAATCAACTTCACACAACATTTAGACAAACAAACTAAAAATTTTGAGAAAAAAAAAAAAACAACAACAAAGCTAATACCAAGAATAAAACAACAAAAAACAACACACACACACAAAAAACAACACAAAACCAGCCCATATGTATCCAAAAAATGGCCAATTATCACTACAAAGTCCGAATTTTGGAGTCGGCTATTAAATAACATTAAGATTAACACTGAGCAAAAATAAAAAAGATGGTACTGATTGATGTTCCATGAGATTACTGTGGTTGTCAAACACTTTGTTCACGAAGACTGAAGGACTGGAATGATGATTTTGGTTTTATCAGACAGAATTGTTGCCATTTTTAATGTCGTAAACAAACAATTTCCTCACATTGAAACAAAAGAAAAATAGTAAGCACCTTCAAACATAATGGATTATACATATGGACTTATAAATTTTGAGAGTTACGAATTTCAACTTCCTGGGACATTTCTCCATGGATCACATAGAACTTTATAAGAAAACTATAACAAAAACTAAATCAAGTAAAAAAGACAAAAAAACAAAAAAACAAAAACAAAACAAAACAAAATAAGGTACAAAATAGAATAGATACATAGGCAACAGAAAAAAAAACCCAAAAATGTAATAATATTATATATATTGGCAAACCTTAAAAAAAAAATGTGCAAGAAATAAAATTAAGCATGCAAGCAAAAAAAAAAAAACAAAAAAAGAATAAGAAGAAAAAAATAAGGGATAAACAAGGAGCGCGCGCACACAAAAAATTAAAAAAAAAAAATAGAGAAGAAGAAGATACCTTAACTCTGCGAAGATTGAAAATCACTTTCCCTCGCTGTTGGTCCAATATTATGCCGGAATTGCAAAGCTGTAAAAACCATAAAAAGAAAATCTTTACTTGAACTTAACCAAAAAAAAAAAATACTTACTTTCAGAACAACAAATCACCAAGAAGACGGACAAACCAGATGAAGAAGAAATAAATAAATAAATAAATAAATAACAAGAAAATTGTTGTAAAGAAGGCGAAAATTCATTTGATACCTATTTCAAAAGAAGAGAGGTTGAGTTGATGACAAGAACTCTAGTGCTATCACTGACAAGGACATATTTGACCTCAAACAAGCTTCAATTGAGGATCAAGGGCTTCAATTGAAGATGAAAAGTCTCGAAGCAGAGCTTACTAAAACATGTCCTAGAAAAATAGACAAGAAAGAATTCGTATTAATATAGAGAACAAAAGTTAGGAAAAAAAATCTCAGCAATTATGAAAAAGAATGGTACCATTACATGTTGAAGAAATTATGAAATCCCAATAATCCTATAAATTTTACCACTGATTTCAAAAAAAAAATTCAAATTAACACTAAATTGTTATTTTCCTAATGTTGTGTTTAATTGAGGGATTTGAGAAGGGATTTAGAAAGAGAAATAGAAAAAATAGGTAAAATATGAATAAAATATATGTACATTTCACCTAATTTCACAAACCTTTTTCCTTTCTCTTTCCAAATCTCTTCCCAAATCCTTTAACCAAATATAATGTAAGGAAAATGAACAATAACTGGGGTGTTTGGTGGGGCTTTTTTAAGCCAACTTATGGCTTCTGACTTTTAGAAAGTTATTTTGGACTGTTTGGTTAAACTTATTTCAAACAGCTTCTGATTCTAACAACTTATTTTAAGTCAAAAAAGCTGATTCTGAGAAGTTACTCACCCCTTGCTTCTGATTATCAGCTTCTGTTGTGGATATGTTAATTCACGATTATATTCTTAGATTTTTTTATTTTTTTAAAAATAGAAAAAGACTCAAATGGACTATAGAATATTATTATTAATTTTTATGAGAAAAGTAGACAAATAGTGAATAATAAAAAATAAGAGTTAATTGAAAAAGTTACCTCACAGCTTATTTAACAAACAATACTCAACAACTTAAATCTATAATCCAACAGTTACACCAAACATATTAACAGCTTCTGATTAAAATCATAATTTATAATTTATTAAGTTATAATTTATAATCTGTTTTAACAGTTACACCAAACAGCACTAACTTCTCAAATAAGTCATAACTGAGTGAAACTGAAACGAAACCCACAAACCCCTATTCGGTGAAAAAAAAATAGAAAACCCCAAAATAAAGCAGCCATTCTCATAACAAGAAGTCAAATTATGACAAACCATTTTTGAAACGGTGCAACGATAGAAACCATTTCGAAACCCATTTCAAAAAAGAAAGATCATTTCAAAAACCCATTTCAATCATAGAACACATTTAAAAATCAAACCATTCCAAAGCTGAATTCAAAACTATTCCACTCATCAGATTAGAGAAGAACCAGATTTCAGAAAAATAGAAGAAGAAATGGAAGTTTTGTTATCTGTGATGATGGTGGCCCGAAGCGAGAGCTGTTCGACATCGTCGATTGCCGTTAATAGAGAGCGGCTACGAGAGTTTGAGATAGGAACAGAGAATTCATTCTGTGATACTAATAGATTGAGAAAATTTGGAGACGTAGATCTCTCATAGTCACCAAAACTGTAGCAAAAGGCAACGTAGCTGCTTCTCACAAATTACTGTAGAAGAGTCACGAACTGATAATAGAGGTATTGGTGTAATTTTGTATTTCAATAAATAAAATATGGTAAATTACACTAACACTCCTGAAGTTTATGTTTATTACAGTTTCTCCTTATTTTTGGAAAATTACACTGATCCCCCTGGTCAGTGTAATTATTTGACTGTGTTAACTTTTAAGTTAAAATGACATATTTACCCTTAACCTTTACATATACTTTAAAGGGTAAATTACATTGACACCCCCTGAAGTTTCAATTTAATACAAATTCCCCTTGACATTTAAAAAAAAAAAAACTAATTTAATAAAAATAATTATGAAGAAATACATTTAATTTGTAAAAAAATTATTTCTAACCACTCGAAAGATAAAAATTATATAAACATAATAATTATTTTTTATTTTTTATTTCTTAACTAAATTAATTTTTAATTTTTTTTAAAAAAAATTTTAAAAATCAAACCATACATAGCTTGAGAATCTTTTGATAAGTCATTTCTTATGTTGGTAACTTATTAATTATTTGTTAATTTTACGACAATTCAAAAAATGAGTTTATGTTGGTTTTTAAACAGAAATTTTAAAATTTAACTAACAAAATTTTTTTCAATGATTTTTTTTTTCAACTAATACTAACCAAGGGGGCAATTGGTAATGCTACTTTAAACTTTGGAGAGGAAATTGTAATTTCTAAAATATGAGGGGTGTCAATGTAATTTACCCAGTGAGGGAAAAATTGGTATTTAAAAAAAGTAAATTGTTGACATCAGCAAAATCTATTAGTTGATTTAACAGTCAACTAACTGAGGGAGCAATCTGCAATGAAACTTTAAACCTTAGGGTGGGGGATGTAATTTCCAAAAGGTGAGGGGAGAACTGTAATAAACATAAACCTCAGGGGGTGTCAATGTAATTTACCCAATAAAAAAAAAATATATATATATATTTTATTTTTCTAGGTTCAAAATTGTGGGGACATATTTTTGGATTGTCTACGTGGCCTAGGTGGTTAGCCGAGGTGTTACGTGGGTGGCCTTGGATTGTCAAGGTGTGATGTGATTATACAGGAATCTGAGATATTCAAATAAGAACTGAGAGTCCTAGATGATATCAGACTACTTGTTTGGGTAAGGTGGACTCTTGAGAGAGTTTGTTTTCATTTAAATGGGAGGAGTCATGGATAAGTGATATCCTTATAAAAGATATAGTCTTCTAAAGTTAGACTTTTAGGGAACAATGGCACTGTTCATTATAAAAGAAAGGCATCTCGTGTGTTTAAGGTATGTTTCATTTTGTGAGTTTTGTGATTGAGTTGTTATATTTAAGAGATAAATTTATTGACTTGATCGTCGGAGTGCCTTCAGGTGGATGAATCACCGTGGTTTGCTGTCTTCTTGTGTGCAGGTGTTGGGCTTCTCTATCTTGCTGCGTGTTCTTCGGCTTTATTTCTTGAATCTTGAAGACGAGATTCGATTGGTTGTGAGATTAGATTTCAACACCCACAAATATACAATTTTAATTGTTAGAATGCATTTTGAAATTTTGTATTATAATTTGCTCCTTTGTTTTTTCTAATGAATTTAATAAATAAAAAATCTGAACTAAAACCCAAAGACGGTCTATATGGGCTATCTATATCCTTAAGTGTTAATTTGTGTGCTATTTTATGTATTATTAGTTAGTATATATGTCTTTTCCTTCCTTGTTTCATTTGAAGTTTTTGTTCCATCTTGATGGTTGCCCTTTATTCTTATTTTGGTGATTATATGCATAAGAAAATTGATATATAAATTAATTTTTTCTTAGGAGATTTTAGTTAGTGCTCCCTCATTAAAAATTTTTACCAGTATTAAGACATATATATGAAAAATATCTGGAGAAATTACAGATCAGTTACATCTTCACAAAATATTTACAAATTTATGAAAAAATTTAAATTTAATTATTAAAATTGATAAAGTTTATCATTGATTTGATTTTTTTTTTTAAGCTTCCACTGAATTGTAATTCCCAAAAAAATTTCCAATTCCTCTAAATTTGTGAAGGTTGTTCTCAGACCAAAATACCCCAACATTAAAGCGGGTAAGCGTTGTTTTGTTGTGAAATGATTTAAAAACTTAAAATTCAATATTTTTTTTTTTATCTAGATATCTATTTTTTTTAAAAAAATATTTTTAGAACCCTTTTGTTAAGATCTATCAAATAAAATTTATGACGAACATGAAATTCTTAAAGAAAATTTTGATAAAATTTTCACTAAATTTTCTATTACCTGACAATGAAATTTCTCTTAGTTTAGTTAACAAAATTTCACTAATCTTTAGTCAATATTAATGAAATTTCACTGAGTTTAGTAAAATTTCAATGTCTACAAACTTTAAGTATCTAATTTCAAATTTAAGATTAAAAATTTCAAATTATGTGCTACAAAATATAATTAAAAAGTTCCTCTATTTTAAAATAATAATTTTATTTTTAGAAAGACATTATTCTATCTAGGCCACTTGTTGCAACTCGCCGCGTTAAAAATGAACTTTATTAGTTCCATGTGAGTTTGTCTTCTAACGGTTAATACATATTGATATTTGTCGTGGTATGGAAGTCATATGCATCTCATACACAAAAAGATTTTTTGGTTCAATTCTTCTATTTTTTTTTATTAGCGACAAAAATATTATTAATAAAAAAGAATAACTAACACAAAAAAACAAACAACAATTCATGGTGATAAAATGCAACATTGCCAAATAAGCATATCTTAAATAGGTTGACACATACAAAACAAGCTAATTAATTATATGCAAGATAATTCATCCAAAAAAAGCAATCCAGGAAATAAGGTTTTTTTGCAATGAAATTAGATATGAATAAGGCCTGTGATAGAGTCAATTGGGATTTCTTGCTTAAAGTTATGGAGGGTATGGGTTTTGGTCCGAAGTGGATTAGGTTTATTTCACAATATATTTCCACAGTTTCATTCTCAATTTTGATTAATTCTCAAAGAACGGATTGGTTTCAACCTAGATGTGGGCTGCGCCAAGGCGATTCTCTTTCTCCTTATATATTTCTTTTCGTTGTCCAAGCTCTCTCTTCTGGTCTTGCGGGGATGGCCTCAAGAGATTTGTCGCGGTATATCTATTTGTCAACAAGGTCCATGCATTTCTCATCTGTTTTTTGCTGATGATTGTTTAATTTTTATGCCTTTTATAAAGGAGGAGGCATGGTGTTTGAGGCAGCTTTTAGATGTTTTTTGTCATCAATCTGGGCTAAGGATTAATTTCCATAAGTCAGATTTGATGGTTAGTCCCAATCTTGAATCCTGTTTTCGGGAGTTTTTAAGGGATTATTTGGGCATTTGAGAGGTGGCTAAGCCTGGCATATATTTAGGAGCCTCTATGGATGTTTCGAGGAAGAAAGGGAATGTGTTTAGTTCCATTATTCATAAATTCAAGACTAAACTTCAAGGGTAGAAAATAGGATTATTGACTTTTGCAAGTAGGTGTGTTTTGGCTAAACACACCCTTTCAGCCATCCCGGCATATTTGCTTTCGGTTTTTAAGGCCCCTGAATATTTTATTAAACAATGGAGAGTCCCTTTAGGTCATGCGATGTTTCCACCAGAAATGGTTAATCATATTCTTCATATTTACCTTCCTTCTGGAAGTGTTTTGGATCGAATTATTTGGAAAACTACTACGAGTGGTGAATATTCAGTAAAATCTGGTTACCTTTCTGCTGTGGGGATCGAGACCAGTCGAAATAGTGTGGGTGCAGAAGTTTGGATTGCATTTTGGAAGCATCTCTGGAAACTTGACATTCCACCCAAGTGGTCTCTTTTTGTATGGAAACTATTCCATTCTTCAAGCTATGTGTCCTTTTTGTAAGAAGGCGGAAGAATCTCTTGAACATTTTTGTTTTCGATGCCCAATATCCAAATATGTTTGGTGAGGATCAAAGTTAGGATTGGATTTTGATGTAGGGGGGTGCCGCCCTTTCTTTCAAGCATTGAAGTTAAAGTTCTCGTGGGACGCAGAGTGTGACCGAGCTTTGGCCGAGCTCAAGGAATATCTGTCTACTCCACCACTGTTGGTTACACCAAAGCGGGGAGAGGAACTTTACCTTTACCTTGCCGTCTCCCAGCACGCGGTCAGTGCGGTGCTAGTCCGCGCTGAAGGAATCAAGCACTTCCCAATTTTTTATGTCAGCAAGACCTTGCTGCTGGCTGAGACGAGATATTTGTCACTGGAAAAGCTTGCGTCATTGATGATGGCTTCAAGGAAGTTGGCGCATTATTTTCACGCCCATACCGTCATCGTCTTGACCGAGTTCCCCCTCAAAGCTTTATTCGAACGGGCAGACTTCTCCGGTCGGATTCTTAAGTGGGCGGTCGAGTTGGTCCAGTTTGATGTAAAGTTCCAGCCGCGCATTGCAATCAAAGCTCAGACTTTGGCCGACTTCGTCGCCGAGTTCTCACATGGCACTCATCCGGTGTGCCCAGTCGATATTACCGTGGCAGATGATGAGGTGCACGCAAGACCATCCGAGATACAACGAGTTGGTGGGAGTAACGACGCGGAGTTTGCGCGCACCAGTGAAGCACCCTCAGTTTGCACGGTTATACCACCCGGTGATGCGATGACGGAGTTGAGTATCACCGACCCATCCACTCTGTCCGGTCCCGCATCACCAAGGGGGGAAGAAATGGAACCACACAGTTCAGAACCTGCGGCCTGCATAATATCGCAACCTGGTGATTCGCCTACGGACTTGAGCATTGCAGATCAACTTGCTGAATCCGGTGCCGAATCATCAAGGGTGACTGAATTGGAACCAATCAACATAGAACTTGAAACCGAACAGCCGAGCAGTCGTGACACCATCAACCTTCAAGCCTCTCAGGACCACTCAGAATGTTAGAAGCTCTTCGTGGGGGAAATGTGGAAACTTTTTGTTGATGGAGCCTCGAACCGTCACGGCGCCGGGCTAGGTATAGTTTTGATATCACCAGACGGGTTGACAATTGAACACTCTATCACCCTTGGCTTCCCAGCATCCAACAATGAGGCCGAGTACGAGGCGCTTTTGGCCGGTCTCAAGAGCGCACTTCAGATGCAGGCATCAGAGTTAATGGTTTACAGTAACTCCCAGCTTATGGTTAACCAAGTTTCTGGGGTCTACCAGGCAAAGGATGACAGAATGATAAAGTACCAAGCTTTGGTCAGGGACCACATCAAGCGATTCCAGGCGATCAGGGTCCAACAGATCGGCCGAGAAGAAAATGATCGGGCAGATGAGCTGGCCGGCGTCGACCGCTCATTTTCCAACCCTCTTTTGATTGAATTCCTACCGAGACCCAGTATTGAAGAAACCGGGCAGACGGAAGTATTCTGCGCCGAGCTAGGTCCTTCCTAGATGGACCCTATCATCGTTTTTCTCAGAGAATGGACTCTTCCAACCGACAAGAAGGAAGCACACAAAGTGCGTGTAAAGTCAGAGCGGTTTTGGCTCTCTCCTTCAGGCGTTTTGTACCAAAAAGTCTTTCACCGGTCTTTACCTGAAGTGCGTGCACCCGAGTAGCGTGGAAACCTTCTTGTATGAAATTCACGAAGGCATCTGTGGCAGTCACATTGGGGGCAGGTCCTTGGCCTACCGAGCTATTTCACAAGGCTATTGGTGGCCGTGCATGCAAGCCGACGCCCAGAAATATGTTCGCAAGTGTGAAAAATGCCAGAAGTTTGCATATCAAATCCACCAGCCGGCCAGAGAACTTCTTTCCCTCACCAGCCCTTGGCCTGTTGCAATGTGGGGGTTAGATGTAGTGGGACCGCTCCCAACAGCACCAGGCAACCGCAAATTCTTCATCGCGGCAACGGATTACTTCACCAAGTGGGTTGAAGCTGAGCCTTTGGCAACAATTACGGAGAAAGACGTGAAGCGGTTTGTCTGGCAGAATGTGGTAACACGATTCGGCGTCCCTAAAATTTTGATCTCTGATAACGGCACCCAGTTTGACGGTCGCCTATTCAGAGGGTTTTGTGCAGATTTGAAGATTGAATTCTATAACTCCACACCGACTTACCCACAGTCCAATGGTCAAGCAGAGGCGTCGAACAAGACCATTCTTGATGGGCTGAAGAAACGGCTGGAGAAGGCGAAGGGCAAGTGGGCTAAGGAACTCTCCAGCGTCCTCTGAGCATACCGTACAACCCCTCGGAGGTCGACCGGGGAAACTCCATTTGCTTTGGCTTATGGCATGGAGGCGGTCATTCCATTGGAAGTTGGCATGCCCACTCTCAGAAGTGAAAGTTTTGAGCCCGAGCTGAACACCGAGGCCATTGCTCTGGAATTGGATCTGGTGGAAGAGCGCCAGGAAAAGGCTCTTATCCATGTGGCCGCCTACCAGCAAGAGCTCTCCAGGAAGTACAACAAGACGGTGCACCCCAGACCGTTTAAGGTGGGTGATTGGGTCTTGAGGAAAGTTATGGGCAATACCCTCGTGCCAGGAGAAGGCAAGCTAGGTGCAAATTGGGAAGGACCCTACAAGGTAACCTGTCTGGCGAGCAAGGGGGCATATCACTTGGAGGATTTGGATGGTAGAGCAATCCCGCGGCCATGGAATGCGGCCAATCTCAAACTGTACTATTTCTAGCTTTTGTTTTCTTTTTGTGCAAAGGAATTTTTTGCCTTACACTTCATAATGTAATTCTTTTTGTTAATATATAGAAGTGTCTTCTTTGCCTTAGCATTTTGATTGATTGCTTTGAATACTTGAGATTCTCAACCGAGATGAGTTACTCCGGTTGAAGGAGTTGATGGTTTGTTCAACTTAGGGATTCCAACCGAGATCAGTTACTCCGGTTGAAGGAGTTGATGGTTTGTTCAACTCAGGGATTCCAACCGAGATGAGTTACTCCGGTTGAAGGAGTTGATGGTTTGTTCAACTCAGGGATTCCAACCGAAATAAGTTACTCCGGTTGAAGGAGTTGATGGTTTGTTCAACTCAGGGATTCCAACCGAGATGAGTTACTCCGGTTGAAGGAGTTAATGGTTTGTTCAATTTTATCAGAATTAAAACCGAGATGGTGTATTCTGGTTATACAAGATGTTTTGTTCAGTTCAGGCATGCTCAACCATGATGGTTTAGTCCGGTTGAAAGAATTAGTGATTTGTTCAACTTTGTTGTTCCCACCGAGATGTTTATTCCGGTTGAAGAAGCTCCTCAGTTTTGCTAAATTTGCCGAGATGTTAACTCCGGTCAAGCTAGTTAGTGATTTGTGCAACTTAGTGATTTAAACCGAGATGTTTTGCTGAAGATAGAGTTCGAGAAAACCGTGCAAATACTTGATGAAATTAAAGCTTTTCATTAATAGAAAGTTAATACAAAAGGAGGGGCAGAGAGCCCGGTTACATGTGCAAAGCAAAAAAAAACAATAGAAAAAAGAAAACTAAGCTAAGGGGGAGAGATTGGTGAATTCATCATCCGGAGTTGTCTCCAAGTTCACAGCTGGAGATCGGTCTTCAACACCGGGCTCAGTTCGGCCGGGCTGCTCCTGTTCTGGTTGCTCCTCTCCGTCAGTATCTTCCCCGGTCTCTTCCTCTTCAAGCCCTTCCTCGGCCTCAGCCTACAATGCACTGAAGACGTCATTGGCATATGGCACGAGGTAGGCCGGCAGGGAAGCAGGCGGCGGGGTGGCAAAGACATCAGTATCAGGACCCTGACCGAGATGCTCGCAGGCAGACTTCCAACCCACTTTGCAGTAGATGTCTTGGGTAGCGAAAACCTGCTTCTTGTAGCTTTCCTCGGCTTCTAGGAAGCCGGCGTTGTTTGTATCTCGGTAGTCCTTCTTCCTTGACTTTTTCAGAGCGTCCAGCTCGGCCTGGAGCGCATCGCGCTTCTTCTCGGCCTCGTCAAGCTGACCGTGCAACCTATTGTTGTCAACATTGGCGATTTGGAGAGATGCTTTTGCCCGGCCAAGCTTGGCTTGGAGGCTCTGGACTTGGCTGGCTGTATCATTTGCCTTTTGCCGAAGTCTGTGGATGCGTTCCATTACCAGGTGCTGCTTTTGGATAGCCTACAAGAAACAAATTTGATTAGTGAAGGAACCAGGCAAACACTTGTAAAATTTCAGTGGAAGTTGGATCCTTACCCTGGTCATGGATTTCACTGCTGATTTCACCAACCGGGTGTCAGGGACGTGATCGCTGCCAACCACATCACTTGGCAGCAAGAGAGCTTTCGAGAGGTCAAAGGCCAACAAGTGCTCCTTATCGGCCTTGACAGAAGCAGTTGCCGGGATATCTTGGCCCCAGTGCTTGAGCTGCGGCCGCCATGGTGGAATGGGATCAGTAGTGTTGGTGGGCTGCTCGGTTGTTAGCTCGGCAACCAGCTCGGCAGTTGGATCTGCGCAAGGTCTTTTGCCTGCTCGGCGGGGTTGGTTGGATTGCCCGGCAGCTGAAGATGGCAGGGCAACCACAGGGTTGCTGGATTGACCAGCAACATGAGACGGGAGAGAAATGCTTGGTATTTCGGCGGATGTGGCTGTGAGGAGATTCTTGATGCAACTTCTTTTAGCCATCTCTTGTTCCTCGGTCAGCCGGATTAGCGGAATGTCTAGCAGATTTGGGTCTGGAGGAGGAGTTGGAGCGCGGAGAAAGTCTGTAACTTTACTCTGGTGTGGAGCTGAGTATCTGTAGGTTGGAGTGTAACCGAGCAGCTCGTTGCAATCTCGGTGGCGATGGCGGAGCACAGTCCGAATTGCCTCTACGTTGGGAAATTGGTAGTTGGCTTGCAAGGCTTGGATTGCTGCAAAAGAAACAAGAAAACTGGTTAATTACAGAATAAAGAAGGTAGGCTGACCGAGCAAGTTTGAGTGGCTTACATGAGGAACCAAAGTTCTGGCTTATAAACCAACCCGGTACGTCGGCTGTTTCGTAATTGCCCGACACCCAGAAAAAATCGTCGTCGTGCAAGTCTTTATCCGGGGTGCCGGTTACAATTTTCAAATAATAGGCTAGGTTGTCACCGATGTAACCCATCGTGTACTGCCTTAATATCTCGGCTAAACCTAAGTTGGTGCCTAGCCGGTTGTTCAGTTCATGGACGCCGTTGATAACTCGGTAAGTGTTGGTGGACACTTGTATGGGTGCCAGCTCGGTTGTTTTGTATTAATGATATCTGCAGTTTTTTTGTCCTCAAAAAATAAAAAACACCAAGGAAATAAATAAATAAAATGAAAAAGTCTCACGTAAAAACTCAAGTAATTTTATAAATTTCAAAATTTTTATAAATAAATTTAGATAAATTTATATTCAATTTACAAATTTTTATGAACTCTTGCACGATTTTATAGGTCTCGTTTGGGAAGTGGCTATTTTAGTAGGCTATTTTTGTTTTTGGCTATTTTAGTAGGCTAAAATTTTTATGTTTGGGAAGATGATTGGATTTTTTTATAGTTGGATGTGATGTTTGTGAGAGAAAAAGTAAAATGATTATAAGTTTGATGTGATATTTTGTCTTATTAACTATTTTAACATATTTTATCTTTTTATGATTTTTAACCTAAACTAGACTATTTTTTTTTCTTCCAAACATCCTCATAAATTGTGCATGAGGTTGCATAACCAAATTCTTCCCCAATAAAATAATGTCCGCTGCCAATGCATTAGTGGTTTGAAAGATCACATCAACAATACTATTAAAAGATTGTGGATAGAAACTTGGTTATTTTGGTAAGTTATTTTAATTTTTGGTTATTTTAATATTTAAGATAATTATGTTTGGAAACTTGGTTGGATTTTTTTGTAATTAAATGTGAAGTTTGTGAAAAAAAAATAAAATGATTATGAATTTGATGTGATATTTTTTTTTATTAACTATGTTAATATATTTTATCTTTTAATATTATTTTAATCCAAAAAAACCCTAAAAATTCTCTTCACAAACACTCCCTTCGATGGGTTGCCTCATGCTCTAGAAAAGTTGAGCCATTTCTGTTGTTTTTTATATTAATTTGTGAAATATATTTTGAATAATATTATCATTTAATTAATTTGTGAAATTTTTTATTTGAATTTGAAATAAATATTAAATATTTTTTTTGAAATTATGAAAAATATTAAATTGTATCTTTACTCATGATTTTTTTATTAGATATTTTCAAATTGATCTATTTACCAGGTTAATTTTGTATGGATATGTACTATATGCAAGTTATGATTTTGTACGATTAATTATTACAAATGTCATAATTGAATCTTTTCAAGTCATGATTAAAAAAATTTTTTTTATCATAACCAAACACTACATAAAGTATAATTAATTTTTTTTATTATAACTAATACCACAATATATATGACCAAATCATAATTAATACTATCCTCAGTTAAAACCAAAGATCACAAATGTGGTAATTCCAAAAAAGATGATATATCATAGAATTTTTTTATAAAAATAAGAAAAAAAAATTACAAATCAGATGTAATTTTCAAGAATAATTACTTGAAAAAGTTTATAATTTTAACAATTAAAATTTATAAATTTTTATCATAAGTCTGAATTTTATTTTCAAACCCTATATTGATTTGTTGTTTCCCCTAAAAATAATTACAATTTTTTAACTCAAATATTTAACCAAAATTTTATTGGAATAAGCTTGTGCATTGTTTATTTTAAATACAGTAAATTAAAATAACAAAGGTCTTGTATGGAAAGTTGACTATTTTAGTAGGTTATTTTAGTTTTTGACTATTTTAATAAGCTAAAATAGTTGTGTTTGGAAAAATGGTTGAATTTTTTGATAGTTGGATGTGATATTTGTAGAAGAAAAAGTGAAATAATTATGAATTTTATGTGACATTTTATTTTATTAATTATTTTAACCTATTTTTATCTTTTAGGAGGTGTTTGGCATGTGCTAAAATAGAATATACGATTTTTGCAAATCTTATTTGCGTTACAATCATCTTATTTAGGTCACATTATCTCTCTTTCACATTACTTTAAATTTAACTCATATTTTACAATTTTTTTTTTATAAAAAAGTAAAATATATACTTATTTAAATCATTCCAAATACTCTCTCAGTGCTATTTTAGCCTAAAAATAAAAAATAAGTTTTTTTTCCAAACACCCAAAAAAACATACACCAAAAAACCCTTAGAAAGATAGATTTGTCATTTTAAAAAAAGAAATAAGGCTTCGTTTGGCATAAATAGTTTGGGCTAAAATAGTAATAAAAAGATAAAATAGGTTAAAAAATTAATAAGATGAAATGTCACATCCAAATTATAATTAGTGTGTTTAGTTTGAGTTTTCTGGATTAAGTTTTTTGAAAATTGACTTTTTTGGTTTTTTTGTTTTTAGTGAATATTTTTAAATTTTAAACATTTTTTTTACTTTTTTAGATGCACCTTACTTAGGTGTATCTAAAAAGTAAAAAATTTGTGAAAAAATATTTTAAAAAATTAATAAATATATAAAAATACAAATAATGTACTGAATTCTTGTATTTTTTTTTGTATTTTTGGTATTTAGTAAATTTTTAAAAGATTTTTTTTTATAATTTTTTTTTTTACTTTTTGGGTGTATTTATGTTAGGTGTGTCTAAAAAGTAAAAAAAATTGCTTAAAATATTAAAAAAATTCAGTAAAAACAAAAAAATACGGAAAATAAGAAAGTAAAATTTTCTGAAAAGTGTTTTTTGAAATGTGGAAACAAGTTTTATTTTTCTTTTACAAAAGTCAAAAAAGTCAAAAAACTCATCACAAACGAAATTTTTTAGTCCCAAACAAAATAATTAAAAAGCCAAAAAGTCAAAAAACTAACTTACTCCCCAAACGAAGGTTAAAATAAAAGAGCCTGAGTTGCCGTTTGGCATTGATTTTTTTAGTTATTTTTTTGAGTTGGGACTTTTTTAGATTGAGATTAAAAAATTTGTTTGGTTTGAATTGATTTTTAAACTTTTTTTTTATTTTTGTGAGAGAACAAATAAAATAATTATAGTTTAAATGTGATATTTCGTTTTATTAATTTAGTTAATCTGTTTTGTTCTTAAGTGAATTTATTGTCTAATAAGTCTTATGAAAAAAATTTGTCATAAAAAAGTCACTAATTATAAGTTTTAGCGACAATTTATAAAAATTATGACCAAAAGAAGTCACTAATTGTTAATTTTTAGCGACGTATGTAAAAAAATTGTTATAAAAAATTATTTTTAGCAACAATTTTAACAAGACTTATTTTTAATAGGACTTAATAGGAATTAAGTCTAACTATTAAGATCTATTGATAATTTATCCAAAAAAATATAAGACTAAAATATCACAACAAATGAGGCCAACACACACATTAAAATTATTTGAGCTCTTTTTTAAAATTTCCAAACATTTTTCTATACTCTATATCACTGCCTACTAACAGCACCTATAGGCCCTGTTTGTTTTCAGAGATAGAATGCAGAGGATTAATAGTGAGGAAATTAAATAAAATTGTATTTGTTTTGATGATAGTTATTAGTGTAGGAATTGTTAAATTATTTTTATATAAAATAATAAAACAAATAAAAAATACAAAAAATTAAACATTAATGTTCAACAAAAATGTTCAACATGTAAAAAATAAAAAAAATAAAAAACTTTCTAGTCCCCTTACTATTTTTCTAATACCACCTCCACCTCCTTTATCCCAATCTTCCTTCTAACCTTCATCTTAATCCACTCCTTTATCCTAATCTATTTCCTAACTATACAAATAAACACAACAGTAAATGGATCTTACCTTCATCTTAATTCTACCCCACCCTCTGTATCCAAAACGAACGGGGCCATAGAGGAGAAATAAATATCCGAAGAAAGTGAAAAAAAAAAAGGGCAAAAAGGATGTGAGAGAAGAAAGGACAGATTGTTCAAAAAGAAAAAGAAAAGAAAAAAAGAAAAAAGAAAAAAGAAAGGACAGAGAGAGAAAATAGAGAGAGAACGTGAGAGAGAGTTTGGTCGTATTGGAGAGAGAGAGAGGCTGATGGGTGTTTAGAATTTGATTATTTTAATAAATTATTTTAATTTCGGATTATTTTAACGACAGTGCTAGGGCACGAATGTCTTGATGATTTCTCGCATCTTTTTTTTTTATATTTATTTATTTATTTCTATTTATTGAGCTGTGCTTTTTATTTTTATTTGTTGGGCTGCCTTGTTTATTTTTTTTTATTTTTTTGAAAGATAGGGTGGACATCTCGTGTCAACTTAACTTGGGTTGGATTGATTAAGTGATAAAAGTAACTGATAAATTAAATTGTTGGTTAAAATTTATTAATTTCATATAATTTTGTACGAATCTCTACTATATTTTTATTTCTAATTAATTAGTTAATTTTATTATCCAATCAGTTCAACTATCAAACCACACATACTGAGTGAGTGTAAGATGTCTAATTTTTTTAGCACATCATTATACATAACCATCACATTCCAAAAAAAAAAAAAAAACAACAACAAACAATCACATCCCAACAAATAAAAAAATTAAAAAAAACCAATAAAATCCAACAAATAGAAAATAAAAAATAAAAATAAAAAACCAAACCAACACAACCCCCCCAAAAAAATATAGGAATTGGAGGCATTCGAACCTCTACCGTTCGAGGCCTAAACAATTTTTTTATTTTAATAAGTTAAAATAATTATATTTAGGAAAAGAATTAATTTTTTTAATTAGATATGATATGATATTTATGAGAGTAAAAATAAGGGACAATTACGGAGCAGTGGAACAGACAAAGATTTTTTAATTGGGTAATGTTAGAGATATTAAAATTTCTACTAAATAAATGACTAAATATCTCACTTGAGTGTGAGGTTGCAATTTTGTAAACCATACATATATGTGAGACATTTAATTATTTGTTTAGTAAAAAATTTAAGACCTATAATATCTTCTTTTTTAATCTGGAAAAATTTATGAAATTACAACTACCGGGGAAAGTACAAAATTAATTGTAAGGATATGATTTTTTTTAAGTTAATGGACTAAGGATTCGTTTGGAATGTAAATTGATTTTTTAATTATTTTAGTCTAAGACTAAAAAATCTCATTTAAAATGAATTTTGTAACTTTTATTAAAAAAAATAAAATAATTACAATTTAAATATAATATTTTCTCTTATTAAAATTTTAATTTATTTTATCCTATCTTAGTCCCGTGGCCACTTCCCAAACGAAGAATCCTGCTGTACAACAGGAGTGCTGTGCCTCAAAAGGACATACTTTGTTGCTTTTTTTTTTTTTGTTTTTTTTAAATACCTATGTTGGGTTTGTTTGAAAATCATGAGGGAACCTAGAGTTGGTTGATTAAAAATGGATTTATTGTCTTTGGTTGTTCACTGGAATATTTGTGTCAGGCCCCCACTGGGGTGACCCCTACGACCTCTAGTGGGGTCTGCTTGGTCAAATTTTTTTTTTCTTTCCATTTGCAGCCCTTCATGTGGACTGGGGGTGCTAGGCGTCACTCCCACTGAGAGTCCCAGCACGGTTGTTTTTTAATAAGTTGATATGGGAATTGGGGTGTCTCCTGTACAGTCAACACAGCAGGAACCGCTGTGCAGCCTTATGAGCTTATTTTAGGATTTTTTTTGGTAATTTAAATTTTTTATATTTTAAAGTATATCGAGTAAAATATATTTGTAAAAAATCCAAAACGGGGGTAGAGGGCCACAAAAATAGTGGCTCAAATGGCTCAAAACTGTCAAAACGACGTCGTTTTTGGAGCAAAATCTGCCAAAACGGGGGTAGAGGGCCACAAAAATAGTGGCTCAAATGGCTCAAAACTGTCAAAACGACGTCGTTTTTGGAGCAAAATCTGCCAAAACGGGGGTAGAGGGCCACAAAAATAGTGGCTCAAATGGCTCAAAACTGTCAAAACGACGTCGTTTTTGGAGCAAAATCTGCCAAAACGGGGGTAGAGGGCCACAAAAATAGTGGCTCAAATGGCTCAAAACTGTCAAAACGACGTCGTTTTTGGAGCAAAATCTGCCAAAACGGGGGTAGAGGGCCACAAAAATAGTGGCTCAAATGGCTCAAAACTGTCAAAACGACGTCGTTTTTGGAGCAAAATCTGCCAAAACGGGGGTAGAGGGCCACAAAAATAGTGGCTCAAATGGCTCAAAACTGTCAAAACGACGTCGTTTTTGGAGCAAAATCTGCCAAAACGGGGGTAGAGGGCCACAAAAATAGTGGCTCAAATGGCTCAAAACTGTCAAAACGACGTCGTTTTTGGAGCAAAATCTGCCAAAACGGGGGTAGAGGGCCACAAAAATAGTGGCTCAAATGGCTCAAAACTGTCAAAACGACGTCGTTTTTGGAGCAAAATCTGCCAAAACGGGGGTAGAGGGCCACAAAAATAGTGGCTCAAATGGCTCAAAACTGTCAAAACGACGTCGTTTTTGGAGCAAAATCTGCCAAAACGGGGGTAGAGGGCCACAAAAATAGTGGCTCAAATGGCTCAAAACTGTCAAAACGACGTCGTTTTTGGAGCAAAATCTGCCAAAACGGGGGTAGAGGGCCACAAAAATAGTGGCTCAAATGGCTCAAAACTGTCAAAACGACGTCGTTTTTGGAGCAAAATCTGCCAAAACGGGGGTAGAGGGCCACAAAAATAGTGGCTCAAATGGCTCAAAACTGTCAAAACGACGTCGTTTTTGGAGCAAAATCTGCCAAAACGGGGGTAGAGGGCCACAAAAATAGTGGCTCAAATGGCTCAAAACTGTCAAAACGACGTCGTTTTTGGAGCAAAATCTGCCAAAACGGGGGTAGAGGGCCACAAAAATAGTGGCTCAAATGGCTCAAAACTGTCAAAACGACGTCGTTTTTGGAGCAAAATCTGCCAAAACGGGGGTAGAGGGCCACAAAAATAGTGGCTCAAATGGCTCAAAACTGTCAAAACGACGTCGTTTTTGGAGCAAAATCTGCCAAAACGGGGGTAGAGGGCCACAAAAATAGTGGCTCAAATGGCTCAAAACTGTCAAAACGACGTCGTTTTTGGAGCAAAATCTGCCAAAACGGGGGTAGAGGGCCACAAAAATAGTGGCTCAAATGGCTCAAAACTGTCAAAACGACGTCGTTTTTGGAGCAAAATCTGCCAAAACGGGGGTAGAGGGCCACAAAAATAGTGGCTCAAATGGCTCAAAACTGTCAAAACGACGTCGTTTTTGGAGCAAAATCTGCCAAAACGGGGGTAGAGGGCCACAAAAATAGTGGCTCAAATGGCTCAAAACTGTCAAAACGACGTCGTTTTTGGAGCAAAATCTGCCAAAACGGGGGTAGAGGGCCACAAAAATAGTGGCTCAAATGGCTCAAAACTGTCAAAACGACGTCGTTTTTGGAGCAAAATCTGCCAAAACGGGGGTAGAGGGCCACAAAAATAGTGGCTCAAATGGCTCAAAACTGTCAAAACGACGTCGTTTTTGGAGCAAAATCTGCCAAAACGGGGGTAGAGGGCCACAAAAATAGTGGCTCAAATGGCTCAAAACTGTCAAAACGACGTCGTTTTTGGAGCAAAATCTGCCAAAACGGGGGTAGAGGGCCACAAAAATAGTGGCTCAAATGGCTCAAAACTGTCAAAACGACGTCGTTTTTGGAGCAAAATCTGCCAAAACGGGGGTAGAGGGCCACAAAAATAGTGGCTCAAATGGCTCAAAACTGTCAAAACGACGTCGTTTTTGGAGCAAAATCTGCCAAAACGGGGGTAGAGGGCCACAAAAATAGTGGCTCAAATGGCTCAAAACTGTCAAAACGACGTCGTTTTTGGAGCAAAATCTGCCAAAACGGGGGTAGAGGGCCACAAAAATAGTGGCTCAAATGGCTCAAAACTGTCAAAACGACGTCGTTTTTGGAGCAAAATCTGCCAAAACGGGGGTAGAGGGCCACAAAAATAGTGGCTCAAATGGCTCAAAACTGTCAAAACGACGTCGTTTTTGGAGCAAAATCTGCCAAAACGGGGGTAGAGGGCCACAAAAATAGTGGCTCAAATGGCTCAAAACTGTCAAAACGACGTCGTTTTTGGAGCAAAATCTGCCAAAACGGGGGTAGAGGGCCACAAAAATAGTGGCTCAAATGGCTCAAAACTGTCAAAACGACGTCGTTTTTGGAGCAAAATCTGCCAAAACGGGGGTAGAGGGCCACAAAAATAGTGGCTCAAATGGCTCAAAACTGTCAAAACGACGTCGTTTTTGGAGCAAAATCTGCCAAAACGGGGGTAGAGGGCCACAAAAATAGTGGCTCAAATGGCTCAAAACTGTCAAAACGACGTCGTTTTTGGAGCAAAATCTGCCAAAACGGGGGTAGAGGGCCACAAAAATAGTGGCTCAAATGGCTCAAAACTGTCAAAACGACGTCGTTTTTGGAGCAAAATCTGCCAAAACGGGGGTAGAGGGCCACAAAAATAGTGGCTCAAATGGCTCAAAACTGTCAAAACGACGTCGTTTTTGGAGCAAAATCTGCCAAAACGGGGGTAGAGGGCCACAAAAATAGTGGCTCAAATGGCTCAAAACTGTCAAAACGACGTCGTTTTTGGAGCAAAATCTGCCAAAACGGGGGTAGAGGGCCACAAAAATAGTGGCTCAAATGGCTCAAAACTGTCAAAACGACGTCGTTTTTGGAGCAAAATCTGCCAAAACGGGGGTAGAGGGCCACAAAAATAGTGGCTCAAATGGCTCAAAACTGTCAAAACGACGTCGTTTTTGGAGCAAAATCTGCCAAAACGGGGGTAGAGGGCCACAAAAATAGTGGCTCAAATGGCTCAAAACTGTCAAAACGACGTCGTTTTTGGAGCAAAATCTGCCAAAACGGGGGTAGAGGGCCACAAAAATAGTGGCTCAAATGGCTCAAAACTGTCAAAACGACGTCGTTTTTGGAGCAAAATCTGCCAAAACGGGGGTAGAGGGCCACAAAAATAGTGGCTCAAATGGCTCAAAACTGTCAAAACGACGTCGTTTTTGGAGCAAAATCTGCCAAAACGGGGGTAGAGGGCCACAAAAATAGTGGCTCAAATGGCTCAAAACTGTCAAAACGACGTCGTTTTTGGAGCAAAATCTGCCAAAACGGGGGTAGAGGGCCACAAAAATAGTGGCTCAAATGGCTCAAAACTGTCAAAACGACGTCGTTTTTGGAGCAAAATCTGCCAAAACGGGGGTAGAGGGCCACAAAAATAGTGGCTCAAATGGCTCAAAACTGTCAAAACGACGTCGTTTTTGGAGCAAAATCTGCCAAAACGGGGGTAGAGGGCCACAAAAATAGTGGCTCAAATGGCTCAAAACTGTCAAAACGACGTCGTTTTTGGAGCAAAATCTGCCAAAACGGGGGTAGAGGGCCACAAAAATAGTGGCTCAAATGGCTCAAAACTGTCAAAACGACGTCGTTTTTGGAGCAAAATCTGCCAAAACGACGTCGTTTTGGCAGATTTTGCTCCAAAAACGACGTCGTTTTGACAGTTTTGAGCCATTTGAGCCACTATTTTTGTGGCCCTCTACCCCCGTTTTGGCAGATTTTGCTCCAAAAACGACGTCGTTTTGACAGTTTTAAGCCATTTGAGCTACTGTTTTTGTGGCCCTCTACCATTGCTGGAGAAATAAATATCCGAAGAAAGTGAAAAAAAAAAAAAAAGGCAAAAAGGGAGAGAGAGAAGAAAGGACAGATTGTTAAAAAAGAAAAAAAAGAAAGGACAGAGAGAGAAAATAGAGAGAGAACGTGAGAGAGAGTTTGGTCGTATTGAAGAGAGAGAGAGGGGCTAATGAGTGTTTAGAAATTTGATTATTTTAGTAAATTATTTTAATTTAGGATTATTTTAACGACAGTGCTAGGGCCACGAATGTCTTGATAATTTCTCTCAGCCTTTTTTTTTATACTTATTTATTTATTTCTATTTATTGAGCTGTGCTTTTTATTTTTATTTGTTGGGCTGTGTTGTTGTTTTTTCATTTTTTTTGAAAGATAGGGTGGACATCTCGTATCAACTTAACTTGGATTGGACAGATTAAGTGATAAAATTGATTGATCAATTAAATTGTGGATTAAAATTTATTAATTTTATATAATTTTGTACGAATCTCTACTATATTTTTATTCCTAATTGATTAGTCAATTTTATTATCCAATCAATTCAACTATCAAAACAAACATGTTGAGTGAGTGTAAGATGTCTAATTTTTTAGCATATCATTATACATAACCATCATTCCAAAAAAAAAAAAAAAAAAAAAAAAAAAAAACAAACCCCAAAAAAAAAAAAAATAAAAAAAAAACCGAATAAAAATCCAACAAATAGGAAAATAAAAAAATAAAAATAAAAAACGGCAAAACCAACACCAACGCCTGCGCCTCAAAAAAAAAAAAAAAAAGAATTGGAGGCATTCGAAAACTCGACCCTTCGAGGCCTAAACTTTTCTTTATTTTAATAAGTTAAAATAATTATATTTAAGAAAAGAATTAATTTTTTTAATTAGATATGATATTTATGACAGTAAAAATAAGGGACAATTACGGAGCAGTGGAACAGACAAAGATTTTTTAATCGGGTAATGTTAGAGATATCAAAATTTCTACTAAATAAATGACCAAATATCTTACTTGAGTGTGGAGTTGCAATTTTGTAAACCATAGATCTATGTAAGACATTTAATTATTTGTTTCGTAAAAAATTTAAGACCTATAATATCTTCTTTTTTAATCAGGAAAAATTTATGAAATTACAACTACAGGGGAAAGTACAAAATTAATTGTAAGGATATGATTTTTCTTTGGTTAATGGACTAAGGATTCGTTTGGAATGTAAATTGATTTTTTAATTATTTTAGTCTAAGACTAAAAAATCTCATTTAAAATGAATTTTGTAACTTTTATTAAAAAAAATAAAATAATTACAATTTAAATATAATATTTTCTCTTATTAAAATTTTAATTTATTTTATCCTATCTTAGTCCCGTGGCCACTTCCCAAACGAAGGGTCCTGCTGTACAACAGGAGTGCTGTGCCTCAAAAGGACATACTTTGTTGCTTTTTTTTTTTTTTTGTTTTTTTTACTTCAGTAGTTATCAGCCCTCCGGGGTGACCCCTAGGATCTCTAGTGGGGTCTGATTGGTCAAAAAATTTTTTTTTTTCTATCATTTGCAGCCCTCCACGTGGACTGGGGTGCTAGGGATCACTCCCACTGGGGTCCTAGCACGGTTGTTTTTTAATAGGTTGATATGAGAATTGGGGTGCCTCCTGTGCAGTCAACACAGCAGGAACCGCTGTGCAGCCTTATGAGCTTATTTTAGGAATTTTTTTGATAATTTAAATTTTTTATATTTTAAAGTATATCGAGTAAAATATATCTGTAAAAAATTAAATTAATCGTATATCGTTGATTCTTTCATCTACTCACATTTGTATTCATTTTATTACTTTAAATCATAATGTCATTTGTTTTTTAAGATAGAAATGTGAGTAGATGAAACAGTTAACCATATCCAATTAATTTTATTTTTTACATATATATTTTACTCAATATATTTTAAAATATGAATAATTTAAACTACAAAAACAAATTTCAAAATAAGCCTATAAAGCTGCACAATAATACGTGCACAGCAACACCCCAAATGCGTTGATATGTGAGCTGTTGTTGGTTTCTTTACATTGATTTGAGCAAAATTAACAAAAATAATGAGGGAAAATTATTTTTAAAAAAAATATCAAAATTTAATTTTTGTAATAAAATAAATTCTGATTTTTTTTACTTTTTATTTTATCTATTTAAATTTAAATATTTTGATTTATTTTTAATTTAAATCATTGACCTATTTAAGTTAATTAAATTTAAGCAAAAATAATATTTTGAATATTTTATATATATTTACATTGAGTTTGATAATTGAAATATTTTTTTCGTTAATTTTACCTAACAAAAATGAGCTAATGATTGAGATTGAAAATAAATCAAAATAGTAGCGTTTAAATTGATAAAATTAAAAATTTATTTTGTTACAAGAGTCAAACTATAATTTTTTTTAATTTTTTTTCAAATAATAATAACATCAATATTGTTCTCATTTAGGAAAGGGGTATTTTTTTTAAGGTCCCTGATATTATGATTTTATAGTAGAAAGGACATCAAATATTTTCATGATGTCTAAGGTCCCTCAACATTAATCCAGAGAAATTTCAGTCCCAGAGAAAATTGGTCCAGAGAAGAATTTCTCTGGACCAACCCAGAGAAAATTTAGTTCAAAAACCAGAGAATTTCTCTGGTTTTAACCCAGAGAAAATTCAGTTAAAAACCAGAGAAATTTGAAAAATCCAGAGAATGAGGTTCAAAGCAAATTCAACACATCCAACTCTACAAAGCCCATGAATGTACATGTTGTATGTTACAATAGTTGGGCTTTCCTAACTCTCCTCCATTTCTTCTAGAATTCCAGTAGCTTGTCTAATATCTACTGCATGATGTTCTTTGCAGTAAAAGTTCATCATAATGGTATAGGTGCGTGCATTAGGCAATGGTCCAGACTTCTTTATTTCTTCAAATAAACTTGCAAGATATTCCACTCTATTTGCTTCTGCCAATCATTTAAGCAAGAAATTGCATGAAAAAATACTAGGGTTTAACCCAATTTTCTTAGCCTGCAGAAACACATCAACTGCAAGAAATTGCATGAAAAAATACTAGGGTTTAACCCAATTTTCTTAGCCTGCAGAAACACATCAACTGCAAGAAATTGCATGAAAAAATACTAGGGTTTAACCCAATTTTCTTAGCCTGCAGAAACACATCAACTGCAAGAAATTGCATGAAAAAATACTAGGGTTTAACCCAATTTTCTTAGCCTGCAGAAACACATCAACTGCAAGAAATTGCATGAAAAAATACTAGGGTTTAACCCAATTTTCTTAGCCTGCAGAAACACATCAACTGCAAGAAATTGCATGAAAAAATACTAGGGTTTAACCCAATTTTCTTAGCCTGCAGAAACACATCAACTGCAAGAAATTGCATGAAAAAATACTAGGGTTTAACCCAATTTTCTTAGCCTGCAGAAACACATCAACTGCAAGAAATTGCATGAAAAAATACTAGGGTTTAACCCAATTTTCTTAGCCTGCAGAAACACATCAACTGCAAGAAATTGCATGAAAAAATACTAGGGTTTAACCCAATTTTCTTAGCCTGCAGAAACACATCAACTGCAAGAAATTGCATGAAAAAATACTAGGGTTTAACCCAATTTTCTTAGCCTGCAGAAACACATCAACTGCAAGAAATTGCATGAAAAAATACTAGGGTTTAACCCAATTTTCTTAGCCTGCAGAAACACATCAACTGCAAGAAATTGCATGAAAAAATACTAGGGTTTAACCCAATTTTCTTAGCCTGCAGAAACACATCAACTGCAAGAAATTGCATGAAAAAATACTAGGGTTTAACCCAATTTTCTTAGCCTGCAGAAACACATCAACTGCAAGAAATTGCATGAAAAAATACTAGGGTTTAACCCAATTTTCTTAGCCTGCAGAAACACATCAACTGCAAGAAATTGCATGAAAAAATACTAGGGTTTAACCCAATTTTCTTAGCCTGCAGAAACACATCAACTGCAAGAAATTGCATGAAAAAATACTAGGGTTTAACCCAATTTTCTTAGCCTGCAGAAACACATCAACTGCAAGAAATTGCATGAAAAAATACTAGGGTTTAACCCAATTTTCTTAGCCTGCAGAAACACATCAACTGCAAGAAATTGCATGAAAAAATACTAGGGTTTAACCCAATTTTCTTAGCCTGCAGAAACACATCAACTGCAAGAAATTGCATGAAAAAATACTAGGGTTTAACCCAATTTTCTTAGCCTGCAGAAACACATCAACTGCAAGAAATTGCATGAAAAAATACTAGGGTTTAACCCAATTTTCTTAGCCTGCAGAAACACATCAACTGCAAGAAATTGCATGAAAAAATACTAGGGTTTAACCCAATTTTCTTAGCCTGCAGAAACACATCAACTGCAAGAAATTGCATGAAAAAATACTAGGGTTTAACCCAATTTTCTTAGCCTGCAGAAACACATCAACTGCAAGAAATTGCATGAAAAAATACTAGGGTTTAACCCAATTTTCTTAGCCTGCAGAAACACATCAACTGCAAGAAATTGCATGAAAAAATACTAGGGTTTAACCCAATTTTCTTAGCCTGCAGAAACACATCAACTGCAAGAAATTGCATGAAAAAATACTAGGGTTTAACCCAATTTTCTTAGCCTGCAGATTTTTATTCAGGGTTTGCATGTATAGATATGATTGTGTTTTAAAGAAACCAAAACGTCTTTTTGTCTTTGGGAATTGAAGGGAATCGAATATTTGAAATTATGTTTTGAAAAAGGTACACACGTTGTATATTTGGGAAATGGGAGAGAGTAGTGGTCTTAGTGAATTTATTTCCTAAGTAATTGTTAATGCTATGAAAGATTGGGAACGGGGATCAATGAAAGGAAAAAGGAAAGATGAATCGCCTATGGCATTGATTAAAATGGTTGTTTTCGAGAAAAGTGCAATATTTTGTATATTTTGTGTAAACTGTCACATTACTATTCTAGTATGAGATTGAGCATTCATGATCATAGCTATCTGTATGTTGTTATTGTTGAGGGCCATGTTGAGATCCCTATTGGACTATATGTTCATCCCACGTTGTTGAATCTTTTTCAGGTGTTTAGCAGGATATGCTACAAGATTTTGATCTTCTTATTTGTTGGCCACGGGGCCTCTTTGTTGTAGGCGGAATGCCATATATGAAAAAGGGTTGTACCCTTCATTTGATTATTTAATGTTGTAAGTCTGAGAGAAACTCATTCAGAATACTCATGTTATATTTAATTAGCATTCGAAAGAGAGAGTTGTTGTTCACTCCTTTTAGTTGAACATTTGAGTTTATTTTCGCATGTTATCTCTGAAATTGAACTAAGTTAATGAACTTAGTAATGACTTCGAGTATTAAAAAATGGGGCGTGACAGCACAAGTTGACCCAGATACTAAATATAGAGTAGATAACTTATATTTATCTGTGAATAATAGAATATAACTAACTATAGTCTGATAAATATCAATGTCAAGAGAAATATAACTAGTTTGATTTTAAATATATATATAATAATAATAATAATCAATAAATATACCTTAAATTTCAACTCATCTGAATTTTTAAAAATAAAATAAAAAACACGTCAGTACATATTTCTCCTTACTACAATAAATGCCTTTGAAATTTGTAAGGTTTTATTTTATTTTGTTTCAAACCAACAACTTTCTCTCTTAAAAAAAAATAAAAAATAAAAATAAAAATAAAAATAAACAAACAAAGTGTAAAAACTGTGTCGTTTTGTATGCACAGTAGAGCACCCTTGTCCTACTTCGTCTCTCTCTCTCACCCTCCATCCTCCTCACTAACTCTCTTTCTTCTTTTTTTACGTTATTTTATTTTATTTAGATAAAATATGTATATCTTGTAAAATATAAATTTAATTTTTAAATTATTTCTTTCAACTGAGTAAACACATTTAATAAAAAAATTTAAAGATTTAAAATAACTAAAAAATTCATTCTTTTAAAATATTTAAACAATTAAAATAAAATGTATTAAAGCTTGCACAATATAAATAATAAAATTATTTAAAATTACTTGAATAGAATATATTATTTTTACTTTTCAATTGAAAAAAATATACATATAGATGTCTGTTTTTTTTTTTTTGAACGAATACATAGAGATGTCTGGGTGTAAGTTTAACATTTGTCTAGCACGATTGTTTTCTATATAGGGTGCAAGTTCAACATGTGTTCGATACAAGTGTGATTTATACTTGTGGAAGGTGAGATTATCTCCACAAGAAAAGCGAGATGATGTGTCTAATGCTTTGCACTTTGCGAAGAGAAATCAAACGTTAGTGATCACTTTCGACTATGGTTGGTCGGTAGGACTCTCCAATGATCAAGTCAGTACACTGATCGGCCATATAATATAAAAAGGAAATATGTCTAAACAAGAATTGACTAAGATTGAGTATAATAGGCTTAAATAGGATTTACTCACTTATTTTCTTGTGCTTTGTTAACTTACCCATTTATAGCTATTCTAGCTCAAATCTCATTCGCCGGATCTTGTTTTGATCAAAGGGTTTTGCCCATCCCTGGCTTTGGTCGGGCAACTTGCCAAGTGTGCCTTATCCTTGATCGTTAGATCTCTGTCACATGGATGGCTTGGATGATGTCAAATATTAGTGGCTAGCTCGTCGAACATTACGTTCGTTGGATTAAATTGATTGGATGGCTCTGTTTCTTACTAGGTCTAGCCTATGCCTTAGTCTTGTCTGTTCTACACTCGTCATTGTTGGATGAAACCTAATCCGACACTTCTCCTTTATTTTACAAATTTGTTTTCTAGAAGATTATCTTTTATATTTGTTTGTCCTCTCATGCACCTTGATTGAATGCCAAGTTGTTGCCAGATGTCCAGATGTCCTTCGTAGGCTTCAAGGGATGGGTTTGGACTTACCACTTTTTGTTTTAGGCTAGCGTGATTGGATTTGGGTTTGGACTCATATTTTTTTCCTCCACAATACTAATTTTTTAAATTGAAAAACTGTTATAATTATAATGAGATTTATAGTTCAAATTAATATAAATAGTAAAATTATCTCAAATTAAGTTTTACTAAAAAAATACTATTTTATTTTATTATATTTGGTTGAATTCTGTCTCCTATTTTTTTTTGAAAAAGAAAATATCTAGTTTGGTAAAACAAAATATCAATTTCATATGGTTCTAACTTTTTTGGGATGCATATTCAAATTGTGTAAGGTGCAAGTTCAACTTGTGTGGGGTGCAAGGTGCAAGTCCAACATGTGCATGGAGCAAGTTCGATCTACGCTCAGTGTAAGTTCGCTCTGTACTAGGTGCAAGTTCAATTTGTGTGGAGTGCAAGTATAACCTCTGTAGGGTGTTGCATGTGTAAAATGATAAGTTCTTTTTTTCAATTTATTCACCAAACTAGTTTTTAATTTTTTGAAAAAAAAAAATTGAAAACTAATCTAAATTGTGCCTAAAAAATTTAAATGATTTCTATAAAAATAAAATAAAAATAATTAAGTGAGATACTATAAATTATAAAAAAAGAAAAAAATTACTAAAATTAAAAAAATATAATCACTACAAATTAGACTTGCTCTCCACACAAGTTGGACTTGCACTCTGCATAGGTCGCAACACCCCACAATATTTGGTTGAATTTTATGTGGGGTGCAAGTCTGACTTGTGCGGGGTGCGGGTTCGATTTGTGCGGGGTGTAAGTGTAATTTGTAATGATTATTTTTATATTTCGTTGAATTCCATGTGGGGTGCAAGTTTGACCTATGTGGGGTACAAGTCTAGTTTGTAGTATTTTTTTTTTTTATAATTTCTAGTATCTCACTTAATTATTTTTATTATATATATATACAAATTATTTTAATTTTTTAGGCACAATCTGGATTAGTTTTCAATTTCTTTTTTTTAAAATAAATATTAATAGCTAGTTTAATGAATAAATCGACAAAAGAACTCATTATTTTAATAATGAACTTGTACCCATGCACAGGTTGGACTTTGTCACGACCTAAACCCACCCTTATAGGTTCAACATCGTAACCGACCAGTAATCCGTAGATTACCGAAGGCCTCTTAACAGTAATCAAATAATTAGGGGCTAGCAGAAGCAAATATACAAAATACAATGCCCATAGAGCTGTGTAAACTTACATGGGACAGAAAATTTAAACTTATATTCATAAGGACGTCATACATACATCATCCCATGTACAGATAAACAAAAAGGGACTTAACCCTATTTACAAAGTATTCAACAGTCTTGTTTAACAAAAGAAAGAAAAAGATAAAGATAGACATCACGTCACTTGACTTGAACACTGAAACACTTGGGAACCTCCTTAGGAGGCACGGTGGTGGGCTTGACAAATAGAACTCCAAGCTGACATCTTAGGCCTGATCCCGCGCCTGATCACCTATATACATAAATAATACGGTAAGTTGGAGCCCAGTGAATAACAACAGAGTAAAGAGTTTATGAATGATGTCCAAAACAGATTCAGAAAATGTATTTCAAATTAGAAATAGATTCAGATTCACATGCTTTTACAGATTTCATTAATAATCTTACGTGGTACATCTATTAGTTACAGATCAGATTGGTCATAAAGACCTACGTGCACATGAGGTGGTCAAAAAGACCCATATTCACTTGAGATGGTCATGAAGACCCTTATTCACATGAGATTTGGTTGGTCATAAAAGACCCACGTGCAGATCAGATATGCAGTTATGCATAACTAGTCCCATAAATGGAACCCACGTGAACCCTGGTACCAGGTAACATATAACATATCACATGCTACTACGGATGCCACGATTACATTTCAGAAAGTTGGCCAATCGTTCATGGTTCATGTAACGCCCTCAAAAGAATACATAAAACCCATTACTTTAAACATGCATTGATATAAAAGAAATCAACCATTTCTATTCATCCGAGTAATTCTTACACTGTATTACATGTTAACAACAAAAGCAAATGCCCTATGGGCTTACAGCTTTCCAAGTTAACACTTGGTTACAAAAACAAGAGTACTAACTCAATACATATTAAGCCCTTGGCTTGAATTTACATGTGATACATTAAAATAAACAAAAAGAGTCTTCAACTCTCGTCATCATCCAAGCTATGTCCTTGGAGGTGGCATACTACCTGTACCCGAAAATAATGTCCTATAAAGGGTGAGCCAACGCCCAGTAGAGATATGCTAAACACAGTATGAGCAATGACTAAGATATTAGCAATTGATAAATGTTCAGTTTCCATAAACCAATTCATAACCCATTTCCATTTCACTTCAGTTTCCATTTCTTATCAATTTCACAATTTACATCAACGGCTTAGAACCTGGCCAACCACTTATATGAGACAATGACTCATATTAAACTTTTCCCATTTTTACAATAGATAAACACACTAGTTGTATCAACATCTCAACAGATAAGCATACTAGCTATATCCATATTTCAACAGATATGGCTATTAGCTATATCAACACTTCCAATGATAAGCATATGAGCTGTATCAACACTTCCAAGATAAGCATATGAGCTGTATCAACACATTATCTGACAAGCATATGAGCTGTGTCAGTGGAGTCCATCCCCTATCTCCTCCCAAACAACATCCGGTTTAGAGGTCCATCCCCTATCTTCCCCTAAACCGTGGAGTATATCCCCTATCTTCTCCCACACACACAATATATATACACAAAGGTAATATACATAACCAATCAATACATAACGTTAATGTATTCTATCAACCGTCATACTCTATGACATATCCAATTGATTAGTTTTAATTTGCCTAATCATCATGTATTGTCTACAACAATCAAAACTACCCTCTACCGGTAGCCCAAGCAATTATTTCTAAACAGATAATAAAAGCTCCAACAGATAAAATATCAATGTTTTCAAAAGTAAACGATTAATAAATCTAATTCCACTATTCAACCATATAATAAGTTATTTTCATTATTTCCAACTCAATTCCATATAGCTACAATTTTCCTAAATTAATTATACCAATTAATTTTAAACAACAAATTAAGGCTTTTACCCCCAACGCTCAATATCAACTCAAAGGTCCTAATATCACCAACCAACAACTATATCATCATTTTGAAACCCAAAATACATATTATGAGCCCAAAATCATAAAACCCTCTTTAACACATTTTGAAACCCCAAGTCCCAAAATCATCCATTTAAACAATGAGCTCAAAATCTAGGTTAAAACCCATAAGAGTGAGTAGGAATCCCTACCTCAAAAGATGACACCCAACGAAGAAGATGGTGAAAACGAAGTTGCTCCAAACCACGAGTTTCTCGGATCAAAAGATAGCCCTCGATGATCAACAACTTTTTTGTAAAGGCCAAAGGTGAGGAAACAACTCTTACTAGATCAATACCTAGAGAGAAGGCAAGGTTCTAGAGAGAGAAGCTCTCAAAAGTCTTTTTAGAAAGTAAGAGAGCGAGAGAGAATGTAAAAAGTAAATTTTAAACGCCCAGCTGCCAACTGATATAAGACATTCCCGCTCGAGCAGAGAACACAACGCTTGAGCGTCAAGAACAAAAAACTAGGTATGCTCGAGCGCAAGAAGACCTGCTCGGGCGCCAAGACACAAGAACAAAGCATATCCGCTCGAGCGCGAAAACCAGTCCGCTCGAGCGTAGATTTTCCCCTCCTAGAACTTACACCGAAAAGGTACTACCCGCTCGAGCGCCAGAGTACCCGCTCGAGCGGCACCGTTCGAGCGTAAAGAAACCCGCTCGAGTGTAAAAATCACACCTGCAGAAGTTTTGCAGGGACACGAAAAACTGGGAGTGTGCAATATCCGTTGGAGCGCAACAAGACCCGCTCGAGCGGGACGACCAAAAACCTGGCAACAAGATTTCAGACCAAGGTTCAACCCACCTATTCGAAACAAGCCCAACACATCCTATAACTCAAACAAACGGAATTAAAAGATGACAACAAGATAGATACAACTACCGACTTCACAGAACCGAGTCCGGAATACAACAGAACAGTAAAGGGACAACCGGGATCGCTATAACCTCTCCTCCTTAAAGAATTTCATCCCTGAAATTAGACACAAGTTTCAAAAACATGTTTTTCTCCATGTTCAACAATATTACAACATTAAAACAGCCCGACCCATTACCGGTCAATCCCATCTCTTTTCAAGAGGCAAAACACATTATTCATAACAACTCGCATTATCAACATGCATTCCTTTGAAATCTACCAATTTCAACCTGTTTCTCACAATTTCTTAACACATGCAACATTAATATTATGCTTGCATCTCCATAATATACTTAACATACGAAATGTTAAAACAAACTTCCATTCACCAAAACATTCACAATGTTTTACAACTTAAGACATATACAATGTTATTAAAGTTCAACAATATTACAGAATTTCATTACAAAATTACACATCAATAAACATGTTCGGATACTTCTCACGGACTTCCAACTCATGTTCCCAAGTGGCTTCCTCTATTTCGTGATGTTTCCACAAAACCTTTACCAAGGGAATGGTCTTGCCTTGCAAGACTTGATCTCGCCTATCCAAGACCCGAACCGGTCTCTCCTCATACGAGGTATCCTCATCTACCTCCAAGTCGGTCCAATTTAACACGTGAGACGGATCCGACTCATACTTCCGAAGCATACTCACATGAAACACGTCATGCACTCTGGACAACTGCGGCGGTAAAGCTAAACGATAAGCAACCTCGCCAATCCTCTCAAGGATCTCAAAGGGACTAATAAACCGAGGGGATAACTTCCCACTCTTCCCGAACCTCATCAAACCTTGCCTAGGTGATATTTTCAAGAAGATATGATCACATACCTCAAACGCCAAAGGCCTCCTCCTACGGTCGGCATAAACCAAGGGCAAGTGCCTCTCCCACGTCCCACTAAAGTCAAGGACACAACCTCGAAGCATATCCTCAAGGATCTGAATAGTACGCTCGGACTGCCCGTCAGTCTGAGGATGATAAGCCGTACTAATGGTCAACCTAGTGCCCAAGGCACTCTGCAAACTCTGCCACAACCTAGCAGTAAATCAAGGATCTCTATCTGAGACGATCGTCACTGGGACCCCGTGCAATCTCACTATGTCTCGAATATACAAGTCGGAGAGATGATCCACCGAATCTCTCACACGCATAGGAATGAAGTGCGCCGACTTAGTTAACCGGTCTACAACCACCCAAATGGCATCACTACCCCGCTGAGTCCTTGGAAGACCTACAACGAAGTCCATAGTGACATGCTCCCACTTCCACTCGGCAATAGGCAAGGGTTGCAACAAACCCGCTGGCCTCTGATGCTCGACCTTCACTTGCTGGCAAGTAAGGCACTTAGACACGAAAGCAGCCACATCTCTCTTCATACCCCGCCATCAAAACTGGCGACCCAAATCCCGATACATCTTAGTGCCTTCCGGATGCACCGCAAGGCGTGAATGATGGAACTCTCGGAGTACTTCCTCTTGGCAAGACTCCGGCACAAACAAACGGTCTCGGTATCTCACACTCTGGTCGGGATACGTCGTCAAACCCTTCTCAACTTTCCCACTGGAGATCTTCTCTCGGAAGGACTCCACCTCAAGGTCACCTCTCTGTGCCTCTAACACTTGAGTCACAAGTGTAGGCTGCGCAACAACAGAAACAAGGCCGCAACCTCAACAGATTCGCCCAGATGCAAATCAAATTCACCAAGTGCACCTAACATCTTCCATTCCCGAATAGCTATACAAGCTACATCACTAACGGATTTCCTACTAAGGGCATCGACTACAACATTGGCCTTTCCCGGGTGATAGTGCAACTCAAAATCATAGTCCTCAATGAACTCCATCCATCTCCTCTGCCTCAAATTCAAGTCTCTCTGTGTAAACAGATACTTCAAACTCTTGTGGTCCGAGAACACCTCGAAACTTTCACCATAAAGGTAATGCCTCCAAATCTTCAAGGCAAAGATCACTGCTGCTAACTCTAGGTCATGTGTAGGGTAGTTCTTCTCGTGTATTTTCAACTGACGTGAGCTATAAGCTACCACTTTCCCCTCTTGCATCAACACACAACCCAAACCCTCTCGTGAGGCATCACAATAAACTGCGTAACCCGACCCTCTCTCCGGAATAATCAAAACCGGAGTGGTGGTCAATCTAACCTTCAACTCTTGGAATGACTTTTCACAAGTCTCACTCCATACAAACTTGACCCCTTTCCGCGTCAATCTAGTCAATGGTGAAACTAGCCTGGAGAAATCTTTCACAAACCGACGGTAATACCCAGCTAATCCCAGAAAACTGCGGATCTCAAACACACTCTTAGGTTGTGCCCAATCTTGCACTGCCTCTAGCTTGGATGTATCAACAGACACCCCTTCCCCGGACACCACATGGCCTAAGAATTTCACCTCTCCTAGCCAGAACTCACACTTCCCAAACTTGGCATACAGCCTATGGGCTCTAAGCAACTCAAGCACCACTCTCAAGTGTTCCTCGTGCTCCTCCTCAGAAGGCGAATAGATAAGAATGTCGTCCACGAAAACGACTACAAAACGGTCTAAGAATTTCCGGAAGATCCAGTTCATCAAATCCATAAAGACTGTCGGTGCATTGGTAAGCCCGAATGGCATCACCAGAAACTCATAATGGCCATACCGCGTACGGAATGCCGTCTTGGGAATGTATTGCGCCGTGACCCTCAACTGGTGGTAACCCGATCTCAAGTCTATCTTAGAGAAACAACGGGAACCCTTCAACTGGTCAAACAGATCATCTATATGGGACATAGGGTTTTTATTCTTGACCGTAGCCCGATTCAACTTCTGGTAGTCTATACATAATCTCAAGGAACCATCTTTCTTTTTAGCAAAGAGGGCCGGTGCTCCCCACGGCGAAACACTAGGGCGAACAAAACCCTTATCTAGCAATTCCTAGAGCTGAATCTTCAACTCACTCAACTCGGCTGGGGCAAAATGATAAGGTGCCATAGAAATCGGCGCTGTGCCGGGCACTAAATCAATAGAGAACTCTATCTCTCGGTGAGGTGGCAAACTAACGAGATCCTCGGGAAAAACATTCGAATACTCATAAACCACCCTCGGCAAAACAATTTGGGTCTCATCACACTCACCACTCATAAGGCTAGCAAGTAGACCACTAAGCTCATTCCGCCCTCACGGATCATACAACGGTGGCAACACACTACCAACCCGATCCCCCAAGAAATGGAAACACTCCCCGCTCAAGGTACAAACCGTGACCCTCTGGCGGTAGCAATCAATAACAGCCCGGTATGACGATAGCCAGTCCATACCCAAAATAACATCAAAACCCTTCATGGGCATGACAACAAAAGGAAAAGGAAGTCTATGGTCGGCGACCTCTATATCACAGCCTCTAACACCTTGTTTCAAGATCAACTCACCACCAACAGGCAATACTACACATATAGGAGATGCTAATTGTGCCAACTCCAATTTCAAAACAAATGCAAATGCAGCAGACACAAAAGAATGAGATGCACCCGTATCAATCAATAAATAAGCAACCGAGTTGCAAAACAAGAAGGTACCTCTCACAACTGATGGAGCCAGTACTAGATCCTGCGCGGTAACAGCATACACGCGCCCTGTAGGCCCCTGATCTACCGGCTTACCTCTAGGGGCAAAAGACTGCTGCACTGACTGGGATGACGAAGCTCCATAATTGGCCCTCGAGGCCTGCACAGACTGGGCTGGCTGATAACCCTGCGTCTGCCTGGAACTAGACGCGCCCGAAGTGGCACTCAACTGTGGGCAAAACCTCTTCAGGTGCCCAGGCTGGCCACACTGATAGCAAGACAAAGGCTGGCCCCTACCCTGACTCTGGCCCTGAGATCTAGCTGATGAAGAAGCAGCTCGCTAACCCCCTCCCTTATGCGGGCAAACCGAAGACTTGTGACCCAGCTGGCCACACGCAAAACAAGTCAAGCCTCCCTGACTACCTCTCCTAGAGCCCGCACTCGGCACTGGAAAGGTTGATCTAGCCAAACCACCCTAAGACTGCTGAGGGTTAGAACCCTTCTGTCTCCTGCCGTCACTCTGACCATCTTGGCTCCTCTTGGAGCCTCTCTGTCCCTCCTCTTCCTCCTGCATCATAATCTCCATATGAGCAGCAGCATCCACCAAACGTCTATACTCTCGGATAAACGACCCTCCAACCCTTAGCTTGAGCCCACGCCTCAACTTCCGCTCAAACTCAAAGCAACGACGTTCCTCGGACGCCACCAGTTCAGGTGCAAACCTGGACAGACTAGTAAAAGTAGCCTCAAACTCGGCCACTGACAAGCCCTGCTGTTTAAGCTGGCAAAACTGTTCCCTCAGCTTCTCCCTTGCAGCTGAAGATAAAAACTTCTCCTGGAAAGCATTCACAAATGCCTCTCATGCATCACCAACACTGCCCTTCTCGAACTTCCACCATTGACCTGCATCTCCCTTCAGCTGGAAGGATGCCAAGGTCACCTTCAAAGCCCCGTCCTCGATGCCCAGCATCTCGAATTCCTTCTCCATCTGTTCCAACCACTCGTCAGCCTGACCAACTCCCTCCTGCATTGTCGGAACGTCATCCGGTAAAGGTACCTCCTACCTACCACGCTTGCCACGCCTACCACGCCCTCGTCCTGACATCCTAATAAAGGTAACCAAGACTATTAGCACATTCACAAATATGCCGAAGCTATAACACTCGCGTCCTAATGCATGGACAACTGTAATTCACTCCACGTAAGCACATAAACACATAAGCACTTACGAATTTCATTTCCGGATAATGATAGTCCTGAGGCGTTACTAGAGTTCTGGTTAGAAACAGCATTGATCAAGTGCATTTCCAACAAGACTCCCAGAAACCCAAGGGTCCAATCAACATCCTAGAAACTAATCCCATACTCAGATAAGCATGTTATCAATTAGGCACATAGCATATGACACTACATCTAAGTCTCTATCAAGCGAGACAAACCCATTGTGATCCTAATCACTTCCCACGTACCCAAAGTATTCGAACCCGGTACGCTCTGATACCAAGTTGTAACGCCCTCAAAATAACAACATTAACCCATCAGATAAAGACATACATTTACATATAAACTAACCACATTCTTTCATTCATTAGAGTTCCGTTACATAAGTATTACATGTTAACCTCATAACAAAATGCCCTACGGGCTTACAGCTTTCCAAGTTAACACTTGGTTACAACAAAGAGTTCTAACTCGTTTACACATTAAGCCCTTGGCTTAAAATTACATGTAATACAGCAAAATAACAAAAAAGATACTACAAACATCATCATCAAATCCAAGCAATAGATCTTGAAAAAGGTGGCATAGAACTAACCTGTCTGAAAACATGTCGCAATAAACGGGTGTGAGACCAAACAAACGAATGACCCAGAAGTAGAGATATGCAAAACGAGTATAGAGCAATAGACTAAGATATTAAACAATGATAAATGTACGTTTCCAAAACCACATTCATACCCATTTCCTTATCACTTCAGTTTCCATTATCCTAATCAATTCACATTTACAAATCAAACGGCTCAAGAACTGGCACAACCAACTTATATGAGGACAATGACTCATATTTAAATCATTCTCCACTTTACAATAGATAAAACACACTAGTTGTATTCAAACATCACTCAAACAGCATAAGCCATACTAGCTATATCCAACATTTCACAACAAAATATGCATAATTAGCTAGTAATCAACAGCTCATATGGATAAGCATTATGAGCTTGTATACAACACTTTCCAAGATTAAGCATAATAGCTGTATCAACAACTATCTGACAAAGCAATATGAAGCATGTGTCAGTGGAGCTTCCACGCCCTGAACTCCCCGCCAAACAACATACGGATTAGAGTCCATAACCCCTATCTTTCCCATAATAAACTCCGATGAGAAGTACAATTCCTCTATACTACTCCCCACACACACAATATATATATACACAAAGAAGATAGATATGCACAACAAGCAATACATAACGTTAATGTATTCTATCAACCGTCATACTCTATGACATATCCAATTGATTAGTTTTAGTTTGCCTAATCATCATTCATTGTCTACAACAATCACGACTACCCTCCACCGGTAGCCTAAAGCAATTATATCTAAACAGATAATAAATGCATTAACAGATAAAATATCAATGTTTTTAAAAGTGAGCGATTAATAAATCTAACTCCACTATTCAACCATATAATGAGTCAATTTCATTATTTCCAACTTAATTCCATATAGCTACAATTTTCCCAAATTAATTATACCAATTAATTTTAAACAACAAATTAGGGCTTTTACCCCCAACGCTCAATATCAACTCAAAGGTCCCAATATCACCAACCAACAACTATATCATCATTTTGAAACCCAAAATACATATTATGAGCCCAATATCACAAAACCCTCTTTAACACATTTTGAAACCCTAAGTCCCAAAATCATCCATTTAAACAATGAGCTCAAAATCTAGGTTAAAACCCATAAGAGTGAGTAGGAATCCCTACCTCAAAAGATGACACCCAACGAAGAAGATGGTGAAAACGAAGTTACTCCAAACCATGAGTTTCTCGGATCAAAAGATAGCCCTCGACGATCAACAACTTTTTTGTAAAGGCCAAAGGTGAGGAAACAAATCTTACTAGATTAATACCTAGAGAGAAGGCAAGGTTCTAGAGAGAGAAGCTCTGAAAAGTCTTTTTAGAAAGTAAGAGAGGGAGAGAGAATGTAAAAAGTAAATTTTAAACGCCCAGCTGCCAACTGATATACGACATTCCTGCTCGAGTGAAGAACACAACGCTCGAGCGTCAAGAACAAAAAACTAGGTACGCTCGAGCGCAAGAAGACCCGCTCGAGCGCCAAGACACAAGAACAAAGCACATCCGCTCGAGCGTGAAAACCAATCTGCTCGAGCGTAGATTTCCCCCTCCCAGAACTTACACCGAAAAGGTACTACCCGCTCGAGCGCCAGAGTACCCGCTCGAGCGCCACCGCTCGAGCGTGAAGAAACCCACTCGAGCGTAAAAATCACACTTGCAAAAGTTTTGCAGGGACACGAAAAACTAGGAGTGTGCAATATCTGCTGAAGCGCAACAAGACCCGCTCGAGCGGGACGACCAAAACCTGACAACAAGATTTCAGACCAAGGTTCAACCCACCTGTTCGAAACAAGCCCAACACATCCTATAACTCAAACAAACGGAATTAAAGGATGACAACAAGATAGATACAACTACCGACTTCACAGAACCGAGTCCGGAATACAACAGAATAGTAAAGGGACAACCAGGATCGCTATTGTTCATAAAATAGCATTTAAGAAAACATATCATATCATATTAGTCATAAAATATTTATAATCAAACATAGTTTTATAGAGTTGCTACTCACAGATAGCTCCAATAGTAGAGCAGATGACTTGGACAGAACAGACTGATCAGACGGGTGATAACACATGACAGATACACATTGAACACATGCCCCAAAGTGCATAACTTATCATTCTTCTTTATTGGCGTGTGTTTCTAACTCTTATCCTCATTATTGTAGCTTAATCATGACCTAGGAATGCCTGAGATGTAATGAGAATGCAAAAATGTACTTTGAAAACATTTTGTAAAATTTCAGAAACAGGGCAATTCGCTCGAGTGTAACTTTGGTCGCTCAAGCGGTTTGCAAAGTCTGCAAAAGTACTGGATGCTCAATTTTTACGCTCGACAATCGCTTGACAATTGCCGAGCCAAGTACTGAGAAAAAGAACGTTCATTCAAGTGCACAATCGGTCGCTCAAGCCACCGTGCAATTGTTTGCAAAACTACTAGGAGCTTGAATTTTACGCTCAAGTGACGGTTTGGTCACTCAAGCAATGCGACCAAATTCTAAAATGTCCAGATTGTTATTCCAAGTTCAAAAATCAAATTCCAAAGCTTCAAAGCTCGTTCTTTTGGGCTAAAACTTAAGAAAACTCTTGAAAACTCATAGAATTTCATGAATTAAAAGCCATTTCACAAAATCAAGGCCTAAAAGTAAGTCAATTGTTCACAATCAAACTTTATATAAATATACACATGCATGCACTAACTCAAAATCTTTGGTTCCAAAACATGTTCAAATGAAGCAAGAAGAGAAGAATCATGTTGAATTTTCAAAATCATGCAAGTATATGCCCATGCATGTAAGAATTCTTGGAGAATAAACTCAAAACTTGATGAACCATGCATGCATGTATGATTTAATCTCAAATTCCATCATCTAAGTTAGATTCTCATGTTTAAACACTTAAACCTTTTGAATTCAAACACCAATGTCTTAAATACCAAGTTTAAGAGTATGATCCTTACCTACACTCTTCAATTGGTCTCTTAGAAGTTAATTCTTGAGCTAGCAAGTCAATTCTCCAATTTTCTTCCAAATTCCTTTTCTCCTAGCTTGAATTCAATTTCTCTCTCTCTCTCTCTCTCTTTTTTTTTTTTTTTTTTTTTTTTTTGAGGTCAAGAAATGAGGATGGAGTGTACATATGAGTGGGTTCTTGATCAAGATGGGCCTTATATAGGCCTACTTAACTTACACTAATTAATTTGATTAGCTTTAGTTTAGTTTAATTAATTTATTCTAATTATTTGATTCCAAGTCGAAATCTAATTAAACTTACCAGAAAATTCTAAAAATTCTGAATAACACATAAACGTAGTCAATTTTGTGTTCAGATGCTGATAAGGCTTTCAATTCGCATACCGAAAACAGAATTTCAGACAAATATAAATACAAATAACACATGACACATGCAATTAACTTAGGAGTTCATCTTAATTACTTGTTACGAATTCTTAATCAAGGATTACAGACTAATCGCAGGTCGGGGTTGTTACAGACTTGCACCTTACATATGTTGGACTTGTTTTCCACACAAATTGAACTTGCACCTAGAATAGATCGGACTTACACTGCATACAAATCAGTCTTGCACCCTGCATACATTGGACTTGCACCCATACGTAGGTTGACTTGCACTCTACACTTGACTAGCATCTTGTATAGATCTAACTTGCACCCTATACAACTTGAATTTGTACCGTAAAAAAATTAGAAACATATGAAACTGATATTTGTGATACCCCTGTTCCGTAGTATGCTAATTGGTCCTTAATTTGAGTATGATTATGTGTTTAATATGATTTGTGTGCCATTATGTGAATATATGTAGTTTTGAATTTCTATCTATTCACCGTAGGAATATCTGTTTGATTATCTGCTTTGGAAATTAAATTGAAGGCCTTATCGGCCACCGAAACCAAAATTGATTATGTCATTGTGATTGGCATGATTTTTACAGCCTTCAGTGAAGTTTAATTGAAAAATTGATTCGGGTCGGATTAAACAGATTAAATTATGGAATTAGTGCCCAATTATTTATTATTATTAAATTGAATTAGTGGGGCTTGTTGTATGAAGGCACTACACTCTCCTTTAATTCTTTTGAACTCAAAAATCTAAGTTATACAATTGTGAGAGAGAGAGAGGGCCGGCCATAGAGAGAGAAAAGGAGAGAAATTGTGCAATTTTGGCTCAAAGCTTGGAAACCTTGAAGATTTCCCAAGAAATTGTTATAGATTGTGAGAATCAAGGCTCCTAGGTGAGTATCTCATGGGTTTTGTTTGGAATTTGTAAATTCAAGTTTGATTAATGGCCAAGAACATTAATTAGTTTGATTATAAGGAAATTGAGTTGATTTTATTGAATTTGAAGTCATAGAACACATGCATGTAGAAAGTTGCTATGGATTTCCATGTTTGAGCTTAATTTGTGTAATCTATGTTGAAGTTTGATTGAAATCCAAGTGTATGACCATTTTTTCACCAAATAAGTTGTGAATAATGTGTATTTCTCACATGCAAGAATAGATCATGAAAGTGTAAGCTTTGCATGTTTGAATTTGATGTGTTGGTGATGAATTTGGATTAATTTGAGACATGCATGTAGGTAATACAAGAAATTGAGCTCCATGATGATGTGTTTTGGTGTTTATATCATGTTAGTACAAGTATATGTGAAATTGGAGCCATAATATGCAAGAAATGTGATTGAAATGTCGAATTTGAGCTCAAGAACACAATTTGGGAAAACCCAGAAATTTGATGTCCGCTCGAGCGGGGAAACCACCGCTCGAGCGTGGATTTCGTGCTCCCAGTATTTTCTACAGACCATGATGTCCGCTCGAGCGGGGAAGTTCACGCTCGAGCGGGGAGCTATGTGGAATGAACTTCCGCTCGAGCGTCCAAGTTCACTCTCGAGCGTAAAAATGATACATCCAGTACTTTTGCAGACATGGTGTCCGCTCGAGCGGGTAAGTTCACGCTCGAGCGGGAAGCCATGTAGAGAGGCCTTCCGCTCGAGCGCCAGAATGAACGCTCGAGCGTAAATTTCACCTATCCAGTACTTTTGCAGGCCTCAAGGGTCCGCTCGAGCGGGAAGTCCACGCTCGAGAGGGGACCCTGTTTTCTGAAATTTTAAAAATGCATTATGTGTTTTGTTTTCTGTTCTCTTTTAGTTCTAAGTACTCTTAGGCATGCATTGAGCATTGTAATGGAGTTAAAGAGATAAGAATAAAGCCTAAAGAGGAAAATGTGGATTTGGGAACGGATTGAATGGTTGTTAACCCTTTTGTGTTCATGGACTGTGTAGGGTCGAGCTCCAGGGCAAACTAACCAACCGATCACTGTGAGTAATATTAATATTTGAAACTTATCAGTTGTCCAATTACTTATTTCCTTATAAGCCTTGTGAGTTTGCTAGTTTGAATTATAGACAAATGTTTAATACGAATGAACGAATGGCCCGAAGGCCATTTTGACAAGAATGAATGGGCCAAAGGCCGTTTTGACATAAACAAATGGGCCGAAGGCCGTTTTGACATGAACAAATGGGCCGAAGGCCGTTTTGACATGATTGAATGGGCCAAAGGCCGTTTTGACATGAATGACTGGGCTGAAGGCCGTTTTGACATAAATGAATGGGCCGAAGGCCGTTTTGACATGGATGGATGGGCCAGAGGCCGTTTTGACATAAATGAGTGGGCCAGAGGCCGTTTTGATAGGAATGAAGAATAAATGTTAAATAAAAATGTGAATTGGGCCCAAGGCCGTTCGGAGTATGTTGTTCTACATATCGTTTATGTCTTTTTATTTGATATTATTCACTGGGTTATCGCTCACGCTCATTCATGTGTTTATAAGTGAGCCAAGAGAGGTCCAGACCCAGCCCCAGTGAAGTCTGTGTGGAACAACTGAGTTTTGGAGAGTCAGCCCATGTGTCTCACGCATGAGACTCGCCTTCGCCTTTTGTCATTTTGTTTTATGTCGTTATATTGGCGAAGTCTTTGTCTATGTTGTATATAGTTTTCATGGGTTGACTTAGTTTTTGAATGATCCTATTTGTACAAAACTTATGCTACTTCATTTCTGTTGTGAGTTATTAATGTATATATGTTTGGTTGCTTGGATGTGCCATGTAAGCACAACTCTATGGACAAAGTTTTTGAACTGCTTCCGTTTGGCCCCCATTAACTCTGTTAAAATTCATTTGTCTTGGTTCGAGACCGTAGGTAATCTCATGATTACTGGCCGGTTATGTCCTTAACCCACGGGGACGGGTTCGAGTCATGACAATATTGAAAATGTGTATTGAAAATATATATAAATGTTAAAAAGTACATTAATTTCAATAAAAATTCGTTGAATTTAGTAAAATGTGTCTCGTGATCTTCAATTTTTTTTTTGGTCTTTTACTTGTGCCTTAGGGTACTTGTTAGCAAGACGCATTTTGTTTTACCAAACTAGTGTTTTTTTATTATTTTCTTTATAGAAAAATAGAAAATAGAATTTAACGAAATATGGTGAATTGAATTTCTGTATCCTATTTTTTAAACTATTTTTAATGCTAAAATATATATAACGATTTTTTTTAGTGACCTTTTTTATTTGTTTGGTTTGAGTTAATATTTTTATTAATTTTTATGGCCTGATTTGAGTTAATAAAAATAAAAAATAATATTTTTATGGTTTAATTATTTTATTGTTTAGTTTAACTACTATTTATATGGTTGAATATTATTGTTTTTGTTCATATGGTTTCAGTTAATATTGTACAATTTGAATATTATATTTTTTATTTATAAAGTTTCAATTAATATTTGAATAATTTGAATATTATTATCTTTTATTTTTATAATTGAATACTATTATTAATTTTTTTTTATATAGTTTCAATTAATATTTGTGTTTGTTTTCATCAAACTAATTTATATTATTCGAAAAAAATAATTTAAAAGCTTAATCAAACGGATTGACTATTAGGGTTTACATCTTAATTTGGAGACTAAAAATAGTATTTTTTTTAAGTAAAAATTAATTTGAGATGATTTTATTATTTATATTAATTTGAACTATACATCTCAATATAATTATAAAAGTTTTTCAATTTAAAATATTAATAGAAATCACACTTGTATCGAACATTCGTTAAACCTGCACCCTATACAGAAAATAATCATGTCGGACAAAGGTTATTACCCCTACACATCTCTATCTACATTTTTTTCAATGGAAAAGTGAAAAAAAAATATTCTATTTAAATAATTTTATTATTTACATTTGTACAAACTCTAATACATTTTATTTTAATTGTTTAAATATTTTAAAATAATGAAAATTTTAAAGTCATTTTAATTTTTTTTTACTAAACGTATTTAATAGTAGTCTCAGTTGAAAGAAATAATTTATTCTCAATCATAATAATTTTATAAAAATTAAATTTATATTTTACAAGATATACATATTTTATGTAAATAAAATAAAATAAAATAAAGTAAAAAAGAAGAAAGATAAGAGTGTGTGTGAGTTAGTGAGGAGAGAGGGATGGGCAAAGAGAGTGATGTGGAGAGACACGAAGCAGTGGCAGACGTGGGGAGAGAGAGAGAGAGACGGAGTAGTGGCAGTACGCGAGGGGATAATTATTCACTAACTTTGAAATATAGACATGTAGTATTTCATAGTATTATAATTGGTAAAGAAAGTGAGTAAGTAAGGTATTGTGTTGTGTGATTGGAAAATATGAGAGGGTATATTGAATGATGATTGGTTAAGAGTACGGACACGTGATACTCCAGAAACATTCTATAATTTCCTGTAAGGATGTGAGGAAAAAGAGGGAAAAAGTAAGGAAGAAAAGCCAAAAAATGGGTATATTGGTCCATTAACCAAAAAAACCATGTCGTTGTAATTAATTTTGTACTTGCCACTACTGTTGTAATTTTTGAAATATATCCACTGTTAGAAAAAAAAAAAAAAAAAACTTTTGTCTGTCCTAGTTGCCATACTCTTACGGAATTCTCCAAGATATCTAGAAGGGGAGCATGCAAGAAAGTGAAGTTAATGGAAGAATCTAGAACTCCCTAGCAAACTTTAGAACCTATGAAGACTATGGATTCTAGAAAGACCTAGGGAATTCAAGAACCTATACACTTGTACATATAATTAGATATTTGTATAGATAGTTCTAGAAGACATTCTAGAACATTCTTGTAGCTTGTAAAGAAGGCTTCCATGGGAAGCCTTTACATGACATTTTCTTGAGAGTTCTAGAATGCTCCTATGGAGCCTATAAATAAGAGGGGAGCTCATTTGCTCCAATCCATCCAAGAGTTGTAAAGCTTTCTCAAAGTAAATACAAAAGGCATTCTCTCAAACTCTCATTTATCTTCTTACTTGTCTTTCTTGCAAGTTTGTGAGTTAGACTGACTTAGCATCATCAAGTAAGGCTTGAGATTGTCTAACACTATGTTTGGGAATTTAGGAGAGAAGAGAAAAGAAATGATTACTTAAGTTATAAGAGAAAAGAAAAGAAATTATTGTGATTTCTTTCTCTCTCTTTTGGATAAGTAAGAAATAAAAGAAAAGAAATGATTGTGATTTCTCTCCTTCTTGTTTGGTTAGATTTCATAAGAGAAAAGAAAATAAACTATTTTATATTATATTACCAAAATAACCTCTTTTATATTTTGTCAATCATTTTATTTCTTTTATTTTTATAGGGACAAAATTGGTATTATGAAAATATAAGAATCTGTTGGTTTTTTTTCTCTCCCAATCTCTCCACTTTTGGAAAGATTGAAAATGAGGGTTATAAGAGAAATAAGTTTTTCTCTGTTTCTCTCAATTTCTCTCCACTTAAGTTGTCTAAACAAGTGAGAGAAATACATATCTTTTTTTTTTTTTTTTTTTTTTTTTTTTTTTTTTTTTTTTTTAAATTACTCAATTCAAACATAGTGTAAGTGCCGCACGGAGTACTTGGAAATTACCAAGGCCATGACATGTGATATCAGAGCGAGGTTAGGGGTACTATGATGGGGATGGTATGTGAGACTTACACCAAGCACCTCCATTATGGGGTCTACACCAAGGATGGTGTCCGTGTGAGACGGGTTTCCCATGGGTAGGGAAACAGACAAGCATGAAGGTAGGCAGGGTAATGTCCTCCTGACGAGGGCATCAGGGATTGACGGTAGTAGCATGTCACATATCGACTCATTAGGGGTCGAGTTCTACACAAAGCACCTTGCAAGCGTATTAGTTTGTGAGCGGCAAGGCAGACAGAGTAGAGTATGCAGTACCACTTGTGGAGCCGACTTCTCGGGAGGATGACAAGCGCCCAATCCGTGACACAGTGCTCACTGCTCGGTAATTGCCTCAATAACTATAAATTTAATATGATATTTCATTTTATTAATTATTATATTATATTATATTTTATTTTAACTTAAAAAGTTAAAATTTTTTCTTTCCAAACACCTAGGAGAGAAGAAAGAAGAGGTCGTGACAGAGAAAACCGTGAGTTTCAAGCCTCGTTTGGAAACATGCTTTTTTAGTAACTTTTTTGATTTTTTTACTAAAATATAATGTTACAAAAACTAATATATTTGGGAAGACTTTTTTGACTTTTTTACGAAAAGAAGTGAAACAAAATAATATAAATAAAGTAAAAATGAGTAAAATGGCATTTTTGCCCTTCAAAAGTTGCTGTGTGACCATGTGACTTCACTTGACATGTTGTTACGCGAAGTGATGCAGCAGAGGGCTTAGCATGTCAGCTATATGCATGGGAAATACAGATAGTTGCCACATAATATTGGTATGGATTGACTTCACCGATTTTAATATTTTTGTTAAAAAAAATGTACAAATTAGACTTTACCAATTTTGTAATTTGGAAAAATAGTCATAAAAAAAAATGTCAAGTTGCAATTTGATTGACGGAAATATTTTGTTATAATTTGTGAAAAAAATTGATTGTATTATATTTTTTTTCAAAAAATCTTTTCAAAACTCATTACGAAACAATTTTCACAACTACCTTGGTATTTGTACATACGTCCAAACTCTTTGCAAATCTTCATTAAAATTAAATGAACACATCAATACCAAATTCTTTGCAAAACTCTATTTTTTCCAAAAAATATATAAAAAGAAATCAAATATTGGACTTCACCAATTTGGTATTCTGAAAAAAGTTCTCATAAAAAAAAATTTGATTTACGAAAATGTTATGTTGTGATTTGTGAAATGTAATCCGATTGTTTGGTTTGGTTTTTCACGATTCACTTATCAGAAAATTAGAATTTGAAACATTCCGTATTTGTTGTTGCACTGAATTAGTATTCAATTTCTAAGGAATTTATTTAAGTATTAGATACACCTAACAAAAAAACATTGAAAAAATAAAATATTTGTGAAAAGAATCTTTACAAAATTAAATAGCCAAAAAAAAAAAAATGTTAATCAATGCGTACAATTTCTGTGTTGTTGTGTAATTATTTTGTAATATATTTTGTTACAAATATTGTACTTTGTACATACATGTACAAAAACAATTCTTTCTAGAAAAGTACTACTCTTCACCTACACGCTGTGATACAGTACAACTATATGCAGGTTTTGACATAAATTTGGCCCCCTTTTGTTTGGAGAGTTAGAGGGGGATTGGGATTGGTAGTAAGGTGGGACTCACTAACATTGCCTTTGTTTTGAGAGATGGGGGAGGAGATTGATAGTGAGCTCCGGATTATAAATCCCCATGGGGAGGGGATTCGGATGGGTCTCCAAGACTTGGTATTAGAAAAATAGTTTGCTAGACTAGAAATTATTTTATTTTATTTTTTACATGTTGGGCATTTTTTTTGAACATTAATGTTTAATTTTTTGTATTTTTTGTTACGTAAAAATCATTATTTTATTTGTTTTATTTTTTTGGAAATTATTTATTTGAATTTTTTTTACATGATGGGCATTTTTTAAAAAATATTAATGTTTAATGTTTTTGTATTTTTTTTATTTGTTTTATTATTTTATATTTATTTTATATAAAAATAATTTAACAATCCCTACACTAACAACTATCATCAAAACAAACACAATTTTACTTAATCCTCTCACTATCAATCCTCTTACTATTAATTCCCTCATTATGAATTCCCTCTATTCTACTTCTGAAAACAAACGGGGCCTATGTGTATTTATGGTCCTTGTGCTCTATCTAATCAAATATGGTTGCATAATATTTGAATCCCCTGTATTGGTATCTATCCAATTTCTTTATCTATTTGCTTCTCATTAACTCACTCTATTATAAGATTTACCTTTTGTTTGTGTAATTGTTGTTTGTGTTCGTGTTGTAAAGCTCCAGATGGTGTCCATCTAATAGTGAGTTTTATAAGATATTTTGATATCTGACTTTCACTAGTTAACGGATTTGTGGAAGTAACAAATATCCTACATTGTTCTAACTGAAGTTGGTTTTGTGAATTTGGTTGTGCTGCGCTGTGCTGCGCTGGGCGGTGGCAGGTGATGTGTATAGAATACCTTGAAGAAAGAGAAGAATTGATCCAAGCATTTCACAAGGACAGGAAACTCTTTGATCTTCCCAACATAACCCCGGTTCTCTCTCTCTCTCTCTCTCTCTCTATAGTACACTACATCTTGTTGCTCCTGCTTTATTTCTTAGACATGAAGATAGATTTTCTGAGCTATCACTTGTTCACTTTGGTTGTGTGACAACTTTAACTTGCTTAATTTGTAGTTGGATACTAATTTCATTTGGTAGCTTTTATCGGTAGTTGTTCATTGTGCTTGGTTGGACAAATTCCAAGAGTCTAAATCCTTTTCCGGGCTTCCTGGGGGTGCCAAAACGACGGTGGTTTTTTTTTTTTTTTTTGTTGCTTTCCTCCCGTTTCTTTTCTCTTTCAGTTGAGAACCGTAACCCAACCAAGAGCAAGAACAGAGAGACGTTTGAGGAGGGCGGTAGCAGCCGCGATTCTCACCCCACTCACATATCTCACTCCAACTCCAAGCCCTAGGTCCCTAAATCTTTGATCCTGCATAGACGACCGAAGGGAAGAACGAAGCACCAATAAACCAGCGAACCAAACACAGCCTCCATAGCCATTGTTGACTGGATTCTTCATTGGTAAGTGATTGTTGTTGTTGTTGTTGTTTTTTTTTTTTGGATTCATTCCAACATTCATTCTCAAGTTCATTGTACTATGGATTTTTGTTTTGATTCATTCACTTCACTCCACTCCTTAAAGTTTGTTTTGATTTAAATACTTTGGTTGAAAAATTTATTTAATTGATTTTTAAGAAACTCACACATACAAAATTATATAAATTTATTATTCAATTAAAAAAAAAAAATTGTATTAGGTGGCCTATGGGGTTGAGATACCCTTCCACTTGTACTTTTGGATGCAAAGTTAGGAGTAGAGTTATGATTAATCCTGATCAAGAGAAATTCTAATGAGATATGTCCCGCGCATGATGATTGCAAACTTGGCTGCTCAAACTCTATATAGGAGTGTTTAGTCTTCTTTCGCTTTACATTGCTGATCGAGTAGAACCAAAGAAAAAAATAATAATAATCTGAAAAGAACGAAGTGCAACAAGGGAGAAGAAGGCCAACGTGTTTCTACCATTTCACCCTCTAACTCTCATTGGAGTTGTGTTTTCAGGTTACATTGCACCGTTCGAAGGAGAACAAACTTGATCACAAGGAATACTCAAGCGAGGTATATTTCTTACTCGTACAGTTGCAATTCAAATATATATAAAAAAAATAGATTACCTTTGCGCCGACCATGCCATTGCAACAATCATGACCAATGCCACATCACAAACTATTCCAATATTGAGAACAACTTCATGTGTTCCTTTTCCATTTCCCCAACCTTTCTTTTTTCCTTTGCATAGATTCATCCCCATTCACAACCTTCAACATGATGTTTTCACTTTCATTACAATGTTGAACGTTGTATTGGCAACTACTTCTATTCCAACATTATCATTCTCTCTACCATTGACCTTTCCATCATCAACTTTGTCTCTCCCTCCATTGCATCCATTGCACCCTCCATCATCACCATTCTCTCACCTTCCATTGCCTCCATTATCCCTTCCATGATCAATCGCTCATCTACCATTGTCCCCATTGCCACGTCCATCATCATCATTCTCTCTTCCTCTATTTCCTTTATTGCCACCTTTTCCATCATCATTATTCTCTTCCCCTCCATTGCCCCTATTTCCTCTATTATACTCTTTTTTCATATTCTTTGCCAAATTCTTCCAATTAGGAGAATAAATGCAAAAAACAAATCTATCCATAATAAACCTTTCCCCCCCTTTTTTTTCTTCCATAACACAATAGAGAAATGCATACGCATATCTAAGAATATCGTAGCCAAATCTATCTCAAAATATGGATAAAAAATTCTAGAGATGAAATAAGCATAATAGGCTAAGGCAAGGGTAACTTCTACACTATACGCATCCACAAGATCACCAAATTGTTTGTGGAACTCTCGAGGGTGGGCCACCAGATATAGTATAATAGTAGTCCCAACTAGACAAAGTAATTCAGTGATACTTTTGTACACAAACCAAATTTGACTTTGATATTGTATGGATCATGGTATATAAACAATGTCAAGAGTCTGGTATGCACGACATAAAATGCTGTCTGAAACCGAGTTGTATCATATTTGTCGAGTTTGAAATCTTGGTAGAAAACACAATTCAAAACAAAATTAAGAAAATAGAGAAGGCTACCATCGACATCGCTATCCAAAACCACAGTAGTCTTTTGACAAATAATTTTCTATCCACATAATCAAATCCCATATAATAAAAATAGTTGAAAATATAAAATATTTACAAATATTAATGTGTGAACTCGTATTTAATTATTTTTATAAATGCATTATAAGATATTAATAATAAATTAATTAATATATAAATTAGTTAAACATATTCAAATTTAGTCCCTAACAAGAATATTGCTAAAAATAGATAATTTTGTAGGTATTCAATGTTTTTCATTAGTAAGTATTTTTGATGAAAAATCAATGTAATAATTATCCTTACTAAATACTTTAGTTGAATATCTACAAAATTATTTATTTTTAGCAATATTATTGTTGAAGAAAAAATTCGAATAGTTTTTAACTAATTTATACATTAATAAATTTATTATTATTAAATAGTCTCTACATAAGTTAATTTATTATTCATATATTATAATGCATTTATAAAACTAATTAAATACAGGTTCTCACATTAATATTTATAAATTTTTTATATTTTCGACTATTTTATTATATGGGATTTGATTAGATCAGTAGAAAATTGTTTGTCAAAGGACAACTGTGGTTTTGGCTAGTGATGCCAATGGTAGCCTTTCGTATTTTCTTAGATCTGTTACCAAATTGTGTTTTCTACCAAAATTTCAAAATCGGCAAATATAATACAACTTGGTTTCGGACTACATTTTATGTCGTGCATACAAGACTCTTGACGTTGTTCATATACCATGGTCCATACAATATCAAAGTCAGATTGGTTTGTGTATTGAAGTATCGCTGAATTATTTTGTCTTGTTGGGACAACTATTATACTTTATCTGGTGGCCAACCCTAGAGAGTTTTACAAACAATTTGGTGAACTTGTGGATGCGTTTAGTGGAGAAGTTATCCTTGCCTCAACTTATTATGTTTATTTCATCTTTAGAATTTTTTGTCCATATTTTGAGATAGATTTGCCTACAATATTCTTAGATATGAGTATGAATTTCTCTATTGAGTTATGGAAAAAGAGGGGGGGGGGGTTTAGTATGGATAGATTTGTTTTTTGCATTTATTCTTCTAATTGGGAAAAATTGGGAAGAGAATATGATAGAAGAGTATAATGGGGGGAAATAGGGGCAATGGAGTAGGAGAGAATAATAATGATGGAAGAGGGGGCAATAAAGGCAATAGAGGAAGAGAGAATGATGATGATGGAGATGGGAATGGGGACAATGGTAGGTGAGAGATTAATGATGATGGAAGGGATAATGGAGGCAATGGGGGGTAGAAAAATGGTGATAATAGAGGGGGCAATGGACGCCATTGGGGGAGGGGGGGAGACAAAGTTGATGATGGAGAGGTCAATGGTGGATAGAATGATGATGTCAGAATAGAAGTAGTTTGCCAATACAAGGTTCAACACAGTAATGAAAGTGAAAACATCATGTGAAGGTTGTGAATGGGGATGAATCTATGCAAAGGAAAAAGAAAGGTTAGGGCAATGGAAAAGGAACACTTGAAGTTGCTCTCAATATTGGAATAGTTTGTGGTGCAGCATTGGTCATGATGGTTGCAATGGCATGGTCAGCACAAAGGTAATCTTTTTTTGTTTTATTTGAATAACAACTGTACGAGTAAGAAATATACATCGCACAGGTATTCCTTGTGACCAAGTTTGCTTTCCTCCGAATGGCGCAATGTGACTTGAAAACACAACTCCAACGAGGGTTTGAGGGTGAAATGGTAGAAAAACTTTGGCGTTCTTCACCCTTGTAGCGCTTCGTTTTTTGCAGATTATTTTTATTTTTATTTTTTTGGTTATGCTCGATCAGCCATGTAAAGCGAAAGAAGACTAAACACTCCTCTATAGAGAGTTTGAGTAGCCAAGTTTGCAATCATCATGCGCGGGCGCGGGACATATCTTATTAGAATTTCTCTTGGTCAAGATTAATCATCACTTTACACGAACCTTTGCATCCAAACGCACAAGTGGTGGGCTGTCTCACCCTATGGACCATCTAATATAATTTTTTTTTTGAATTGAATAATAAATTTAAATAATTTTGTATTTGTGTGAGTGTCTTAAAAATCAATTAAATAAAGTTTTCAACCAAAGTATTTAGTAAAGATATTTATTAGTTGAATCTTTGTAAAAAATACTAGCTAGCGAAAAACATTGAATATCCAAAAATTATTTATTTTTAGCTATATTCTTGTTAGAGACTAAATTCTAATAGTTTTTAACTAATTTGTACATTAATAAATTTATTATTATTACATAGTGTCTAGATAAATTAGTTTATTATTCATATATTATACGAGTTCTTACATTAATATATGTAAACATTTTATATTTTCAACTATTTTTATTATATGGGATTTGATTGGGTGGGTAGAATTTTTTTTTATCAAAGGACTATTTTGGCTAGCGATGCCGACGGTAGCCCTTTGTATTTTTTTAGTTCTCTTATCGAATTGTATTTTCTACCAAGATTTCAAACTCGGCAAATATGATACAACTCGATTTTGGACTGCATTTTATGTTGTGCATACTAGACTCTTGACATTGTTCATATACCATGCTCCATACAATATCAAAGTTAGATTTGGTTTGTGTATTAAAGTATCGTTGAATTATTTTGTCTTGTTGGGACAACTGTTATACTTTATCTGGTGGGCCATCCTAGAGAGTTCTACAAACATTTTAATGATCTTGTGGATGCGTATGGTGGAGGAGTTACCCTTGCCTGAGCCTATTTGGTGATCCTGTAGGTGCCTATTATTTATCTCAAAATATGAACGAAAAATTATAGAGATGAAATAAACATAATTGGCTCAGGCAAGGGTAACTCCACTATACGCATCCACATGATCACCAAATTGTTTGTAGAACTCTCTAGGGTGGCCACCAGATAAAGTATAACAGTTGTCCTAACAAGACAAAATAATTCAGTGATACTTCAATACACAAACCAAATCTGACTCTGATATTGTATGGATCATGGTATTTGAACAATGCCAGGAGTCTAGTATGCACGACATAAAATGCAGTTCGAAACTAAGTTGTATCATATTTGCTGAGTTTGAAATATTGGTAGAAAACACAATTCGGTAACAGAACTAAAAAACCGTCGGCATCGCTAGCCAAAACCACAGTAGTCTTTTTGACAAAAGATTTTCTACCCATCTAATATAATCCCATATAATAAAAATAGTCGAAAATATAAAATGTGTACAAATATTAATGTGAGAACTTGTATTTAATAATTTTTATAAATGCATCATAATATCTGAATATTAAATTAATTTATCTAGACACTATTTAATAATAATAAATTTATTATTGTACAAATTAGTTAAAAACTATTAGAATTTCGTTTCTAACAAGAATATTGCTAAAAATAAATATTTTTTTTGGATATTCAATGTTTTTCGCTAGTTAGTATTTTTTACGAAGATTCAACTAATAATTATCTTTACTAAATACTTTGGTTGAAAATTTTATTTAATTGATTTTTAAGAAACTCACACAATACAAAATTATGTAAATTTATTATTCAATTCAATTAAAAAAAAATTGTATTAGGTGGCCTATGGGCTGAGACAGGCCACCACTTGTGCTTTTGGATGCAAAGTTAGGAGTAGAGTGATGATTAATCTTGACTAAGAGAAATCCTAATGGGATATGTCTCGCGCATGATGATTGCAAACTTGGCTGCTCAAACTCTCTATATAGGAGTGTTTAGTCTTCTTTCGCTTTACATGGATGATCGGGTAGAACCAAAGAAAAAAAATAAAAATACAATCTGAAAACAACAAAGCGTTACAAGGGTGAAGAACACCAAAGTTTTTCTACCATTTCACCCTCAAACCCTCATTGGAGTTGTGTTTTCAGGTCACATTGCGCCATTCGGAGGAAAGCATATTTGATCACAAGGAATACTCGTGCGACGTATATTTCTTACTTGTATTGTTGCTATTCAAATAAAAAAAATAGATTACCTTTGCGTCGACCATGCCATTGCATCCATCATGACCAATGCCGCACCACAAATTATTCCAATATTGAGAGCAACTTCAAGTGTTCCTTTTCCATTGCCCTAACCTTTCTTTTTCCTTTGCATAGATTCATCCCCATTCACAACCTTCACATGATGTTTTCACTTTCATTACTATGTTGAACCTTCTATTGGGAAACTACTTCTATTCTGACATCATCATTCTATCCACCATTGACCTCTCCATCATTAACTTTGTCTCCCCTCCCCCAATTGCGTCCATTGCCCCCTCCATTATCACCATTCTTCTACCATCCGTTGCCTCCATTACCTCTTCCATCATTATCAATCTCTCACCTACCATTGTCCCCAGTCCCACCTCCATCATCATCGGTCTCTCGTTCTCTGTTGCCTTTAGTGGCCCCTCTTCCATCATCATTATTCTCCACCACTCCATTGCCCCTATTTCCCCCATTATGCTCTTCTATCATATTCTCTTCCAAATTTTTCCCAATTAGAAAAATAAATGCAAAAAACAAATCTATCCATACTAAACCTTCCACCCCCTCCTTTTCCATAACTCAATGGAGAAATGCATACTTATATCTAAGAATATCGTAAGCAAATCTATCTCAAAATATGGACAAAAAATTCAAGAGATGAAATAAACATAATAGGCTGAGGCAAGGATAACTTCTCCACTATACGCATCCACAAGATTACCAAATTGTTTGTAAAACTCTCTAGGGTTGGCCACTAGATAAAGTATAATAGTTGTCCCAACAAGACAAAATAATTCAGTGATACTTCAATACACAAACCAAATCTGACTCTAATATTGTATGGACCATGGTACATGAACAATGTCAAGAGTCTTGTATGCATGACATAAAATGCAGTCCAAAATCGAGTTGTATCATATTTGCCGAGTTTGAAATCTTGGTAGAAAACACAATTCGGTAACAGATTTAAGAAAATACGAAAGGCTACCGTCGGTATCGCTAGCCAAAACCATAGTAGTCTTTTCGACAAACAATTTTCTACCCATCCAATCAAATCCCATATAATAAAAATAGTCGAAAATATAAAATGCTTATGAATATTAATGTGAGAACGCGTATTTAATTAGTTTTATAAATGCATTATAATATATGAATAATAAATTAATTTATGTAGAGACTATTTAATAATAATAAATTTATTAATGTATAAATTAGTTAAAAACTATTCGAATTTTGTCTTCAACAAAAATATTGCTAAAAATAAATAATTTTGTAGATATTCAACCAAAGTATTTAGTAAGAATAATTATTACGTTGAATTTTCATAAAAAATACATACTAATTAAAAACATTGAATACCTACAAAAATATACTTTTAGCAATATTCTTGTTAAGGACTAAATTCGAATACTTTTAACTAATTTATATATTAATAAATTTATTATTATTAAATAGTCTCTTATAAATTAATTTATTATTAATATCTTATAATGCATTAATAAAAATAATTAAATACGGGTTTTCACATTAATATTTGTAAATATTTTATATTTTCAACTATTTTTATTATATGGGATTGGATTAGGTGGATAAAAAATTATTTGTCAAAAGACTATTGTGGTTTTGGATAGCAATGTCGTCGATAGTCTTCTTTATTTTCTTAATTTTGTTCCTAAATTGTGTTTTCTACCAAGATTTCAAACTCGACAAATATGATACAACTCGGTTTCGAACAACATTTTATGTCGTGCATACCAGACTCTTGACATTGTTTATATACCATATTCCATACAATATTAGAGTCAAATTTGGTTTGTGTATAGAAGTATCGCTGAATTACTTTGTCTAGTTGAGACTGCTGTTATACTTTATTTGGTGCCCACCCTCGAGAGTTCCATAAACAATTTGGTGATCTTGTGGATGCGTATAGTGTAGGTGTTACCCTTACCTTAGCCTATTATACTTATTTCATTTGTAGAATTTTTCATCCATATTTTGAGATAGATTTGGCTACGATATTGTTAGATATGAGTACACATTTCTCTGTTGACTGATAAAAAAAAGGGTAAAAATGTTTAGTCTAGATAAATTTGTTTCTTACATTTATTTTTCTAATTGGAAAGAATTGGGTAGATAATATGAAAGAAGAGCATAAAGGGTTAAATAATGGCCATGGGGCCGAAGAGAATAATGATGATAGAGGAGGAAGCAATGGAGGTAATAAAGAGAGATAGTATAATGATGATGGAGTGGACAATGGGAACAATGGTAGGTGAGAGATTGATGATGATGGAAGGGATAATGGCAGCAATGGAAGGTAAGAGAATCATGATGGAGGTGGGCAATGGAGGCAATGGAAGGAGAGAGAAAGAAGATAATGAAGAGGTCAATGGTAGAGAGAATGATGATGTCATAATGGAAGTAGTTTGCCAATACAACGTTTAACACAGTAGTGAAAGTGAAAAACATCAAGTTGAAGGTTGTGAATGAAGATAAAGCTAGGCAAAAGAGAAGGAAAGGTTGGAGCAATGGAAAAGGAAACTCGAAGTTGCTCTCAATATTGGAATAGTTCGGGGTGCAGCATTGGTCATGATGGTTGCAATGGCACGGTCGGTGCGAAGGTAATCTGTTTGTTTTATTTTATTTGAATAGCAACTATACGAGTAAGAAATATATGTCACATGGGTATTCCTTGTGATCAAGTTTGCTCTCCTTCGAATGGCGTAATGTGACCTGAAAACATAACTCCAATGAAGGTTTGAGGGTGAAATGGTAGAAAAACTTTGGCCTTTTTCTTCATCTATCCTTCTTCTTCCTTATAACACTTCGTTGCTTTTAGATTATTTTTTATTTTTTTCTTTGGTTCTACTCGATCAGCCAAGTAAAGGGAAAGAAGACTAAACACTCCAAAATAGAGAGTTTGAGTAGCAAGTTTGTAATCATCGTACATGGGACATATCCTATCAGAATTTCTGTTGCTTGAGATTAATCATCACTCTACTCCTAACTTTGCATCCAAAAGCACAAGTGGTGGGGTGACTCACCCCCACAGGTCACCTAATATTAGTTTTTTTTGAATTGAATAATAAATTTATATAATTGTGTAATTGTGTTAATTTCTTAAAAATCAATTAAATAAAGTTTTCAACCAAGGTATTTAGTAAGGATAATTTTTAGGTTGAATCTTTGTCAAAAATACTTATTAACGACAAACATTGACTGCCCACAAAATTATTTATTTTTAGCAATATTCATTTTAGAGACTACATTCGAATAATTTTAACTAATTTATACATCAATAAATTTATTATTATTAAATATTCTTTATATAAATTAATTTATTATTAATATCTTATAATGCATTTATAAAAATAATTAAATATGGGTTCTCACATTAATATTTGTAAACATTTTATATTCATTTTATATTTTTAGCCATTTTTATTATATGAGATTTGATTGGGTGGATGGAAAATTATTTGTTAAATGACTATTGTGGTTTTTGTAGCGATCTCGATTTTGACCCGGTCAACTTCGAGGGTCGAGCTGCCCGGTCAGTTCGCCGAAAGTAAAAATGCAAAATGCATTCGAAACTGCTTACGGGAAAGTGTATTTCACGCTTGAGTGACCTTGTTATATCAGTCCGTAAATTAGGATTTCTGATCACTTTTTGCAGCCCCCTCTCTCTCTCTAAAACTCTCCAAATTTCCAGGTCTAGAGCTTCTCTATCTAGAAGTCATCTTCTCTCTTTGATTTCTTCAAATCCATTGGGATTTAGGCTGTCACGACCCCATTCTGTCCCTAGTAGAATGGTGCCATGATGGCCAGTAATCTGAGATTACCAAAGGCCAACTTGCAAGGTTTTGCACACGACCAGAGTATACATATGGGCTTACATGTGCGGAAGCAATATAATTGAAATCTAAGTAGTCCATAAGAGCTGTGCATAGATCAAATAAAATGACATACATCTTAACATGGTCTTACAACTTGATTACAAATAAATAAGTACATAATACATCTTGATCAAAAGGCTTCTCAAGTCGACATATACAAAAGAAATGAATTACCAGCCAAGAAGCATAATCTTCAAGATGCTACAAAATAGTAATCCAAAAACATCTTGCAAAACACAACTAGGCATCACCGCCTTCTTGCTTGTCACCTACATATATATAAGGAGAGGGTGTGCTTGGATATTCAGTGAATGATATTAGTAATAAAGGGTTAAATGAATGATATCCGAGATCTTTATCAAAACAATACATATAATAACTTGTACAAAATTAAGGGATGAACCAAGTTCATCTATCAAGTCTTTCAAAGCTTCAAGGGATACTTACTAGCATCATTATAATACAAGGAATGACGTTCCGGACAAACATACGCGGTAAACCGTAGGTGGCAAGACAAGAGAGATATCTCAAACAAGGGTGCAGTTGCCTTATAGTCCCCTGGCACTAAGGACTTTCAAAACAAGGATGCAGTTGCATTATAGTCCCCTAGCACTAAAGACTTTCCAAGAATGTCATCAAAACAAGATAATACTTGATACAAAAATTACGGATAATCATTCATGCTTGAACAAACACTTTTCCAAAACGAAACAAGCAAAACTTTATCAAAACTTTATAATATAGCTTTATTAAAAATACCACTCACATAGCTCTTCGGGTGTGGGGGTTACAAGCAAGGATCCAAGGCCTACAAGTACATAATAAATCTCATTGAATGCACTTCAAGAAGACAAGAAGAGATGCTCAAAAATGGACATGGAATTCATTCCTAAAACAAGCTTTGCATGAGTGTAAATGATCTCGGCATTTCTTTCAAAACTCAGTTAAGATAAAGCAAAACATGTGCTGGGAGTTAAAACACTGTTTATCACCTCGGGAAAACATGCTGGGTACCAACCAGGTCTTGGCCGAGGTCCCACACCTCTGGGCCGAGGTATGGTCCCGACGACCACATTCAGGTAAACGAAGTTTGGGAAAAATCTGGGTTTCCTTTGAAGAACATGAAGAACATAAATGCTAAAATCATTATTTTTTTATTTAAAATATGAGATTTCGTGGTATGAGTTCAAAAACATGGACCTGGGTACCCATACTTGGAGATTTCATGAAAACAAACACAAAAACATGGATCTTGATACAAACTTTCGGATCCAAACATGGTTTTTCTTTAAGAACACATGAACATCATTTTCTCTTTCTAAAACCAAACTTTAAATCAATGCATGGCTCATGAATCATGCTAGATCATGCAATGTGATTAGATGAACATAAAGAATAACAAGAGTAGATCAAGATTCTAACCTCAAAACACGAATTAAACGGTTTAGACTCTAAGGATCAAGCTTGGAAGTCTACTTCTCTCTCAACAACTCCTCTTCCCCTCTTCCTAGAGCTTCTCTCTCTTCAAAGCCAAAGATATGACAAATGATATGTTTCTAACTTTGTCGGCTGACTTAACCTTCTGCTGGGACACGTGGCAACAACTGGTCGGCTCTCCTAAAAAAGGTGACAGAATGACAAGACAAGTGTATACAACAAGTAAGGTGACATGGGTACTCCGGCAAGAAATGACCTCAGATCAAGACATAGGCTTCGGCAAGTAAGGTCTCAATGATCTCAGCTAGGAAGAATAACACTTGGCCTAGCTGTGCCACACCTCGGCCTAGATGTGCCACACCTCGGTCTAGGTCATACCAGTCCAGGAACAAGATCACCAGGTGCAGGGATTAAAGATTTAGGATGTCTAGATGATAACATCTCGGCCTAAATGATACACATCTCGGCCTAGATGACGACATCTCGGCCAATATGCCAGGGCGAAGGTGGAGGTCAACCAAAGTGGATTCCAAGATGGTCCTAGATATAAGAGGTTCAAGGGTGTGACCTAGGCTTAAGATGACATCGGCTACACACACCAAACAAGAAACAAAACATGCAAGCAATACTTAGAAAAAACGAATCAAGTTCTATAGATGCAAACTTAACAAGACAAACTCATGTGAATGCATGCGAGCATGACTAAGATAAAGTGAGGGTTGTTACATAGGCCTAAGTTCTTTACTAAAGTTGGTTATCACCTCGAGGGCTTCATTGTGTGCAGTGGAGATCGAGTTTCGACACCGTAGATTTTGGAGTTTCATCTCAGATTCTCTTCAAAACTTGAGGTAGGGGTTTTTTACACTATAATATGGTTTTTAGCATAGTTATTTGCTATTGTGTATAGATGATGAGATTTGGTTGTGGTTTGGACAAATCTAGGATTTGGGTGTGAAATGAAAAGATGGGTTTTGATGAATATGGGGTAAACGAGTATGAGGCTTGAATATAAGATCATGTTGTGCCAAAATAGTTGATTTTGGTGTTTGGGTTGATATTTGGTGAAAGGGGGATTCTGCCCTAATTTTGATTAAATTATTATTTTGCATAAATAATTGTGATTAACATTGAAAACGTAAAATTGGAAGGTTGTGATTATAAATGGTTATATTGGATATGTATTATCTCATCTATGGAAGTTTTGAATAAACTATTTATTTTGATATTGAACATCTCTTTAGAAATAATTGCATTGGGCTATCGGTGGAGGATAGCTATGATTATTGTAGAAATTACATGAAGATTAGGCGATTTAATGCTACTCCATTGTTGGTATCATTGAATATGACCATGTTAAGGATGCATTGTATATGTATATTTATTGAGAGGAGAAAGGGGATGTACTCCATATGTGATTATGTTTATAAATACATTGCATATGTATATTTGTTTGGAAGGAGAAAGGGGATGGACTCCATTTAAAGCAAGTTGCCTGGAGTGTCCTGGGTGAAAGACCCGAAATTTTATATATAAATGGTGCCGATTCCTTCGGACGAAATATCTGTAAAATGGCAGGTTTGAAGTGTTTATGCGAGTTTTGCATAATTGAAAAATCATTGAGTTGTAGTCTCATTTTGATTGTTGAAAGATAACGAATTTAACTCATGAATTGACTAGCATCTATGAACTGGAAATGAAATTAAAGGAAAATGGAATAAGGTTGGTCTTAGTGGCATATGGATATGCAGGTCTTGTGGATGTTTCAGGATCGGTATTGTTTATGTACGTGGTATTTATACCTTTGCTAAACCTCATAAATTGTGTTAGATTATTTCCACTGGGCTGTTGGCTCACCCTATATGGGAATACCATTTTCAGGTATAGGTAAGATGCTTCCTCCAAGGCAATAGCGTGGATGGAGTTTTGGGAAGCAAGAGCTTCTTATTTATGCCTTATGTGTGTATGTTTGTTATTTGTAAAGCCATGGGCTTAAGATGTAACGAGTGAGACTCAATTTGTGTAACCAAACAATGACTTGGAAACATGTAAGCCTACATGGCATTTAACTGGTTGTTAAACAGTGAACTCTGATATATGAAAGTATGTTGTTTCTCATATTTATTCCGCATATGAGTTATCTTTGTTATATTATTTTGGGGGCGTGACAACTTGGTATCAGAGCATACCGGGTTTGAATACTTTGGGTACGTGGGAAGTGGTTAGTACCACAATGGGTTTGTCTTGCTTGTTAGAGACTTATGTATGATGTTATGTGCTTGTATGATAACATGCTTATGTGACTATATGGGTATGGAACTTAGTTTCTAAGATGTTGATCGAATCTATGGGTTTCTAGGAGTCCTGTTCGAAAGGCACTTGATCATTGCCGTTTCTAACTGGAACTCTAGCAACGCCACGGGACGGTCATTAACTGGAAATGAAATTCATAAGTGCTTATGTGATTATGTGCTTATGTGGAGTGAATTACAGTGTCCAATGTATTAGGACGGGAGTGAAATAGCTTCGACACATTTGTGAATGTGCTAATCCTTTGTTACGTTTATTAAGATGTCAGGACGAGGACGTGGTGGTAGGCGTGGTAGGCCTAGGAGGCAGGAGATGCCTATACCGGATGAAATTTCGGTGCAGGAGGAGGGAGTTGGTCAGGCCAACGTGGCCGAGCCAGTAGGTCAGCAGGCCATGGGCGCTTTAGCCCGTGAGATGGCAGGAGCATTGAGGGAATCCATGGACATTCTCAGGGCTAAGAATCAAGTCCAGACCCATGTAGCTGAAGCAGGGCCGTCTTTTCTGAAGAGAGAGTTCTTCTGATCGAATCTGGATGAGTTTTTGGGTGACCCTAAGGAGCCACTGAAGGCTGATGAGTGACTTGAACAGTTAATGAAGACATTCGAGATGCTTGGCATCGAGGATGATTAGTTGAAAGTGACCTTGGCGTCTTTCCAGTTAAAGGGGGATGCGGGGCAGTGGTGGAAGTATGCGTGGGGTCGTATTGGAGGGACTTGAGAGGCTTTTGTTGACGCCTTTCAAGCGAAGTTTTTGCCTCCCACTTTTAGGGAGAAGTTGAAGGACCAATTCTGTCAGCTCAAGCAGCTGAATACACCAGTGGCAGAGTTTGAGGCCACTTTTACTAGTCTATCTAGGTTTGCACCTGAGTTAGTGGCGACTGAGGAACGCCGCTGTCTGGAGTTTGAGAAGAAATTGAGGACCAGACTCATGTTTCGAGTGGTCGGTTCCATGATCAGAGATTATGGACGCCTTGTGCAGTCTGTAGCCCACCTTGAAACTATTATGCAAGCAGAAGATGAAAGGATCAGGGGCTTCAGGAGGAGTCAGAATAGTCAGGGAGATAGTAAGAGGCAGAGGGTTCCTATCCTCAACAGTCCTAGGGAACTCAGTCGAGGTCCACTTTTCCAATACCGAGTTCAGGTTCTGGGAGAGGTGGGTAGGGAGATTTTACTTGCTTTAAGTGTGGGTAGTTGGGCCACAAGTCTCTAGCTTGTCCTCAAAGAGGAGGAGGATAGCGAACAGCATCATCTTCGGCTCGTTTTCAGAGCTAGAGTCAGGGAAGAGACCAGCTGCTCACTTGTTATCAGTGCGGACAGGTGGGGCACCTGAAGAGGTTTTACCCACAGTTGGGTGGTACACCTGGTGCGTTTGGTTCGAGACAAACATAGAGTCACCAGCCAACATAGTCAGCACAGGCCTCAAGAGCCAATCAGGGAGTCTCTTCGGCTCAGTCTGTGCATCAGGCTTATACTCCGAGGGGTGAGCAGGTTGAGTAGAGGCCTACTGGACGTATGTATACAGTTGTAGGGCCAGATCTTGTACCCGATCCTTCTGTAGTGAGAGGTACCTTTTTGTTTTGCAATTCAGTTGCTAATGTGTTGATTGATACGGGTGCATCCCATTCTTTTATTTCGTATGCGTTTGCATCAATTTTGGATTTGGAGTTAGCACAGTTAGCATCTTCTATTTGTGTAAAGTCACCTGTTGGTGGTCAGACTGTTTTGAGACAAGGATGTCGGGGTTGTGACATCGAGGTTGCTAGTTGTCGATTACCTTTTGCATTTGTATTGATTGATATGCTTAGTTTTGATGTCATATTGGGTATGGACTGGTTATCGTATACCGGGCAGTTATAGATTGCTACCGTCAAAAAGTTATTGTATGTGCCTTGAGTGGCGATTGCTTTTATTTCTTGGGGGATCGGGCGGATGGAGTCTTATCATCGGTTTATGATCCGGTATAGGCAGAGTGAACTTAGTTTTCTCTTTGCTAGCTTTTTGAGTGGTGAGTGTGATGAAATTCGGGTTGAATTGCCGAGGGTAGTTTGTGAATACTTGGATGTTTTTCCCAAGGATCTTGTCAGTTTACCGTCTCACCAAGAGATCGAGTTCTCTATTGATTTAGTGCCTGGCATGGCACCGGTTTCTATGGCTCCATATAGATTTGCACTTGCTAAATTGAGTGAGTTGAAGATTCAACTCCAGGAATTGTTAGATAAGGGTTTTATTTGCCTTAGTACTTCACCTTGGGGAGCGCCGGCTCTCTTTGTTAAAAAAAAAGATGGAGCATTACAGCTTTGTATTGATTATCGAAAGTTGAACCGAGTTACTATTAAGCATAGGTACCTAATGCCTCGTATAGATGATCTGTTTGATCAGTTGAAGGGGTCTTGTTGTTTCTCTAAAATAGATCTGAGATCGGGTTATCATCAGTTGAGAGTAAGGGAGGAGGATATTCCAAAGACGGCATTCCGTACGCGGTATGGCCATTATGAGTTTCTTGTAATGCCTTTTAGGCTAACTAATGCTCCAGCTGTGTTTATGGATTTAATGAATCGGATCTTCCGTGAATTCTTAGATCGTTTTGTGGTTGTCTTTGTGGACGACATTTTGATTTATTCACCTTCTGAGAAGGAACATGAGGAACATTTATGAGTAGTACTTGAGTTACTTAGAGCCCATAAGCTGTATGCTAAGTTTGGGAAATGTGACTTTTGGCTGGAAGAGGTTAAATTCCTAGGGCATATAGTATCAAGGGAAGGGGTGACTGTAGATTCATCCAAGATAGAAGCAGTACAAGATTGGGCACAACCTAAGAATGCTTTCGAGATTCGTAGTTTCTTGGGGTTGGCCGGGTATTACCGTCGGTTTGTGAAAGATTTCTCTAGACTAGCTTCACCTTTGACTAAGTCGACGAGGAAAGAAATCAAATTCGTGTGGAGTGAGACTTGTGAGAAGTCGTTCCAAGAGCTTAAGATTAGACTCATCATTGCTCCAGTATTGATTATATCGGAGAGGGGTTTGGGTTATTCAGTTTATTGTGATGCTTCGCGAGAAGGTCTAGGTTATGTATTGATGCAAGAGGGTAAATATAACGACTCGGATTTTAAATCCACATTGGATTGATATATAGTGGTGCCTGTCACCTTAAAATTTGTATGGTTGTCGGACTCTTGATATTGATGGGTTGGCAAGTGAACTTTAAATAGTATAATTGAGGACCCTTGGATGATGTTTGGAACCTTGATCGAAGCCTTAACAAGATATATAGATAAGATTAGATAAAAAGTCCCAAATTTGAGTTTGAATTTTTGACCAGCCGTCACTCTTTTGCCCTTTTCTCCTTCCATACTTAGAATTTGAATGTGAGGTTGGAACCATTGGAAATCTTGTTTCCGGGGCTTCAATTTGGACACAAGAACGACCTAGAAAGGAGTCCCGGTGAGAGAGTTATACCCGTTTGAAGTTTTCATATCTGTGCTGGAGGCAGAGCCGCACGTGCGGGCTGTGCGGGACAGCAGCTCAAAAACGTGATTTTTGGACCATTTCTTACATTTTCTTTTCCTCTCTTCTTCTCTCCTCTTCCATGTCCGAAAACTTAGCTCTAAAAACCTTGATTTCCTCCACTTTTATCAACAAATCAACCATGGATTTTGCATCAACAATGAAGAACAAGTGAAGATCAATATTTTCAACCGATTGGATTTTGGAATTTTGAAGTGATGCTCTTGACCTAGCTTCCTTGCTTTCAATCTTGAGGTAGGGGTCCTAGTTCTCCTTCAATGCTTACATAAATAGATAGATTTTTGGTATTTTGGAGTATATAAATGCAAAATCTACATGTTGAGCATATAGGGTTATATTATGGAAATTTGGGGATTTCGGATTTGAAGAATTTGGGGTTTTATTGTTGGGTTTAGATTATGGATTATGAACCTAGGATATATAATCAAGGGGAAAATTGGAAGAAAAAAATAATGGGTTAAGAAGTTTGTATTTTTCTTGAAATTTCTAGGTTTTTCTAGAAACCCTAGGTTGATTTTTAATGATAATCAATGATTTGACCCAAATTGAAAGTTGAATCATGAAATTGGTAGGTTGAATTATCTATGTACAAGTTTAATTGGAATTTGGTTATGTTTGAAAATTA